>CM056500.1:17250232-17348659 GCA_029783415.1 Anisodus acutangulus
ATTGTATCCCAACAGGATCTTGGTGTGATCACTAAACACTGCTATATAAAGACCAATAAAATTATCTATAAATTAGCAACTTTGAGCCACAACACTGATATAACTATATTTTTTACTCACTTTAATACTTTAACTAGTCAAGTTAGAGGTTTTTTGAACACCGATAGATGACAACTACTATCTTTTCGTGTCAAGAAGAGAAATTCAAGATTGCTCAACTTTGAGCCTCCATAAAGTACCAGTTTTATTGACATTTTTATACATATCTCATCAAAATGACAAGGTCTAGTCCTCTTTCAAATGTAACCTTCTCCCAATGGCAATAAAAATTTGATTCGTTTAACCAAAAAAAAATTATAGTTCATAAAATTATTGGAGCTGCCTTTGTTGTTGTCTGGGCAAGACCAATGCAATTTAAAAAGAAAGCTAAAAGAATAATAAATAACTATAAATGCGAAGGAGTTTGTCGAATTAACTCAACTTCTGTTGCGATAAACTTTTACGACACTGTGTGTTTATTTCGACTATTGACGGATTCCTTGATTCAGGCTTTCAGTGAACATAAAGTATTTTATTTATTATCTACTAAATTGAAATTAGTCTTAATTCTTTTCTTAAACTAGATCTTTTTATCGAACTATCTTTTTTTGTCTTTTAACGAACACAAAGCTTGTGTTTACCTGGAAAAGGCCATTTTAACTCTAAATTAAATTCTTTTATTTCCACCCAATTTGACATTTGTTCTTTCTTAATTCTAAATTTTCTCAACTAGACTCGATTCTTTGAACACAATGGCGATTGGCGTAGAAGAGATATGGGCTCATTCAATAAATAAATTTTGAATTTCTTTGCACATACAACTAAAAAGGCAAAAAAGAACTACAACAACATACCTAGTGAAATCCACAACATGAGGTCTGGGGAGGATTGAATATACGCAGACATTACCTCTACCTTGGTAGGTAGAGCGATTGTTTCCGAGAGACCCTCGGCTCAGGACAAGCAAAGCGAAAAACAGTCACACCCGGTCAAAAATTTAAAGCAGTAAGCAGTAAGAAAATGCTAATAACAAAGCGAATACGTCATGATATCGCATCCTGAAAGAGAAGCAGTAACTAACGCAGATAAATGAGATAAATCAAGTAAATTAAAGAACTCATAGCAGAAGAAATAAAACTAGAGAAGACTATAAAGCAATATTACGCATATTCGTATGATATGCTAAGCATGCCTACAGTAATAACACCACAATTATCAGTTTGTAAGTGTAAGTAGAATTAAAAAAAAAAGGCAAAAAAAGAAAAGGTGAGAAAATCATTTAATAATAATTTGTAGCAACGAAATATAACATATGTTTACAAGTAAAGATAATCGTGTGACTCAAAAACACAAAAAAATAGCTTCACACTTGAGAAACTCCCTCAACATGGTATTCGCAGCTACCCGATCACGTTCCTTTGAAGCGATGCAACAAGCTCTTTTCTTTAATTTGCTACTGAACATTAAAACATTATTTAGAATATAGAATATGAAATTAGGAAATCAAAAAAAAAAAAAACATCTCGATAATATCTTTCCAAAAATAAAGAAAAATAATTTTTAAAAGTCATGTAGGAATAAGTTGTACCTTAGTATTTGGACACAATTTCATCACAGCTCTTAATGACGTATCTCCAGCTATTTGCCTTAGCTTTCGAACAAGTATTAATTTTGTGATTTTATTTCTCTATACATCAAAATAGATCACGTAATTAGATAGAATAATAGGAACAATAAATTTCAGACTCACAAAAAATATAATAAGAAAAAATCACCTTCATAGTATTTTGAGATCAAAACCATTCTTGAAGGATGTAAAACCTTCGAATCACACGCAATAAATCCGGAAACTTTATACGAGAAGCAGGCTTCAACTGATCCTTCTTGATTTTTGAAGAATTACCTAAGGAAATAAACAAAACAGAAATAACATTCTTAAATCTTGGTATAAAGCTTCATTAAATAATTAATTATAGTATAAAACAAGACTAGATCTTTTTGTTTAATTTTTTCTTATTTTTTTTTATGTGGGGTGTGCCATGCCTGGGCTGTAATGCAACGCCTAGGCAATGTGCGAAGACCCAGATAACAAGCTATCTTTGCGGGCCTTCCCCCTTAAAAAATGAGTTAATATCGTGTGCGTCGATGATCCACATATAAAATATGTTGGAAATTTGTCTTTGGCGGGGAGGTGTGTCCACCCATATTTAAGTCTTCCGCATGTTGGAGGCTTTGTCTCTTCTCACATGCATAATCTACTAAGTGAGTAGATGACTGTAGGGCCAAGAATCGTCAAATTTCGTTGAGAAATGAAAGAGATATTGGTCCACGAAGTAAGGTGTTTGAGGCTTGAAAATATGGTGTGGGACAAATCTACCACATCGGTGGGAAAAGGAAGAATTGCTCTCTTTATAAGTCTCTGAAGTGTTTGGGACCCCAAGGGGTATCCCATGTGTTTAAAGGAGGGAGGACCTAGATGTGCTTGCGTTCAAGGCTAAGCCCACACGCGCGCCGCCGCCGCCCGTCCGGTCCGGGCTCGGGCCGCGGGCCATTGATTTTGGGAATGACGAAAGGCAGAAACTTTCTGCCTACTATTTTTTGGAGCATTACTTGGCTGTTAACTACTCCATCAGCCTCTCTAATTGCCATTAACAACCCTCACTAATGTCATTAACAACCTTGTTTGTGGCAGTTGAGTAGTCCCTCCTCCATGTTATATATTGATGCCTTTTGACTCAATTGTGAAGCACATAAAAAGCACGAAACAGTGACAGAAAATTAGCACAAACAGTGACGAAAAACAACACATACAGTGAGGAAAAACAATCACACATATACACAAGATATACACAAGAAATACACAACAGAGACACTATATATACACAGAGACAAAACAGAAGAGAAAGTCAGTCCAAAAACGTTGGACGAAAACAGAAACTCTTCCTTCCTTTTCTATTTCTTCAGCAAGTCGATTCGTATTTATTTTCTTCGTCACACTCAACCTATTTGCTTTGTAGCGTTGAGATTAAAGTGTTGTTTTATCTTGGGAGACTATTACCCGCTAACGTAAAAACATATATACGGGGCAATCTTGTCTTAAGGACAGAGTGCAATCACTCGACTCAACACATAGTTATAACCATCCAGATTTGGTGTTTCTTGATTTCAGGTTATCAAGATTCAACAACTTTGCGGCAGTTCTGAAGATTGACTATTTATTTATCCTTTCGAACACTTGTAATATTTATTTACTTCTGGAAAGATGCTAGAGGGGATTGTTGGAAATTTACCTTTGGCGGGAGTTGCGTCCGACCAACTTTAACGGCATAAACACTAGTGTTCCACATATTGGAGAATTCGGTTCTTCACACGTGCATAATCTACTAAGTAAGTAGATAACTGTAGGACCAAGGATCGTCAAATTTCGTTGAGAAATGAAAGAGATATTGGTCCACGAATTGAGGTGTTTGAAGCATGGAAAAGTGTGGTATTGAGACCAATTCCCCCTCATCGGTGGAGGAAGAAAGAATTGTTTTGTTTATAAGTCTCAAGGTTGGCTTGGGGTTTGGGACCCCAAGGGGTATCCCATGTGTTTAAAGGAGGGAGGACCTAGATGCGCTTCGATTCGAGGAAAGTCCACACGCGCGCTGCCGTCGCCAGCCCGTCCGGTCCGGATCCGGGTTCACGGGCTGTGGGTTGTGCTTCTTCTGATATTATATTTTTAGCCCAGAGAACTTTGCCATATGTACAGTTTGGTCCCTGAAGTTTCAAGACAGTCAAATTCGGCAGAGAACTTTACTATATGTACAGTTTAGTCCCTGAAGTTTTAAAAAAGTCAAATTCGGCAGAGAACTTTATTTTCTGGAATGTCAACCAGCACTCAATTCAGCCATTTATTTTGACTGAATTAATCTTCCTAAATGCCATCCGTTTCACACACATCAATTCACCATTTATTTTGGTGAATTACTACCTCCATAATTGTCATTACTTGGTTAGTAATGACACTTATGTGGGCAGTTGGTAAGCCTCTCCTTCAACTATATAAAGGACCCCTTGGCCAGATTGTTGAGACACACATAAGACAAAAACATAAACGAAAATCAGTTCTTCCTACTACCTTCCATCATCATTTCATTACTCAAAATTCTTCACGGTAGCACTTGAGTTTCCTTTGCTCATTTGTTCATTTGCTGTTTTATCTTGGGAGACAATTGTCCAGGACGTACAAAGGATACATACGGGGCAATATTGTCTTAAAGACAGAGTGCAAACACTCGACTCAGCATACCAAGTTTATTGCAATTCCAGTTTATTGTAATTCCAGTTTATTGTTCAAGTTAATTGTAATTTCAGTTGCTTGTAATACTTAACAGTTATATATTTTCGTTTCCTGGATCTTTGTAACCAATAAATCTATTTTTGTGTGTCTGTTTGTGTTAAGTCTTAAGGACAGAGTGCAATCACTCGACTCAGCACACAGTTGTAACCATCCAGATTTGGTGTTTCTTGATTTCAGGTTATCAATATTCAAGATTCAACAACTTTGCGGCAGTTCTGAAGATTGACTATTTATTTATCCTTTCGAACACTTGTAATATTTATTTACTTTTCGTACTGCTTTACAATAGTACCCTACAAAATATTATGTAGGTTATCAATTGGTGTCAGAAAGGTTAAACAGAACAAAAAGCTGAGTCGAGAGATAACTCTTTGTCTTTAAGAAAAAATAGCCCTGTATAGAGGCTTTTACGATATTGGATAATAGTCTCCTAAGATAAAACAGCAACAACCAACAATACAAAGCAAGTAAGGTTGATTCTGGCGAAGAAAATGAATATTGATAGATTGCAAAGAGAGGAGAGGAGATGATTATGTTTTGTTTTTTCGTGTGTTTTTAAACTGAACAATAATGTTCAATTTATAGGTGAAGAAGAGGGCGTTTCTGACTATTGAAGTTAGATTAGTTGCAATGTTTCAGATTAGTTACAACGTTTGGTTATCTCCGAAACTTTCAGGACAAAAAATGTAAATAAGAAATATTTCAGGGACCAAAAAGAAAATTTCGGAAGACAGCCCATATCCCACAATTCGTGACCAAGACCGGGAGGGCGGCGGCGGCGCGCGTGTGGGGCTTAGCCCCGAACCCAAGCTCACCTAGGTCCTCCCTCTTCTTAACACATGAGTTTCCCCTTGGAGTCCCAAACCCTTACTCAAAACTAGAGTTTATATAGTGCTCAATCCTTCCATCTTCTATCTATGTGGGAGATTTGTTATTTGGCCAAAATAATCCATCTATTCATGTCTGAAACACTTTACTCTGTGTACCAATATATCTTTCATTTTTTAACAAATTTGATGATACTTGACACTAATATCATATATTCATTTAGTAGATTAGGCATGTGCGAAGAAACTATATTTTCGACATGCGGGCCCACGTGTTTAAGTCACTAAAGACGGGAAAAACTCAATCCCACATAGTTAAATTTCCAACAATCCCTCTTGAAAGAGAATTGGTGCACACAGGTTGCCAAAGTTAAGTAATCTTTCAGCGGAAAGATATTGTATCAGGAAAGGTAGCTTTCGGCTTTGAACCTTTCTTAGTCGATTACAATCGGATTTACTTACTGCGAGGTGAATGTGCTGTCTTGAACCATCAATGTTTAGTGTAAACCAAGACAATGATATCAACACAATAACTCCCTTTATTCATTTCTTCTGATAGTTTTGTCCATAATGGTCATGGACAACTCTTGGATTCTTAAGTGCGTACATTTGAAGCGGCCTGTCTTCACACTTAAATAGGTGATCTCCTATAATGTATCTTGCTATACCCCACTCGCAAGTGTTAGGAATCATTAAAGGTTTTAGAAACTTATCCTTTACCATTTATGTAGATAACACTTAATGTCTATCGCGAGAACATCCTTGAAATTATAAGAATAATAATTCGAAGTGCTCTTACTTCAAGTGAAGTGCTAAACTGAACCTCTATAGTTTAGTTTTTCCATTGAACCAAATTCCTGGGATCTCCAGTCAGTAAGGTTGGGTTACCACCAAAAAGATTCTTATTATTTGGGTTTTAAGCCCACTCCCCTAGACATGCAGAATATTTGATCTTTGGGTAGGCCTTTAGTTAATGGATCTGCTAAGTTATCCTTTGATTTGACGTAATCAATGGAAATGACACCCGTAGTGATCAATTGCCTAATAGTCTTATGCCTCCGACGAATATGTCTAGACTTGTCGTTGTACATATTACTTCGTGCCTTTTCTAAAGTCGATTGACTGTCACAGTGAATCATCACCGAAGGTACGGATTTATCCCAATAAGGGATATCCTCTAAGAAGCCATTTTGGTTCTTCTCCTGCATTGTCCAAAGCGATAAACTCTGACTCCATCGTGGATCGGGAGATGCATGTTTGCTTAGAGGATTTCTAAGATACATCCCCACCACCAATTGTAAAAATATATCCACTGGTGGATTTGGTGTTCTTTATGTCTGATATCCAATTTGCATCACTGTATCCTTCCAATACGGCTGGATATTTTGAATAGTATAATATGTAAGTCATCGAATATTTCAGATATCACAGTATTCGATTTAATGCATTCCAGTGATCATTTCCAGGATTACGAGTGAACCTAGCCAACTTATTGACTGGCTAAGCGATGTCGGGTTGGGTGCAGTTTGTAATGTACACTAAAATGCCAATGACCTGTGCATATCACTCCTGAGAATACGGGTGTACCACGATTTTTATCAATTCTATGATTCATATCCATTGGTGACTTCTTAGGGGGACTGTCAAATACATCAAATTTTCTCAAAACATCTTCAATGTAATGAGATTGAGATAAGATTAGCCCGTCAGATATCTTAGAAATATTAATTCCTAAGATTACATCTGCAATACCCATATTTTTCACGTCAAAACATTGTTTTAACATGTTCTTGGTTTCCAGGATCAAGTTTAGACTACTTCTGGTGATGAGCGTGTCATCTACGTAAAGACATATCATGAGAAATGAGTTAGAGTTTCCTTTGATAAATATACATTTATCACATTCATTTATGGAGAAATATTTTGATAATAAAGTATTATCAAACTTTTCATGCCATTTTTTTGGGGCTTGTTTGAGTCCGTACAACGACTTAACAAGTCGACATACTTTATTTTCTTGTACTGGAACCATATACCCCTCGAGTTGTTCCATATATATTTCCTCTTCCAACTCTCCATGTAGGAAGACTGTCTTAACATCCATTTGATGTATCTCAAGGTCACGCAAAGCTGCAATGGCTATGAATACCCTTATGGACGTTAATCTAGACATAAGAGAGTATGTGTCGAAGTAATCGAGGCCTTCCTTTTGTTTGTAGCCTTTGACTACTAATCTGGCCTTATACTTGTCAATAGTTCCATCTGCTTTGTGCTTTCTTTTGAGTACCACTTACAACCCAAAGGTTTATTCAACGAGATATGCCTGCATGTTGAGAGTGCGCTCCCCCTCTCTCAGCTAAGAAAATAGATAGAGAATTCATGTACTTCGCAATTTCCTGCGAATCTATCGTATCGTTACTTCTCTCTGATTGTGATTTCCCACGTGTCGTACTATATCGCTAAGGAAAATAAACAAGAACCAGAATAGGCTACCCTTCTTCCCCTTTCTGAATCAACTTGTCCTTGCACGTACCACTTCTTAAAACTTGCGAGCGAGTGTCGATCGCTCCTTTGCCTGGGCAAGATCTGACGACTCCTGCCCAAAGATGGATGGCTACAAATTCAGATTAGCTACTGCCAAATAGGCCAGGAATGAGCTTCCGCTATATCTAAAGAAAAAAACCTCTTCCTTTCTCTCTTCCTGATCAACGGATTCAGAGTGATCAGGTGAAGCCCCCTTCTTGTTGGCACGGATGAATCAGTTACATCTTGTTCTACTACTACCGAGTAGAGGACATTTCATTCACAGGCCTTGATTTTTAAGGTAAAAGTGGGCCTTAACTGGCTGACCTGATTTACCCCTTCTCGTTGGATGACCGACATTTTCTTAGACTTGGTGAACTCATGTCGCGATGAATTAAACTCCGTTCCATGCCCTGCTGCTTGTCAATCACATCGTAAAGTCGTTGGATCTACGGAGACCTCTTCCGGCAAAGAATTATACCACAAAGCCCCAACTAGGTACTACCACTTATAGGAGTCTTCTTTGCTAGTAGAATGCTCCCCACGAGAAGAAAGAATAATGATCCCGGAGGAAAATCAACCATTTTCCAAGTATGGTTTTGCATAATGGAATCTATTTTGCTTTCTATAGATTCTTTCCAAAGCGTTGCTTCTGGAGTTGACAATGCTTACTTAATTGTCATCGGTTCATTTTCAACCATATAGGTTAGAAAATCTGGACCAAAGATTTGGTCATTTTTGGCCCTTTTGCTCCATCTTGGTTCAACGTCTGGAACCCCTAAGTTCTGTAGATCTGGAACCCCTAAGTTCTGTAGATCTGGAACATTAAGTCCCGGATAGTCAATAACTTCTGAGTCTTGTTGACTTTGAGCATTTTGTTCATAGCTTCGTTTGCGCAAAATTATTTCTTTTTCCTTTCGCGAAAAGATTTGTTCAAAGAATTCAGCATTCATTGATTCCATAATCGTACCCTCGCAGATATCAGGTATCTCCGACTTATACACTAAGAAGCGATAAACACTACTGTTATTTGCATATCCGATGAATAAACAATCTACAGTCTTAGGTCCAATTTTGACCTGTTTTAGTTTAGGTACTTCGACCTTTGCCAAACAGTCCCACACTTTCAAATATTTGTAAGTGGATTTTTTTCCTTTCCATGATTCATATGGAGTTTCATCCTTACGCTTATGCGAAACTCTATTGAGAATTGTATTAGCGGTAAGAATCGCTTCGCCCCACATGTTTTGAGCTAAACCGGAATTAATAAGTAAAACATTCATATTTCCTTTAACGTACGGTTTTTGCACTCGGCGATACCGTTAGACTGAGGCGAATAAGGAGCGGTCGTTTGATGAGCAATGCTGAATTAAACATAATATTCTTCAAACGGTGTTACATATTATCCCCCTCTATCACTACGAATTGCCTTGATCCGTAGGTTTAGTTGATTTTCAACTTCTGCTTTATAACGTTTAAATGCTTCATCTTTACTTTTCAACAAGTAAACATAACAATACCTTGTACTATCATCAATGAAAGTCACAAAGTACTTGTTCCCCTCTCTAGTTTGCGCAAACTTTAAATCACATATATCGGTGTGAATACGATCTAGAGGAGCGATGTTTCTTTCGACTGAATGAAAAGATGATTTGGTTAATTTTGCCTCTACGCACACCTCACATTTATATTGAGGATTTATGTCGAAGGAAGGCAATAATTCCAACTTTACTAACTTTTGAAGGATTTGTAGTTAATATGTCCTAATTTATGATGCCATAAATTAGAGGATTCAAGCAAGTAGGTAGAAGGCATTATTTCATTAGATGAACGGATTACAGACATAGTATTTATTTTGAAGAGGCCGTCACATGCGAAGCCCCTTCCTACAAATATACCATTCTTAGTTATTACAAATTTTTTGGACTAAAAAACTTGTCTAAAGCCAGCCTTGACCAACAGTGGCCCTGAAACCAAGTTCTTGCAGATGTTAGGGACGTGCATCACTTTCTTCAGAGTAAGCTCTTTTCTTGAAGTCATTTTGAGGACCACCTTTCCAACCCCTTACACTTCAGAGGTAGCGTCGTTGCCTATGAACAACGTTTTGCCCGTGATTGGGGCGTAAGAAGAGAATGCACTCTTGTCAGAGTAGATGTGACGGGTTACACCCGTTTCTATTCATCATTGCCTTGGATTCTCCACCAAATTTGCCTCCAGCACTACAGCCGAGAAATCCATAATCATGTCGTCAAGGTTCGAAGGACAACCCTCATCTTGTACAACGTTATCGTTGACCTTGCCTTTGTTCTTGGCCTTTTCCTTCTGCTCTCTCTTCAATTTGCGGCACTCTTTGATCATATGGCCAGGATTTCCACAGTGATGTCAGTTTCCTTTGAACTTCTCTATCATTTGGCTTTTGCCGTCTCCTTGGTACTTGCGCTTTCTGTTAGTGTTTGCCTTCGAATTAACCAGATTATCCTTTGCCTCAGCTGGCTGCTTTCCCTTAGATATAGCCTTTTATTGTCCTCTTGTATTTGCAATTTGCCAATAAGATCTTCAAACCCTATTTTTTTGTCTTTAGTTTAAGATAACTCATGAACTCGTTCCATGAGAGAGGCAATTTCTCAATCAAAGATACAACCAGAAACTGCTCATTTGGCTTCATTCCTTCCAAATCCAGATGATGAAGAATCATTTGAAACTCTTGGATTTGGGACATCACTGATTTACCATCCACCATTTGAAATTTTAGAAACTTTCCAACGATGAATTTCTTAGTACCCGCATCCTGTGCGCTGTACTTTTTATCGAGTTTTTCCCACAACTCCTTTGCCGTCATCACGGTGCAATACACAATATAGAATGTATCCGACAGACCGTTCAGAATGCAGTTTTTGCACATGAAATCACTATGATTCCAGACATCCAGTGTTAACTTCAAGGCATTTGTGACCTGGATAACTTCGCCCACTTCAGTCGTTGTGTTAGACTGAGTGTCTATTGCATCCCCATCAGAAGGAGGATCTTCTATCAGAAAACGTGACAGGTTCAACGTAGTAAGATAGAATAACATCTTTTGTTGCCATCTTTTGAGATTGGTACACATAAACTTTTCTGGGCATTCTTCTTGGAAACTGGCAGGAGCAAGGACAACAATATTCCCTTGAGTGGAAGCAGCAGAAATAGAACCAGAACCAGAAGCAAGGTTTAAAACAGACATCTTTCAAACATTTAGAAAATTTTATCTTAAACTGTATGTTATCAATTGGTGCCAAAAAGGTTAAACAGAACAAAAAGTTGAGTCGAGAGATGGTTTTCTGTCTTTAAGACAAAATTTCCCCGTATAGATGCTTTTACGGTGTTGGACAATAGTCTCCTAAGATAAAACAACAACAACCAACAATACAAAGAAAGTAAGGTTGATTCTGTCGAAGAAAATGAATATTGACAGATTACAAAGAGAGGAAGAGAGGATTCTGTTTTGTTTTTTTGTGTGTTTTTAAATTGAACAGTAATGTTCAATTTATAGGTGAAGAAGAGGGCATTTCTGACTGTTGAAGTCAGATTAGTTGCATCTAGGTCCTCCATCTTCTAAACACATGAGGTCCCAAACCCTTACTCAAAACTAGAGTTTATATAATGCTCAATCCTTCCATCTTCTACCTATGTGGGAGATGTGTTATTTGGCCAAAACAATCCATCTATTCATGTCTCAAACACTTTACTTTGTGTACCAATATATCTTTCATTTCTTAACGAAATTTGATGATACTTGACACTAGTATCATCTACTCATTTAGTAGATTAGGCATGTGCAAAGAAATGATGTTTACGACATGTGGGGCCTACGTGTTTAAGTCACTAAAGACGGAAAAAATGCAATCCCATGTAGTTAAATTTCCAACCTATTAGACCGCTAATAACAGATGAAAGGTATAAACTATAGATCTTGGATTGCTTACCTAATAAGAAATTAGGACCCTTGAAAGTTACTAGAAAGTTAGGAAAAATATGAGAATTCATGTAGGAACCCCAAATTATGTATCTTTTAGGAGCCAAATAATTGTCAACCCCAAAGTCAAAGTCTTCAGAAATTGGCTGAAATTGTGTGGATCCAGCATGAATTACTTGTTGGTTTACAAAGGAATGCAGGAAACGGAAAATACAAGTAACTGCTAATGTAAGAATTGAAATTACAATTCAACTAGAAAACTGAAAATTACAAAGATGTTGAACAAGAAAAACTGGAAATTGTTTTTGTTTGCTGAGTCGAGTGTGACACTCTGTCCTTAAGAAAATATTTCCCCGTATGTATCCTTTATACGTCCTGGACAATTCGTCTCCCAAGATAAGCTACCGTGAAGAATATTGAGTAATGAAATGATGCTTGGAAGTTGTAGGAAGAACTGTTTTCTGCTTGTGTATTTTTCGTGTATTGTAAGTGTGCTCAACAATGGTGAAAGGGGTTGTTTATATAGGTGAGGGAGGGGCTGTTTAACTGCCTCCATAACAACCATTATTGGCCAAATAATGGCCATTATGGAGGTAGTAAAGCCACCAACGGATTGGCCATTATAGGAGGAGTAATTCAGCCAAAATAAATGACTGAATTGAGTGCTTGGCATTTCTGTTCTGTCTGCCCAAATTCTGACTTTCTGGAAACTTCAGGAACCAAACTGTACATCTTGAAACTTTAGGGACCAAACTGTACATCTGAAAGAATTCTGGTCAAAACTGTACATCTGGAAAAGTTTTCTGGCCCATAGCCCATAGCCCATAGCCCATAGCCCATAGCCCACAGCCCGTGACCCGAGAACCCGGAACCCGGAATCGGACGGGACGGGACGGGCGGGCGGCGGCGGCGCGTGTGTGGGCTTTCCTCAAACCGAAGCACATCTAGGTCCTCCCTCCTTTAAACACATGGGATACCCCGTGGGGTCCCAAACCCCAAACCAATTTTGAGTCTTATATACACAATAATTCTTTCTTCCTCTACCGATGAGGGAGAATTGATCACACACCACACTTTTCCATGCTTCAAACACCTTACTTCGTGAACCAATATCTCTTTCATTTCTCAATGAAATTTGACGATTCTTGGCCCTACGGTTATCTACGTACTTAGTAGATCATGTATGTGTGAAGAACCGGATTCTCCAATATGCGTAACACTAGTGTTTAAGCCGTTAAAATTAGTCGGTCGCAACTCCCGCCAAAGGCTAATTTCCAACAATCCCCTCTTGAAAGAGATTTTGGCGCACTCACATGGCGTCTTTTCATTTCCAGCAATATTTCAGCGGACTGATGTTGCATAAGGAGAGGTAGCTTCAGCTTTGAATCTTCCATAGTTGAATACCATCGGACTTACTTACTGAGCGGTAAACGTGATATCTTGAACTGTCAGTGTTTAGTGTAAGCCAAGTCAATGGTACCAACACAACAAATTCCCTTACTCTCTTCTTCATAATATTTTGTCCGTTTTGGCCATGTACAACTTCTTGGATTCTTAAGTGCGTTCATATGAGGCGGACCGTCCTCGCACTTAAATAGGTGGTCTCCTACAAGGTATCCTGCTATACCCCACTTCACAAGTGTTAGGAACCATTAAAAGTTTCCCAAAACCTAACCTCAACTGTTGAGGATCATTACAGGTTTTGAAAACTTAACCTTTACCCATACTGCAGATAACACTTAACGTCTATCGCGGGAACAAATTTGGATTTGGTGTTTCTTTTCAGAAATCACTATCCGAAGTGCTCATACTTCCACTGAAGCTATCAACTGAACCTTTACAACCTCATTTTCCCATTGAACCAAATTACTGGGATCTCCAGTTAGTAAGGTTGGGTTACCACTGTATTGGTCCTTATATTTTGGGTTTTAAGCCCATTCCCCTAGACATGCAAGCCATCTGATCCTTGGGTAAGCCCTTTGTCAATGGGTCTGCTATATTATCCTTTGACTTAATGTAATCAATGGATATTATACCCGTGGTGATCAGTTGCCTAATGGTCTTATGCCTCCGTCGAATATGACTAGACTTGCCGTTGTACATAGAATTCCGTGCCCTTCCTAGATCCGCCTGACTGTCGCAGTGGATCATTACCGAAGGTACGGGTTTGTTCCAACACGGAACATCCTCTAAGAAGTCATGAAGCCACTCAGTTTCTTCTCCTGCTTTGTCTAAAGCGATAAACTCTGATTCCATCGTGGATCGGGCGATGCAAGTTTGCTTAGAGGATTTCCAAGACACAACCCCACCACCAATTGTAAATACATACCCACTGGTGGACTTGGTGTTCTCTATATCAGATATCCAGTTTGCATCATTGTACCCCTCTAGTACAGCTGGATATCTCGAATAGTGTAACCCGAAATTTAACGTGTATTTTAGGTATTGTAATACCCGATTCAACGCCTTCCAGTGATTATCACTCGGATTACGGGTGAACCTAGCCAACTTATTGACTGCGTAAGCAATATCAGGTCGGGTGCAGTTTGTTATATACATCAAACTACCGATCACCTGTGCATATCGCTCCTGGTATACAGGTGCACCAAGATTTTTATCAAGCTTTTGAGTTGTATCCATTGGTGACGTTATCGGTGAACTGTCTAACATGTTGAACTTTCTCAAAACATCCTCGATGTAGTGAGACTGAGATAAGACCAGTCCGTCAGACGTCTTAGAGATTTTAATCCCTAGGATGACATCTGCGATACACATATCCTTCATGTCGAAGCATTGTTTCAACATGTTCTTAGTCTCTAGGATTACCCTAGGACTGCTTCCTGTGATCAACATGTCGTCTACATACAGGCATATCATAACAAATGAGTCAGAGTTACCTTTCGTGTAAACACATTTATCACACTCATTAATGGCGAACCCCTTCGATAGTAGAGTACTATCAAATTTTTTCGTGTCATTGCTTGGGCTTGTTTCAGCCAGATGCAGATTTGACAAGGCGATGCACTTTTTCTCTTGCCCTTGAACCACATACCCCTCGGGTTGGTCCATATAAATTTCTTCTTCCAAATCACCGTTTAGGAAGGCTGTCTTAACATCCATCTGGTGTATCTCAAGGTTACACAAAGCTGCGATCGCAATGAATACCTGTATGGATGTCATCCGGGATACCGGAGAGTATGTGTCAAAGTAGTCAAAGCCTTCTGTCTGTCGATAGCCCTTGACTACCAACCTGGCCTTATACTTGTCTATAGACCCATCTGCTTTGTATTTCTATTTGAGTATCCATTTATAACCCAACAGTTTATTTCCCGGAGAAAGATCAACCAACTCCCAAGTATGGTTATGGAGAATGGAGCCTATTTCACTCTCAATAGCTTCTTTCCAAAGCGGTGCTTCTGGAGTTGACAACGCCTTAGCAATTGTCCTTGGTTCATCATTAACCATATAAGCTACAAAGTCAGGACTGAAGGATTTATCCTTCCTGGCCCTTTTACTTTGCCTTAGATCTATCTCTGGAGTCTCCAAGTTCTGAAAATCTGGAACACTAGATTCCGGATGTTCAGCTACCTTGAGATTCGCTAGATCTGAACCACATAGATCCGGGCAGTCAAGGACTCCCGGTTCTTGAGAGTTTTGTGCATAACTTTGTTTGCGAGAGGTTATGTCTTTTTCCTTTCTAGGAAAAGTACCTTCAAAGAATAAAGCATTCCTTGATTCGATAATTGTACCCTGGTGGATATCTGAAAAATCTGACTTATGCACTAAGAAGCGATAAGCACTACTGTTATTTGCATATCCGATGAATATGCAATCTACAGTCTTAGGCCCAATCTTGACCTGCTTTGACTTGGGTACTTCAACCTTTGCCAAACAACCCCATACCTTAAAATATTTGTAGGTGGTTTCTTTCCTTTCCATGATTCATATGGAGTTTTGTCCTTACCCTTATGTGGGACTCTGTTAAGAATCGTATTAGCGGTAATGACAGCTTCTCCCCACATGTTTTGGGGAAGACCGGAATTGATAAGCAAGGCATTCATCATTTACTTCAATGTGCGATTTTTACGTTCCGCCACACCGTTCGACTGAGGTGAGTATGGAGTCATCGTTTGATGAATAATGCCTTCTTGGGCACAGTATTCCTCAAAAGGCGCTACTTATTCTCCCCCTCTATCGCTACGAATGGATTTAATCCGTAGGCTCAGTTGGTTCTCAACTTATGCTTTGTAACGTCGGAACGCTTCAAAGGATTCATCCTTACTTTTTAACAAGTAAAGGTAACAATACCTTGTGCTATCGTCAATGAAAGTCACAAAGTACTTGTTCCCCCCTAGTTTGTGCGAACTTCAAATCACATATATCTGTGTGAATAAGTTCTAGAGGAGCGGTATTCCTTTCGACGGATCGAAAAGGAAGCTTGGTGAGTTTTGCCTCTACGTACACCTCACACTTATATTGAGGGTTTACGTCGATAGACGGCAACAACTCCATCTTTACCAGCCTTTGAATAGACTTGTAGTTTACGTGTCCCAATCTATGATGCCATAAATTAGAAGACTCAAGCAAATAAGAAGAAGGTTCAACTTTATTACTTGGACGCAATACAGACATGGCATTCACTTTGAAGAGGCCTTCACAGACGAAGCCTCTCCCCACAAATGTGCCATTCTTAGTGAGTACAAACTTATTGGAGTACAAACTTATTGGATTCAAACACTAGCCTAAAACCAGCATTAACCAATAAAGGTCCAGAAACTAAATTTCTTCTAATATTTGGGACGTGCATCACTTTCTTCAGAGTGAGCTCCTTACCGGAAGTCATCTTCAGGACCACCTTTCCAACCCCCAACACGTCCGAGGAAGCGTTGTTGCCCATGAACAGCTTTTTGTCTGTGACCGGTGAGTACGTGGAGAAGGCATTTTTGTTGAAACAGATGTGTCTTGTTGCACCTGTGTCCACCCACCACTGCATCAAATTCTCAACCAAGTTGGCTTCCAACACCATTGCCAAAAAATCCTCAATCATGTCATCCAGGAGCGTGTCCTTGACGACGTTTGCTTGCGCCTTGCCTTTCGACTTGGCTTTCCGTTGTTGCTCTGTCTTGAGCTTGCGGCATTCCTTGATCATATGACCACGTTTCCCACAGTGATGACAGTTACCTATGAACGTCTCCACTGCGTGGGCCTTGCCGTCTTTCTGGAACTTCCGCTTCTTGATTGAGTTCCCTTTGGCCTCAGCCAGATTCGCCTTTGCCTCAGCAATTTGTCTGCCCCTAGGTAAGGCCTTCTTGTTATCTTCCTGGATTTGGAGTTTGATAACAAGCTCTTCAAATATCATCTCATTTGTCTTGAGTTTTAAGTAACTCATAAACTCATTCCATGAAGGAGGTAACTTTTCAATCAGCGATGCAACCAAAAATTGCTCGTTTGGTTTCAATCCTTCCAAATCCAGGTGATGTATCATCATTTGGAATTCCTGGACTTGGGACATCACTGTCTTGCTATCCATCATTTGGAATTTTAGAAATTTTCCAACGATGAACTTCTTAGTACCCGCATCTTGTGCGTTGTACTTCTTTTGCAGTTTTTCCCACAGCTCTTTGGCAGTGCCAACGGTGTAATAGACCGTGTAGAGAGGGTCTGCTAAGCAGTTCAATATGTAATTCTTGCACATGAAATCGTTATGATTCCATGCGTCACGAACCATCTTCATGCCATTAATGACATGGATACCAAGGCCCCATTCACCCGTTTCATTAGGGGAAGAGTCCATTTCATCTCCAGCTTGTGGAGGATCTTCCGTAAGGAACCGGGCCATGCCCATAACTGTTAATTAGAACATCATCTTTTACTGCCATCTCTTAAATTCTGGTCCCATGAATTTTTCAAGGCGATCATGGTGGTATGAGGAAGAAGGTGTAGCACTAGCAGTCGGGAAGGCAGCGGTGTTACTGCCTTGAACAGTAAAGCGGCGAGCTGTGAAGGCAACAATGTTCGCCTTGGCGATGGCGGCGATGGCGAAGGCAACAACGTTGCCTCGAGAGGCATCAGCAGTAGCAACAACATCAGTCATATTTCCAGCTATGTTATTGCAGTTACCGTAAGCAAATATTGTCTTAAGTTTGTTGGTTTACAAAGGAATGCAGGAAAAGGAAATTACAAGTAACTGCTAATGTAAGAATTGAAATTACAATTCAACTCGAAAAATGAAAATTACAAAGATGTTGAACAAGAAAAATTGGAAACTATTTTTGTTTGCTGAGTCGAGTGTGGCACTCTGTCCTTAAGACAATATTGCCCCGTATGTATCCTTTATACGTCCTGGACAATTCGTCTCCCAAGATAAGCTACCGTGAACAATACTGAGTAATGAAATGATGCATGGAAGTTGTAGGAAGAACTGTTTTCTGCTTGTGTATTTTTCATGTATTGTAAGTGTGCTCAACAATGGTGCAAGGGGTTGTTTATATAGGTGAGGGAGGGGCTATTTAATTGCCTCCATAACAGCCATTATTGGCCAAATAATGGCCATTATGGAGGTAGTAAAGTCACCAAAATAAATGGTGAGAAAGACCAACGGATTGGCTATTATAGGAGGAGTAATTCAGCCAAAATAAATGGCTGAATTGAGTACTTGGCGTTTCTGTTCTGTCTGCCCAAATTCTGACTTTCTGGAAACTTTAGGGACCAAACTGTACATCTTGAAACTTTAGGGACCAAACTGTACATCTGAAAGAATTCTGGTCCAAACTGTACATCTGGCAAAGTTCTCTGGCCCACAGTCCACAGCCCGTGACCCGAGAACCCAGAACCCGGAACCGGAATGGACGGGACGGGCGGGCGGCGGCGGCGCGCGTGTGGGCTTTCCTCGAACCGAAGCACATCTAGGTCCTCCCTCCTTTAAACACATGGGATACCCCTTGGGGTCCCAAACCCCAAACCAATTTTGAGTCTTATATACACAATAATTCTTTCTTCCTCTACCGATGAGGGAGAATTGATCACACACCACACTTTTTCATGCTCCAAACACCTTACTTCGTGAACCAATATCTCTTTCATTTCTCAATGAAATTTGACGATTCTTGGCCCTACGGTTATCTACGTACTTAGTAGATCATGCATGTGTGAAGAACCAGATTCTCCAATATGCGTAACACTAGTGTTTAAGCCGTTAAAGTTGGTCGGTCGCAACTCCCGCCAAAGGCTAAGGGCGGGATCGGAATAGGCGGGATTTGCCGAAGTCCCGCCCCGATCCCGTAGAAGTCGGGTCTGGTCGGGATTGGGTCGGGATCCCGGGAGTTTTTTTTTTGTACTTAATTTTAAAAATGACATATATATAAAAAACTCAATAATTAAACAAGATAGTGTAATAAAAATATCCCAAGGCTGTTTTTGTGCCTCTTATATTATTTAATAGACATATGATTTTTTGTAATACAAATACAATTGTCAAAATTGCAACTTTGTGGTGTTGTTCAAAAGTTGCAAATTACATAGTAAAATTGCAATTAAAAAAATTACATTCTGAAAAAAACCTGTTCTAGTTTCTTGATAATTTCCTGTGGTTATTCGGTTGGATTTCGTATTTGTTGGTCAAATTGATCCATGTCGCTTCCACCACCTTCGGATAAGATTTCGTTGTAGTTTTCATCTTCTTCTTCGTTGATCTCCGGTTGACCGCACTTTCTCCGCTCCGCTCGTATCCAATCTCTGAATAATACTACAATCTACAAGCTGTCTCCGACTAATAAGTGTATGTGCTATCCTATTTGATATCTGCTGGCAGAAAAGCGCTTTCAGACGCAGTTGATGACACTTGAATGTTCAAAACATCTCAGGCCATCATTGAAAGTGTCGGAAAGGTCTTCTCATTCCCCCTCCAGTATTTCAGCAAGTTTTCACATCCTTCTTCATTGAGAACTGCTTGGTACGGTACAGAACCCTGCAAAACCAAAATATCAAACTCGCTAATTTGGTTTGTAGCGGTACGACCGCACATTCTATTTCTGAGGCTTTCAATACTAGCCGCAGAAACGGCATGTCTTTTGTGAGGTTGTGTTGAAGAAGAAGAAGATGGTACGGAAGCCGGTAGGTTACTAGCACTTTCTTGTTGGTAAAACCTATATACTTTTTTGCATTGATATTCTACGCTAGACAACACTTCTTCTTTAGTTTGTTCAATAGGTGGTGGGTGATTTGGATTTTTGGGACTTGGAGGTGGTAGTATTTCTATACAATCGTAAATAGTTTCAATAAGTGATTTAGTACCGTCTATTTTAATAGGCCGATTTAATACAACACCAATAATATAAATAGTGGGAATAGGAATAAAATATTTTTTTTTGATAAACATTTTTTAATAGCTGTCATATAAGCTATTTTTAGATATATTCACTAAGTAATAAAAATATTAGAGCTATATAAAATAACATAGTTGAAATAGTAGGATAATATATACCGGAAAATTCTTTTGTTGCTTGAAAAAATTTCTCTAAAAATACAATAAGTTCGGAATTTTTTACCCAATCGCTATCTACAACCATATCAACTGAATTTTGATTATGAGAGTTAAAAAATAAAGTTATAGGTTTTCTATAGTCATAAGCAACAAGTAGTTGCTCGTATAAAGAATTACATCTAGTGGGTACTTCTTCTGAAATTTTTCTATAAGGTAGTTGGCAATCGTGACAAGTTTTTTATATTCTTTTCTTCGTTGTATTCTATTGTTTTTAAAAATAAAGTTTATAGCAAATTGTATTTTACTAAGAATGTCTTCAAAAAGTGATAGACCATCCTTTACAATTAAGTTATATATATGGCACACACATTTTATAAGAAAATGATCTGAAAAAGATGGAGTTAAACTATTTTTTAAAATTGTAATAGCGTAATTGTTAGAAGAAGCGTTTTCTAATGTAATAGTCATAATTTTATCAGTTATTCCGTAATAATCGCACACTTGATAAATATTTTTTGCAATAAAAGTACCAGTGTGTCTATCATCTATATATCTATACGCTAAGATACGTTTTTGCATAGACCATTTATAATCTATCCAATGACAAGTTACCGCTAAATAATCATGGCCGTTAGTACTACGACCTATATCAGAAGTGATAGCCACTTTGCCATTAAAATGATATAATGAATAACTTAAATACTATTGATATTAATGTGCTAATTTAAATACATCTCTCTTAACAGTTGATCTAGGAAAACCGTTAAAAGCAGGATTATACATATCTCTAATGCAATGAATAAAATTGGGAGATGAAGGAAATGAAAAAGGCAAACCCTCCACAATAACTAATTTTGCTATTGCTTCCCTATCTCTATGTTTATTGTATTTAGGGCCTACAATTTCCCCCGTCATAGGGTTAATTTGACCCTGTACTTGGTCCGGAAAAGTATCAGTATGTGAACCTTGTCCCGATGGAGCGGGCGTTTGCGCACCCGGTTTTGAAGCCTCGTATTGGGCATCCCTAGCTGGATGAGCCCTTGTTTCGTGTCTCATTAAACCCCCCGTCCCACCGTGACCTTTTTCAGTTTTAAATTTTAAAACATCATTACAAATTTTACATCTAGCTACTTGATTATCTACGTCCCTATAAAAAATGTCCATGCATCTGATTTTAATGGTCGTTTTGCTGGACCTCTTCTCATACTAGGGGGAATAAGAGGCATTTCAGTTGAAGGTGCACTAGTGGGTGTGTTGTCATCTACATTAGTGGGTGTATCATCTAGATCATCGTCTAAATTAAAGTCTTCTTGAGTTTCAGAAAATAGCTCCTCGTCTAAATCTAATGGTATTGTAGGAAAATGTTCAGTAAGACGGAGAGGAACTTAGAAGTCGGAAAAAAAAAACAAAATCATCTTGTGTAGGAATATGATTCTGTCTAGAAATAGGACCCTTGCCCTTGTTGCCCCTACTAGAAGAAGCATGACCCTTACCCGTAAGCATACGTTTAAATCCTTCTATTATATATTTATAATTATACTAATAAATAATTAAAGTAAATGAAATTAAGTGCTCTAAATAAAATAAATAGACAATAATAATTTAATGAAGGAACGAATGTACCAAACGCCGACGTAACGTCGACGTTTAATCGAGAGGTTGAAAATTGAAACTTTGTTTGATGGAAGATCCTCAAGCTAGTTGCCAACTTCACTCCCAATTTTCAAATGAATAAATAAAATTGAATATTTAGTAGACAATGTAGACTTGTAGAGAGATAGATTGAGAGATTAGAGAGATTGTAGGAAGATTTGTGAGAAAGATGAAGAGAAAATGAGGTATTTATAGTTGAAAAATTGGGTTAATGTGTAAATATAATAACTTATGGGTTAAAAATAAATATTAAGGGGGTAGGGGGGTTGTGGGAGGGGGGAGGCCAGAAATGGTCATTGCACAACGGCCAAAATGTATAATGGTCGTTGGTGCAACTGTTATTTTTGCAAAAGAGGAGTTTCGGGCGGGATTGGGATTGGGTCGGGACTGGCGGACCTGGGGCGGGTCGGGATGAGACCTTGTCTCGTCCCGGTTCGAGTCCCAATACCGCAATTTTTTTTAAATACTCGGACCGGGGCGGTGTCGGGGCGGGACCGGGGCGGTGTCGGGGCGGGACCGGGCCGACCCGGCCCACTGGCCAGCCATACCTTCAACCAAACAAAAAAACAAATTAATTAATTAATAAATTTTAAAACATTTGAAGTAATTAAATGACTAATTCAATGTTCATATTTATGTAAAGACAGATCTAAAAATTTATCATTAACGAATTATGGCACGTATTGAAAGTATTCTTAAAATTTCTGGTTCGAAACATGTAATAATGAATTTTTTATACCTATTAAGGCATGCCATTGAAGATAAATTGAAAAGTTTAATATTAAAGGAGAGCCTTGAAACAATAGTAATGTTGTCTCCATGTGATATATAAATCACATGTTCAAGTCATAGAAAACCGTCTTTTAGGAAATGTGAGATGCTTTGAGCCGGGCTGCCGTCTTTTCTTTAATATCAAAGAATCTTCAAATATAAAAAGATATTTTTTTTATACAGATTTAGAACGAAGAAATGTGACATAACTTTTATGCTTAATTGCTTACCCATCGACATTTGCAGGATAAAGATGAACCCCAATGCCAAAACAATCTCCTGATTTTGGTTCCATAGTTGTAGAAAATCCATGAGAAATAATGTTACAAATTTCATCTTTGGAAGAACCAAATCAACCATATTTAATATTGGCATTTCCACCGCATTTCTTGTGCATCGCTTCAGAGTAGATACGAAAAGCTTCCAATCTGGATTGCCCTAATATATTTGAACATGAATACTTGTGTATCCCTAAAACTTCAATTTCCTTAGTTAATTGCCCCATTCCACTTTAAAACCTGCCTTAATTAGATCATGCTCTTTGTCACGTTCTTCTAGTTTGATCATCCCATTTCTCTTGAACAACCTGAAGAGATGGAGGATGTATATATCATCAACCAATTCAAATCAAATAAACATTTTTGATATGTATAACAACAATAACATATTCAGTATAATTCTACAATGGGATCAGGGAATGGTAGGGTGTATACAACAATAACAAGCAGGTCAAATAGGAAAAAGGAAACAATAACTAGAGATACAACAAAACAATATGCAAGTGGAGAATAAGACACAGTAAATAATAAATATTTTTAATATGTAAAAAATAAATACTACAATTTTTAAAAACTACTAAATTTGAACACATAATCTCAAAAAATGTAACGAGCTTTATGTATCATTAAGTTAAAATTTTAAATTCGTCTCTCACCTGAAATGATTATCGAATGATGGACAAGAAGACTCGGCTTCGGAATCGGAAGAAAATGACATGTCTTGCTTCTCTATTGTCATGGAAACTTGTTCATCTTCTCTTAGTTGCTCCATATCTAATTAAGACTAAGAAAATAGAAGAGTGAATTTAGATAAATAGTTGGAGAAACTTAGGCTCTAAGAAAGTGCTATGGTGCCAATATATTGGAAGACAGAAAAGAAAGCAAAAAGAAGCTAAGAAAAGGGAGACAAATAAGAGGGAAAATGAGAAATATCTGACCTCAGATTTTGTGAATTTTTGTTGTAAAGAAAAGAAAGACATGAAGAGTTGAATAAAAAAGTGGAGGTTTAAATTCATTTATTATACGTGGAAAAGGAAGAGAAAAAACCGACTTAATTCTAATTCAGTTGCGGCTTGGCGGTCCCTAAACCGGTTTTTCTTGCGGTTTGGACAGATTTAATGACAATTCTACCCCTTTGTTTCATATATCATTTGTTATATACTCTATGCTGTATCGTTATTTCATGTAGCAAATACTACGTACTAATAAAAAATCTGGTTACTGATGCAGCTTATATCAACCAGTATGTGTAAAGTGCATTCCTTTTAACAGTACTCCATTTGTCCCAAAAAGATTGACCTACTTTCGTTATTAGTTTGTTCTAAAAAGATTGACTCATTTTTATATTTAGAAACAATTTAATTTTATGAGATCATTTACAACCACACAAATGTTTAAGATTGTTTTGGACCACAACATTTTAAAAACCTTCATTTTTTTCTTAAATTTTGTATCAAGTCAAACTAGCTCAATCTTTTTTGAACGGAGTGAGTATAAATTAACTATTACAAGGAATTATTTATGTTTTCATTGTCACCTTTGAAATTTTAATATTACATGCTTTTTAAGGCGTTCTCAATTAATGTGTCAATTATATAAGCACAAGTTTCTCAAGATGTCACTGTATTGATGTCACTGTATTCCTTGATTAAATGTATCTTTCTTGTTTCCTTTTCTCATGGTGGTGAGCTGAGGATAGAGGCAAGAGAAGTGTACTTTCTGGCTTGGCTTACAACCATATTGATCAAACCCGTTTCATTGAAACAATAAAGTTTGAATTGCGTTTTGTTAATGCATATAAATAGGATTATGCATCTGGAAAAAATTTCAGTCAAGGATTTTTAACTTGGGGCTTGTTTTTATTATATACTCAATTAGGATAACCAATAATTTGGAAACAGTATGTTGCCTTTATTATTTTTCAGTGTGTGATCAAGTAATTGATTTGCTTACAAAACCCCTAAACCCCGCAGATTTTTTTCGCCTTGGTTATTGGACCAAAAATAACATTCATTCTGAGAGCTAGAATCTTGAGGAGTAGTAGTAGAAACAGAATGTGCAGCAAAAGCTTGATGCGTATTCCTTGAAGCGCTGCAACCTTTGCTCACGAAGTAAAAGTTTGGTGCGAAGCTCTTCAAGTGATAATTGATCAGGAAAGTGTGTAATGATGCCAACCAAAGTGTCATACTCTTTTCCAAGACCTAGTAAAACATGATCAATGAAATCCTGAGCAGTGACGGGTGAATTAATTGCTGCAAGGGAAATTGTTTGGCGTTCCGAAGGTATTGGTCAATGCTCTCATATTTGTTGGAAATTAGCCTTTGGCGGGAGTTGCGACCGATCAACTTTAACGGCTTAAACACTAGTGTTACGTATATTGGAGAATCCGGTTCTTCGCACATGCATGATCTACTAAGTACGTAGATAACCGTAGGGCCAAGAATCGTCAAATTTCATTGAGAAATGAAAGAGATATTGGTTCACGAAGTAAGGTGTTTGAAGCATGAAAAAGTGTGGTGGGTTCAATTCTCCCTCATCGGTAGAGGAAGAAAGAATTGTTGTGTATATAAGACTCAAAATTGGTTTGGGATTTGGGACCCCAAGGGGTATCCCATGTGTTTAAAGGAGGGAGGACCTAGATATGCTTCGGTTCGAGGAAAGTCCACACGCGCGCCGCCGCCCGTCCGGTCCGGTTCCGGGTTACGGGTCACGGGTCACGGGCTGAGGACTGAGAAAGTCAGAATTTGGGCAGACAGAACAGAAATTTGGCCCGTTGGTCTTTCTCACCATTTATTTTGGTGTCTTTACTACCTCAATTATTTGGCCAATAATGGCTGTTATGGAGGCAGTTAAACAGCCCCTCCCTCACCTATATAAACAACCCCTTGCACCATTGTTGAGGACACTCACAATACACGAAAATACACAAGCAGAAAATCAGTTCTTCCTACAACTTCCAAGCATCATTTCGTTACTCAATATTCTTCACGGTAGCTCTTGAGTTTCATTTGCTCAATTGTTCCATTGCTGTTTTATCTTGGGAGACGAATTGTCCAGGACGTATAAAGGATATATACGGGGTAATATTGTCTTAAAGATAGAGTGCCACACTCGACTCAGCAAAAACAAAACAGTTTCCAGTTTTCCTTCTTCAACAGAATTGTAATTTTAGTTTTGTTGTTGTATTGTAATTTTCAGTTCTTGTATTACTTGACAGTTATTTGTAATTCCCGTTTCCTGCACCTTTGTAAACAACAAGTTTAAGACAATATCTTGCTTACGATAACTGCTGCAACATGGCTGGAAATATGACCGATGCTGCTGCTATTGCTGCTGCCAATCAAGGCAACGCCGCTTTCCCGCCATCGCCGCTATCGCCAAGGCAAAGAACCATGCTGCCTTCAATGATGCCACATCTACTGTTCAAGGCAGTAACACCGCTGCCTTCCCGACTATTGCTGCTCCACCTTCTGGCTCACATCATGATCGCCCTGAAAAATTCATGGGATCAGAATTTAAGAGATGACAGCAAAAGATGTTGTTCTACTTAACAGTTATGGGCATGGCCCGGTTCCTTACGGAAGATCCTCCACAAGCTGGAGATGAAATGGACTCTTCGCCTAATGAAACAGGTGAAGGGGGCCTTGGTATCCATGTCATTAATGGCATGAAGATGGTTCGTGACGCATGGAATCATAGCGATTTCATGTGCAAGAATTACATACTGAACTGCTTAGCAGACCCTCTCTACACGGTCTATTACACTGTTGGCACTGCCAAAGAGCTGTGGAAAAAACTGCAAAAGAAGTACAACGCACAAGATGCGGGTACTAGAAGTTCATCGTTGGGAAATTTCTAAAATTTCAAATGGTGGACAGTTCCCAAGTCCAGGAATTCCAAATGATGATACATCACCTGGATTTGGAAGGATTGAAACCAAACGAGCAGTTTTTGGTTGCATTACTGATTGAAAAGTTACCTCCTTCATGGAATGAGTTTATGAGTTACTTAAAACTTAAGACAAAGGAGATGACCTTTGAAGAGCTTGTTATCAAACTCCAAATCCAGGAAGATAACAAGAAGGCATTACCTAGGGGCAGACAACCTGCTGAGGCAAAGGCAAATCTGGCTGAGGCCAAAGGGAACCCAAACAAGAAGCGGAAGTTCCACAAAGACGGCAAAGCCCCCGCAACGGTGATGTTCAGAGGTAATTGTCATCACCGTGAGAAACATGGTCATAGGATCAAGGAATGCCGCAA
Source organism: Anisodus acutangulus (assembly GCA_029783415.1). Classification (NCBI taxonomy): domain Eukaryota; kingdom Viridiplantae; phylum Streptophyta; class Magnoliopsida; order Solanales; family Solanaceae; genus Anisodus; species Anisodus acutangulus. The sequence goes on from CM056500.1 coordinate 17,277,359, forward strand.
GCTCAAGACTGAGCAACAACAGAAAGCCAAGTCGAAAGGCAAGGCGCAAACAAATGTCGTCAAGGACACGCTCCTGGATGACATGATTGAGGATTTCTCGGCAGTGGTGCTGGAAGCCAACTTGTTGAGAATCTGATGCAGTGGTAGGTGGACACAGGTGCAACAAGACACATCTGTTCCAACAAAGATGCCTTCTCCACGTACTCACCGGTCACCGACAAAAAGCTGTTCATGGGCAACAACGCTTCCTCGGACGTGCTGGGGGTTGGAAAGGTGGTCCTGAAGATGACTTCCGGTAAGGAGCTCACTCTGAAGGAAGTGATGCACGTCCCAAAGATTAGAAGAAATTTAGTTTCTGGACCTTTATTGGTTAATGCTGGTTTTAGGCTAGTGTTTGAATCCAATAAGTTTGTACTCACTAAGAATGGCACATTTGTGGGGAGAGGCTTCGTCTGTGAAGGCCTCTTCAAAGTGAATGCCATGTCTGTATTGCGTCCAAGTAATAAAGTTGAACCTTCTTCTTATTTGTTTGAGTCTTCTAATTTATGGCATCATAGATTGGGACACGTAAACTACAAGTCTATTCAAAGGCTGGTAAAGATGGAGTTGTTGCCGTCTATCGACGTAAACCCTCAATATAAGTGTGAGGTGTACGTAGAGGCAAAACTCATCAAGCTTCCTTTTCGATCCGTCGAAAGGAATACCGCTCCTCTAGAACTTATTCACACAGATATATGTGATTTGAAGTTCGCACAAACTAGGGGGGAACAAGTACTTTGTGACTTTCATTGACGATAGCACAAGGTATTGTTACCTTTACTTGTTAAAAAGTAAGGATGAATCCTTTGAAGCGTTCCGACGTTACAAAGCATAAGTTGAGAACCAACTGAGCCTATAGATTAAATCCATTCGTAGCGATAGAGGGGGAGAATAAGTAGCGCCTTTTGAGGAATACTGTGCCCAAGAAGGCATTATTCATCAAACGATGACTCCATACTCACCTCAGTCGAACGGTGTGGCGGAACGTAAAAATCGCACATTGAAGTAAATGATGAATGCCTTGCTTATCAATTCCGGTCTTCCCCAAAACATGTGGGGAGAAGCTGTCCTTACCGCTAATACGATTCTTAACAGAGTCCCACATAAGGGTAATGACAAAACTCCATATGAATCATGGAAAGGAAAGAAACCACCTACAAATATTTTAAGGTGTGGGGTTGTTTGACAAAGGTTGAAGTACCCAAGTCAAAGCAGGTCAAGATTGGGCCTAAGACTGTAGATTGCATATTCATCGGATATGCAAATAACAGTAGTGCTTATCGCTTCTTAGTGCATAAGTCAGATATTCCAGATATCCACCAGGGTACAATTATGGAATCAAGGAATGCTTTATTCTTTGAAGGCACCTTTCCTAGAAAGGAAAAAGACATAACCTCTCGCAAACGAAGTTATGCACAAAGCTCTCAAGAACCGGGAGTCCTTGACTGCCCGGATCTAGATGGTTCAGATCTAGTGAATCTCGAGGTGGCTGAACATCCGGAATCTAGTGTTCTAGATTCTCAGAACTTGGAGACTCCAGAGATGGATCTAAGGCAAAGTAAAAGGGCCAGGAAGGATAAATCCTTCGGTCCTGACTTTGTAGCTTATATGGTTAATGATGAACCAATGACAATTACTAAGGCGTTGTCAACTCCAGAAGCACCGCTCTGGAAAGAAGCTATTGAGAGTGAAATATGCTCCATTCTGCATAACCATACTTGGGAGTTGGTTGATCTTCCTCCGGGAAATAAACCGTTGGGTTGTAAATGGATACTCAAACGGAAATACAAAGCAGATGGGTCTATAGACAAGTACAAGGCCAGGTTGGTAGTCAAGGGCTATCGGCAGACAGAAGGCTTTGACTACTTTGACATATACTCTCCGGTATCCCGGATGACATCCATACGGGTATTCATTGCGATCGCAGCTTTGCGTGACCTTGAGATACACCAAATGGGTGTTAAGACAGCCTTCCTAAACGGTGATTTGGAAGAAGAAATTTATATGGACCAACCCGAGGGGTATGTGATTCAAGGGCAAGAGAAGAAAGTCTGTCGGCTTATCAAATCTCTGTACGGGCTGAAACAAGCCCCGAAGCAATGACACAAAAAATTTGATAGTACTCTACTATCGAAGGGGTTCGCCATTAATGAGTGTGATAAATGTGTTTACACGAAAGGTAACTCTGACTCATTTGTTATGATATGCCTGTATGTAGACGACATGTTGATCAGAGGAAGCAGTCCTAGGGTAATCCTAGAGACTAAGAACATGTTGAAACAATGCTTCAACATGAAGGATATTGGTATCGTATATGTCATCTTAGGGATTAAAATCTCTAAGACGTCTGACGGACTGGTCTTATCTCAGTCTCACTACATTGAGGATGTTTTGAGAAAGTTCGAGATGTTAGACAGTTCACCGATAAAGTCACCAATGGATACAAATCAAAAGCTTGATAAAAATCTTGGTGCACCTGTATACCAGGAGCGATATGCACATGTGATCGATAGTTTGATGTATATAACAAACTGCACCCGACCTGATATTGCTTACGCAGTCAATAAGTTGGCTAGGTTCACCCGTAATCCGAGTGATAATCACTGGAAGGCGTTGAATCGGGTATTACAATACCTGAATTACATGTTAAATTTTGGGTTACACTATTCGAGATATCCAGCTGTACTAGAGGGGACAGTGATGCAAACTGGATATCTGATATAGAGAACACTAAGTCCACCAGTGGGTATGTATTTATAATTTGTGGTGGGGATGTGTCTTGGAAATCCTCTAAGCAAACTTGCATCGCCCGATCCACAATGGAATCGGAGTTTATCGCATTAGACAAAGCAGGAGAAGAAGTTGAGTGGCTTCATGACTTCTTAGAGGATGTTCCGTGTTGGAACAAACCCGTACCTTCGGTAATGATCCACTGCGACAGTCAGTCGGCTCTAGGAAGGGCACAGAATGCTATGTACAACGGCAAGTCTCGTCATATTCGACGGAGGCATAAGACCGTTAGGCAACTGATCACCACGGGTATAATATCCATTGATTACATTAAGTCAAAGGATAATATAGCAGACACATTGACAAAAGGCTTACCCAAAGATCAGATAGCTTGCCTGTCTAGGGGAATGGGCTTAAAATCCAAAATATAAGGACCAATACAGTGGTAACCCAACCTTACTAACTGGAGATCCTAGTAATTTGGTTCAATGGGAAAACGAAGTTGTAAGGTTCAGTTGATCGCTTCAGTGGAAGTATGAGCACTTCGGATAGTGATTTCTGAAAAGAAACACCAAATCCAAAGCCGTTCCCGCGATAGACGTTAAGTGCTATCTGCAGTATGGGTAAATGTTAAGTTTTCAAAACCTGTAATGATCCTCAACAGTTGAGGTTAGGTTTTGAGAAACTTTTAATGGTTCCTAACACTTGTGAAGTGGGGTATAGCAGGATACCTTGTAGGAGACCACCTATTTAAGTGCGAGGACGGGCCGCCTCAAATGAAGGCACTTAAGAATCCAAGAAGTTGTCCATGGCCAAAACTGACAAAACATTACGAAGAAGAGAGTAAGGGAATTTGTTGTGTTGGTACCATTGACTTGGCTTACACTAAACACTAATGGTTCAAGACATCACGTTCATCGCGCAGTAAGTAAGTCCGATGGTATTCAACTATGAAAGGTTCAAAGCTGAAGCTACCTCTCCTTATGCAACATCGGTCCGCTGAAATATTGCTGGAAATGAAAAGACACCATGTGAGTGCGCCAAAATCTCTTTCAAGAGGGGATTGTTGGAAATTAGCCTTTGGAGGGAGTTGCAACCGACCAACTTTAACGGCTTAAACACTAGTGTTACGTATATTGGAGAATCCGGTTCTTCGCACATGCATGATCTACTAAGTACGTAGATAACCGTAGGGCCAAGAATCGTCAAATTTCATTGAGAAATGAAAGAGATATTGGTTCACGAAGTAAGGTGTTTGAAGCATGGAAAAGTGTGGTTGGGTTCAATTCTCCCTCATCGGTAGAGGAAGAAAGAATTGTTGTGTATATAAGACTCAAAATTGGTTTGGGGTTTGGGACCTCAAGGGGTATCCCATGTGTTTAAAGGAGGGAGGACCTAGATGTGCTTCGGTTCGAGGAAAGCCCACACGCGCGCCGCCGCCGCCCGTCCGGTTCGGTTTACGGGTCGTGGGTCGTCTGATATATTATCTTTTTGGGCCAGAGAACTTTGCTAGATGTACAGTTTGATCCCAGAAGTTTCATATATGCTGTTTGAACAGAATTTTTTTATATGTACAGTTTGGTCTCTGAAGTTTCAAGATGTACAGTTTGGTCCCTGAAGTTTCAAGATGTACAGTTTGGTCTCTGAAGTTTTCAGAAAGTCAGAATTTGGGCAGACAGAATAGAAACGCCACAACACTCAATTCAGCCATTTATTTTGGCTGAATTACTTCTCCTATAATGGCCAATCCGTTGGTCTTTCTCACCATTTATTTTGGTGGTTTTACTACCTCCATAATGGCCATTATTTGACCAATAATGACTGTTATGGAGGCAGTTAAACAACCTCTCCCTCACCTATATAAACAACCCCTTGCCCATTATTGAGAACACTCACAATACACGAAAATACACAAGCAGAAAATCAGTTCTTCCTACAACTTCCAAGCATCATTTCATTACTCAATATTCTTCACGGTAGCTCTTGAGTTTCCTTTGCTCAATTGTTCAATTGATGGTTTATCTTGGGAGACGAATTGTCCAGGACGTATAAAGGATACATACGGGGCAATATTGTCTTAAAGACAGAGTGCCACACTCGACTCAGCAAAAACAAAACAGTTTCCAGTTTTCCTTCTTCAACAGAATTGTAATTTCAGTTTTGTTGTTGTATTGTAATTTTCAGTTCTTGTATTACTTGGCAGTTATTTGTAATTCCCGTTTCCTTCACCTTTGTAAACAACAATATTATCATCCTTTCGCAAGCTAGCGGGTTGGTGTTTCAGCTCAATAGATTTAGCCTGACTCGCATCCATATAGCGGTGATGTAAGGATAACCATATATCTTTGGATGTAGGAAGGAGATGAACATCAAGGAGAACTTCACGGGATAATGTTGCAAATAACCAAGAACGGACACTTTGATCAATCTTTATCCAAGAGCGATAGAGAGGGTTTAGTTGTTGATTTCCAGATATATCGCCAAGAAGGGGAGACGGAGGAGGAATTGAGCCATCAACAAAGCCATAATTAAGCTCATGAGAAAGTAGTAGAGAGGTGAATTGAGTGTGCCATGTGAGATAGTCCTCCACAGAATCTAACTTAATGATCACTAACTTGGTGACATTAGGAGCAGCAAGAGCAGCAAGAGAATTAAAATTTGGTATGATTGGAGAACCAATGTTAATGGGAGGAGATAGACCAAATAATGTGCTACTTAAGAGAGGAAATGGACATGTAGCAGGAGAACTTGAACCTGCAATAGTAGTGAAGGTAGGAGGAACAACGGGTGTAGCGGAAGATGAAGACTCCATATGTTTTGGAAAGAAAAAATTAAAGGGAGCTAAATTAATGACTTTAAGTCTGGCTATCTGATACCATGAGAATAATTTGTAAAATGGCTGAACAATACGTAGAGCCTTCCTCTGTCATTATATATTGGAAAACATACATCACCCTCTATGAATAAATACAATTTATACAAGAGATAATTACAAATAAATAAGTCCTAAAACATTCAACTTTTTCATGGTAAAAAATAAAAAATGATTAAATGGGAGGGAACTTGGGCAAATATAGAGGAAAATATGCACTAATTAACTATGTGAAGACACACATTATGTATTCATTCCATTAATTTAAACGCGAGATTTTTTTCTTCCAATATAATGATGTGTTCACAACTTCACATGTTTGCATACCTGAAGACTCTTCAATCCTAGATTTCAATTCATATAAGTTGACAAGTTGAGATCATCCTCTATATTTATACATAGTCAAATGATTGGCTTCTACAAGTTAAGTAGCTTAAAGTCAAATGATTGACAAACTAAACAGTTAGTATATGGCTCAACCAAAGATATATATGTTCAAAAGCTCAATAAGTGAAGATCTCAGCTTCCGTGCGTCAAGAACTCTGTCCACATTTGCCTGCAAGAAGCAAATAGATATCAGCATGCCATGGGAAACATCAATGTTCCCATCGGAGGAACCAATCTCATTATTTTCTTACGAGTTTCAGCTGTTGTACACTGACAGTGCAAAAAAATATTTACATTATCGGATTACTTAAAACCAACTATATGATCTATAATAAACCTAGTTGTAATTTGGAAAAGACGTAATCAAGTAACATGCTATAATTGGTTGAAATATATCGATAATGTGAAAATGGCGTACAAAGTGTGGCTTATTGCTAACAATCAAACATGATGTATATGTTTAAGCCCTAAAAAAGATATGATAGATAAAGCGGAAAGTTAAATCACATAATAATGAGCTATGTTGCTCGATCCTCTAATAATGTCATTCTACCCCTGACTGATCTTCCAAATATTATGCATTTTTCGAGGATCCAACATGAGTGCAACATGTTTGAAGGATCAAAAGAGACTAACATCACAGGAGATGCAAGGTTGTAAAATCTGTTCATTTCTTGGTATATTGTATTACAACGGTATTTGAGAAATGAAAATTACCTCTGCGATGAAAACGCTCAAGATCTCCTTTCCAGAAGTGGTATAACTCACATTTACTACTTCAAGTCCTAAGTATTTCATAGCCTCCATCAACTGAGTAAATCCTCCTGGTTTATGTGATCCAGAGACCTTCAACAAGAACTCTCTTGCACCAATTTGGTTCACTTCTACCTGCCCCTTCATCAACAATGCAAAATATCAAGGAGACTTGAATGCGGCATGAATATTACTTTTAAATGTAAAGCAATATAAGGAAACAGAAAGGAAATCTAGTAATCAAAGAAACAAATGGAATTAAGAAATCTAGCAACTTCCAGCACCTCCATTCTTGTCCTTTTAGTTGTATCAATTAAAATTTGTGAGTTCTCATTTGTTGGTCCAGTAACTTTCGACATTTCACTCTTGTCTGATAGAACCACTTCAGCAGTTTCATTGTTGGAAACTTCTTCTATTTCATTGAGTTCAGCCTCATATAACTTCACTTTTTCTTGCAATTCATTTATATAGTCAATTGCATCTCCAAGTATTGCAACCTTGTCCATCTGAAAGTAAATCCAACAAGGATCAAATCAAACTTCGAACAACATGTACTTAATATCAAATAAGTAAGCTTAAATTAGCAACCTTAGAGATGTTGGGAACTAGAGCTCGAAGAGCAAAAAGACCGTTTTTAATTCTGTTCCTTCGTTTTCTCTCCGTGACAAGATTCTTCGACTGATGAGGTCCTGTTTGTCTTTCCTTACCCATTGCGAAAATATTTCCTGCAATCATAACATTTTCTTGTTTCCAAGGCAAAGTTGCACCATCCATTCTTGACAAGTTTCCACTGCAATGAAGTTCTGTGTGCTCAAAATACCCTTCAGTAGATTGGCTTAACGGTACATTTCGCGACAGATGGTCAGAAGGTGAATGACACAGGGTAAGTTCATTGGATGGAGTTGAACCAGTAGATGATCCTTGAATGCTAGGATTAGCACTAGATTCAGATACTTGACAAATATGAGGTGCACTTGAAGGAAAACTTGTAGTATATTGCGGGAGAGGAGCAAAAGAGCTCAATTTCTCATAAGGAAAGGAATCAAGAACTTGATATTCTTTTTTTGCAGTGGAACTATTGGTTTCTCCTGTACCAAGTTTGAAGCGATTGATAACGAAATCAATCTTATTTTGGTCTTTATATATCTGTTCCAAGCATAAGTAATGTAAGATAAATAGTTAAACTTTCAGTTCAGCGTATATTTAGCCAAGCAAGCATAAATCCAAATTAATTGAGGTAGGCAATATGAATCCTCTGTATCGATTCCGTTCTAATATTAAATACTTAACAAACAATTTATCTAATCTTATCAGACTGACATCTTTTACATTAACTTTAAGACCCAATAGTGAATGACTTTTACCAGCTTTGAATTGTAGAGTTCCACCAGTCCACCAGCAACTGGGATCAACACCAGGGTACCCTTTAGTTCCTGTGAAGGGTACTAATGAGTCGAAAAATTCAATATAAAACATTTATCAAAGTAATCTTGAGAGTTCAGTAAAGACTTCAACTTTCTATTCTGAGGCATAAATAAATGGGAAATCAAAATCGTACTCACATGTGACAAATTTGAATTGGAAATCTCAGCATGATTAATCCACTTTGGTTCATTTGATGTTACAACCTCTCCCCGAATCCTGTTTTTTACACATATCTTCAAGTTAGCTTTATATTCATGCCTTTCTATAGAAATGTAGCTTGAAATAAACCAGCAATAAATGAAATGGAAGTACAAACATACCCTGAATAAAGGGAAATAGAAAGAGGAAAATGAGCCAATGCCTCACAAGCCTTTGTTCTAATAGGATGCTGAACTTGGCTATCTCTACACAGAGCAGTGTAGTTCTGCATTCCTCCATTTTCTTTCTTCACATTGACATCAACTTCATTAGCTCCAGAACAGCAACATCCCATCCACTCAATAAACCTATAAACACCACAAACACTTAATTAGTCACACACACACACACACACTCAAACACCATATGCACAAAATTTGCAACCATTTCAATTTTTAAGAAATTCTGAGCCGGGGTCTATCGGGAACAACCTCTCTACCTAAAAGTCTTTGTAAGTTCTATCATCTCCAGACCTCACTTGTGGAATTACATTGGGTATGTTGTTATTGTTGCTCAATTTTAAAGAATGACAGAGCCCGAAATTCTATGCAATCAATTGAACCCCATTGGACTATGCATTTCAAGACTAAAAAACTTTTTACCTTGAAGGGTCATCACCCAACTTCCAAACAACACAGTATTCCCAATTCTTAGAATCAACAAGTGGCCTTAACCAATCCAATGCTCTTTCCATGGCTAATAGTAACTTGAGGTATTTTTTTCCCCCAATTCTTGAAATTTGAGTACTAAAGTTGGTTGCTGCAATGTGGCTTATAGTGTCTGCCTTTATTTAGCCAATTATGTGAGATGGGGTATCCAAATCTTTGTCAGTGGCTTTTGATGGCCCCTCTGTAACCTACAGCATAGTACGTTGGGGGTAAATGTTGACTGAAGACTTATAAGGAAACAAGCCTGCTATGCTGATAAATGCGACAATCAGTTGCATTGTTATAGTTAGAATATTTCGAAGAGAAGAAGTTTATTTTATCCCTTTTTTAGATGGTTACTTACAACATAAATGTTTCAATTTTCAAATAACACTAAAAACATTAATTTCAGGTTAGTCATAAAATTACTTTTCATCACTTTAACATAACTGAACTATGAATTACTCGAAAAATATAAATAGGGAACCAAAGGTCAAATTTTCTACTCAACTACGACATGTCACTCGCCACCAATGTTTTAAAAGGCGGGGCGTTTTACATATGCCTCGACGAGGCGTAAGCCCCACATATATTTAATTTTTAATATTTTATAACATAATAGAATTATAATAAATATTTTTGAATAGATAAAATTATATAAAAATAAAAGAAAATTATAAATAAATATATATATATATATATATATGTGTGTGTGTGTGTGTGTGTGTAATCAATATTATACGCCACTTAGAACTTGTAATTGTATATAACATAATTTTCAAGTATAAACAATACAAAGAAATAAAAACTATTATGAAATGAAAATCAACTCTAACATATTAACTTTCAAACAATGTAAATATCACAACTTCTTAAAACAATATTACTATCATACTATTCATTTTATCTCCCTATAAACAAATAATCAATAAACTTTATTAGTATTATAATTAAAATGTAAAACGTAACTCTTTCATGAATAAAAATAAAGTTACTTTCAAATAGTGAAATAATAAAATATGATAATTTTGATACATAAGATAAAAGACCAATGACAAGTGAAAATGTACAATTTCGCTATGTATTTTTTAAAAAGATATTAACTGATATTCACCCTCATGATGTTTTCAAATATTAAATATACAATACTACGACTTGTTATTTGAGTTAAAATCAATCTTCTTATTTCTATATATTAACGTGTACAATATCCCACACAATCCCCACACCATAATTAGAATATATCTCATATATTGTGCAAATATTTAGTGATGTATAATTTTGGTAAACCTAGTATTCTTATTGTATTAGAGTTCTACATTGTACACTATATATATTTGTATTAATGAGAAATATACAATCTGACATGGTATCAGAAGCCAAAACTCAAACCCTAATATTTCTTCAAGCGTAGCAGCCCCTCGGCTTCTGTGTCGTGTTCCATTGCCACAGAAATAGTAAAGATGTATGCTTTTTCTGCGTTCAATTACCTGAGAACCAAGAAAAGTGAGAACTTTGCCCTCTGTTTTCTTTTTGATTTCTGTCGACAACAATCTGTCCTCCTCTGTTTCCTTCTGTCCCTTTCGGCCTCCATTGCCAGAAAACAGGAAAGTGTCCGCTTTATTTTTCTCTGTTCCCTCTCCTTTTGTCCTTTATACGAGAAGTCGAGAACAAAACAAAATGACCCAAGATTCATTATTTACACCATAGTTGAAAAACTATTAAGTATCATTCATTTGTTAAAGAAGTTAACATTTTTAATTAAAAAATTTAACATATAATTTATGTAGAACTGTTAGGCAAGTCTCGTTAGCCGTGTTTAAGGTGTACATGCGGACGCTCAGGGGTAAGCTTCACAGGAACTGTCTTTTAAAACATTGATCGCCACACATGTCACTCCACATATTTCACGTTAGGAAAATAATTGCACCTCATAAAACTCTTGACTACTCATTAATACTTAAATAAAAGACAAATTAATAAAGCCATTTAATTGAATGAAATCAAAGAAAAAGAAAGAATTATAATATAAAAGTCGTTCAATAATCTTTTCTATTTTATTTTTCTCACATGTAATTTATAAAGTGGATAGCAACGTGTCTTTATCCGACGCCGAGATTTGATCTTTCGATCATTTACTGGGCAGTTTACCCATAGTTTAGTTAATTAATGTGACAAAAAATGGTGTTATGCTCTTACTGTTATATTATAATTAGATGATTTAATTCAGACGCACCGAAGTAATTTACTGACTTCACTTTTTTTTTCGACAATTAGGAACTAATAGAGCAGGGGGGGAGGCAAGACAAATAAAAAAAATTGCGGGAATACGAATAAGAAAGTACGTTGTTGTTGGGTGTGTTTGTTTTTGTACTTTGTGCTATGTTCGTAAAAGATGCCATTTTTCTGCTAGTTTTTTCTCTTTTGAAGATTTATTCTAATGATTTTTCTGTATTGTTACAATTTATACTTTTTAGAAGAATCATTGGTACTTGGTAATGGTAAGGCAGTTGTACAATTGTTTTTGTTTAGGACATATATAGGACCATCGGATCATTTGCATGTGTTCAAATCAGATTGTGAAAAGTTGCCAATTTGATATCCGAATAATATCCACATTGGAAAAAATAAAAGGAGATTAATACACTATGATCAACATATGCAGCACTTCATGTTTCAAATTTTCATTCAATATCTAGAAGCTTATAGATATTGAATTATAAATAATCCCTTAATTATTTTTATTAATTGAAAGAGTATATATACAATTTACATATTTCTATAATAGGAAAATTATTTTCCTATTCTACTTCTAAAATCCTATTCTAGTAGTACGAGACTTCTATAATTATAGTAAGTGTACAATGCTAAGTAATACAAATATTCTACACTAATTACAATACTAACAAGGATCAAAGTCCTGTGATATACACTATGTATATCACGGGAATATACACTGTCTAACACACCCCCGCAGTCATAGCGGGCGGTCTTCGAAAGTTTAGACTGTCCCTAAAATCTTCAAAAAGGACCGAGGGAAGACCCTTTGTAAAGATGTCTACAATTTGATACTTGGAAGGGACATGACAGACGCGTACTTGTCCACGAGCTACCTTTTCGCAAACAAAATGAATGTCCATCTCGATATGTTTAGTGCACTGGTGCTGGACCCGATTCCCAGACAGCTAGATGGCACTAATATTATCACAATAAACCAAGGTAACTTTCTGAATTGGACAATGAAGCTCTAAAAGAAGATTACGTAACCAACATGATTCAGACACCACATTGGCTACCCCTCGATACTCGGCCTCTGCACTAGAGCGTGATAAAGCTGACTAACACTTGGCAGACCATGAGACCAAGTTATTACCAAGAAACATACAATATCCAGACGTAGAACGTCTGGTGTCTGGACAACCACTCCAATCAGCATCTGTATATGAGACAAGTGTAGATGTCGACGAAGGATATAAATGTAAGCCATAGTCAAGTGTCCCCTAGATGTATCGAATGATGCGTTTGAGCTCATTCATGTGCTCAATCCTGGGATCATGCATAAACAAACACACCTGTTGTACGGCATACGTAATATCTGGTCTCGTGAATGTAAGATACTGGAGGGCCCCTGCAAGACTGCGATAGCTGGTCGGATCCTCATACGATGAGCCAGTCGCAATACCTAACTTGGGTTTAGTATCAACTGGAGTGGAAGTGGACTTACAAGATGACATCCCGACCCTTTCAATGATCTCAGCTGCATACTTTCTCTGGGATAAGAACAATCCACCAACATGACGAGTGACAACAATCTCCAAAAAATAACTCAATGACCCCAAGTCTTTCATAGCAAACTCAGAACTGAGTATTGTCATGATAGACTGGCGTAAGGCATCCGAAGAGGCAGTCAAAATAATATCATCCATATATAAAAGTATATAAGCCAAGGACGAATCACGACGATAGATGAACAAGGAATTATCCGACCTACTATGTGTGAACCCAATAGTCGAAACATAGTTGGAAAACCTCTTATACCAGGCCCGAGGAGACTGCTTAAGCCCATATAAAGACTTCTTCAACAAAGATACATGATGAGGATGTTTGGGATCCCTAAACCCCAAGGGCTGATGCATATAGATTGTCTCATTGAGATCACCGTGTAGAAAAACATTATTCACATCTAATTGATGAATGTGTCATGCTTTCGAAAGAGCCAAGCTGAGCACAATGCGAATGGTAGCTGGTTTGACCACCAGACTAAACATCTCACCACAGTCCACACCAACCTACTAAGTCTTACCATCACCCACAAGCCAAGCCTTATGTTGTGCAAACGAACCGTCTGAATTGTCCTTATGAGCAAAAATCCACATAGACCTAATAATATTAATACCAGATGGACGGGGCACCAACTCCCACGTCTTATTATCAATAAGAGCATTATATTCATCGGTCATAGCAATTTTCCAATTCGGGTCATTTAATGCAGACACATGATTACGGGGCAAGGGTGATTTAAGAGCATTAGAATGTAAATTAAAATGTCTTTTAGGTTTAAAAATACCCTGTTGACTACGAGTGACTGATCTATGACTCGGGGAAGGATTGGGCGGAATTTGGGAAGTTTCTAGACTGGGTATGGGATCGCGGCAGCAATAGGCCCTTGGCCCATTTCGAAGCAGCGATGGGAATGCGTGAACTAGACCAGTTCCAGCGTTGGGTTGGACCAGTTCCAGCATTGGGTTGGACCGATTCGGCGTTAGGTTGGACCGCCGGCTGAAGATTTGGCCCGCCCAATTCTTTGGCCCGGCCTAGTGACAAAACTGGGCAGAGAGGGTTGTGATGGACCAGTGGGCCCGCTGGAGAATTTTGGGTGCGGGACATGTCCGAAAACTGGTGAATAATATACGGGAATATACCATCATCCAAAAAATTATACAAACTAGGCACGAGATTACTCACTTTAGCAAACGGAAATTGAGATTCATCAAAAATGACATGGCGACTAATGATGATTTTATTAGAGGATAAATCAAAGTATTTGTAACCACGATGATTAGACAGAAATCCCAAAAAGACACATGGAGTAGACCGGGCCTGAATTTTGTTAATAGTGGTGGACAAAAATAGCGGATAACACAAACACCCAAAAACCCTAATATGTGAATACAAAGGGGTTTTATTATATAGAATGTGAAGGGGGGAAGAATATGTCAAACATTTGAAAGGAATTATGTTAAGGAGATATATAGCAATTTGTAGAGCATGATGCCAAAAAACGGGGGTACGAAAACATGAATCAATAAGGTTCGGACAATGTTATTAATGGTACGAATTTTGCGTTCGACTTTCCTATTTTGTGAAGAACTATGAGGACAAGAAAAATGAAAATTGATCCCATTATTAGCACAGAATTCCCGAAACACCCCATTGTCATACTCTTTGTCATTATCACATTGAATATTTTTTATTTCCCATTCAAATTGAGTTCTAATGAATGCTCTAAATTTTAAGAAGATGGAAAGAACTTGGGTTTTTTTCGCTATCGGAAAAGTCCATAAAAATTTAGAATAATCATCCAAAAAAGAAACATAATACCGATGACCCAAAGAACTAAGAACAGGATACGTCCATAAGTCGCTATGAATAATATCAAATGACATTAAAGTATGAGAGGTAGAGTCTACAAATGACAACTTAACAATTTTTCATACAAAACAAGATTGACAATTCGGAATGCGACGTGCACCCTTACAAGAAATAAAATTATTTTTCTCTAAGGAAGACACAATAGACGATCCCGGATTGCCTAGACGAGCATGCCACAAGGAAGGAGCAAGGGCTGCAAACGCTGACGACAATTCTTGACTCGATAGACCGGAACATGGTGTGATAGGATAAAGATCTCCCCTACTATCACACCTCATGAGAGGACTCCCCATTTTGAAATCCTTCACAGAGAACCCAAATGGATCAAATTCTATAGACACAGAATTATCAGTGGTGAATTTTCGGACAAATACCAAGTTTTTAATCAATTTTGAAGCGTGAAGGGTATTTTTCAAAACAAGGGGTGGATGAGGGGAGACAATGTTTTATGACGATAACCATGAATTGGAATTGAATTACCATTACCAATAATTATACCACGATTGTTGCTCAAATTGGAATAAGATGAGAGAGTACCTGAATCGGATGTCATGTGAGTAGTGACGCCGGTGTCCATGTACCAATTTGGGTCTGAAGGATTTATTCCCAACGTGTGCATCGCGACTTCGATGTCGGTAGGAGTGGGGCCCGCTGTATGATAGGCCTGGTGGGGCCAGGCCTGCCTCTCTGCTGGACCGAGACTGGGCTGGAGTAGCAAGGCCGGAAAGAAGTTCTGAAATTGGGCCCAATTATCGTGGGCTAGAGGCGCTGAAAAGCCGAGATTGTTGGGCTATTGCCCACTGGACCAGGCCTATGACCAGGGGCCCAAGGCTGGGACCAGTGGGGCTGAGGCCCACTGTTGATGGGGCGAGGCCCACTGCCGCCGGTACTGTTGACGTTACCACCGCGGTTTCTTCAATTATATTTCATAGTATTATTGCCGCCACTGTGAGCACGGTTTTGGCCCGAATTATATACACACCCTAGAGAATTTGTGAAGGACGTCATCATGACCACGGGACTTGCCCCGGTAGCCGCCTTCTTAGCCAATTCGGCTTCTTCCAAAGTAAGCATGGACCGGGCTTGATAGAACTTTGGGAGAGGGTTACTTTGATGAAGTAGGGTCCCAACGCCACTAAATGCCTCGGAGGGGACAACTACCATCTGTAGAACCACACGATCTTCACTAACGGGCGCACCAACGTTGCGGAGTTGGTCCGCCAATTCCTTCAACCTTTTGCAATACGCTGAAACATTCGTGAAATTTTCCATGTTGACGTGGGAAAAGTCCTGCTCAAGAGTAACAGCTCTGGAATTCTGATTATCTTGGAATATGTCACGCAGCCTATCCCAAGTTTCAATCGCTGTAGCGTCTGGCTCAATAATCGTCTGCAACAGGTCAGTAGATATAGTGGAATAAATCCACTGAAGGACGGTGTCATCAAGTGTTGTCCATAACTTAGGATTATCCTCACGTTGAGGCATTTCTGTATCCTCAGGAGCCGCGGGGATTATGTGATAGATGACTTGATGCGAGCGAGCTTGAATTTTAAACAACTCGGCCAACGTCGCGTATTGGACGTTTTCTATTTCAAGAATGAGAGGTATGTGATTCTTTATGTTAGAAACAACACGGGCAAGATAAAACGTGCTCTTTGTCGTCGACATAACGAAAGAACAATAGGTGATTTGAGGATAAAATAAAAGAACACCAACGACGGTCACGAAATCTGGGAAGGGGGCGGAAATCGAGCACAAAGTCGACGGAAAAGAGGTTGGAAAAATAACCTAGACTTCTGATACCATGAAAGAAATAATCTCTTGATTATTTTCATTAATTGAAAGAGTATATATACAATTTACATATTTTCATAATAGGAAAATCATTTTCCTATTCTACTCCTAAAATCCTATTCTAGTAATACAAGACTTCTATAATTATGGTAAGTGTACAATACTAAGTAATACAAATATTCTACACTAATTACAATACTAACAAGGACCAAAGTCCCGTGATATACACTATGTATATCACGGGAATATACACTGTCTAACAATTTGAAAGATTCATGATACATTTGTGTTCGCTCTTAATAAATTCGTTTAGTCATTTATCATCCATTTAAGACGCTCAAAATAAAAGGAAATATATTGAAGGAAAATTAATTCGTAACGTTTACCCTCTTCAAGGATTATTTTTGAGTTCTAGACAATTATTCAGTGCTTAATTCATCATTTGCAAATTACATTTGAATTTTCATACAACGTAAAAGTCAGAAAAATCATGACTATGCTTAAGAACACTCTGAAAAGCGCACATAAGGTAAATGACGTAACTCAATTATTTTGTTATGCCAAAAAAATTAATTAGAATTCTCAAAGCAAAACGAAAATGAACAATGTAGGAGGAGGAATTAGTAATGAGCTGTCTAACAAACTAAAAATAGAGAAGCTGAGAGATTTCATCTTATCCATCACATTAAAACTATTAATGAATGTAAGCATTTGTCTCTTAACCATTCATATCAATCTCTTTTATTACCACATCAAATTTTTTTTTTACCTTTATCAAATTAGTGTTCATTTCCATTAGACTCCCATCCTCCTTGCTTCCTGCCCTCACTCCCTAGAGAGAGAAAAAAAAACATAAAAAGAAAAGAAAAGGGAAAAGAGGGCATTTATTATCAACCTACAAAAATTCACAACTTGATATAAAATGGAAAAAGTTGGAGATAATATACAAGTAGATGAAATGGAAGAAATTAAAGATATACAAGCAAGAAAAGCCACAATGGTTGGCATAGTTGTTGTAGCATGGGCAATTCCTGCTTTACATGTCACACATAGGACATGGCATCGTTATTGGCTAGATAGAATTATATTTTTTCTTCCATCTATATTTTTTCAAGTCATACATCTATTGATTACTTGGAAATTTTACCAAGAGATGATGAAGCTTATACTTGGAGAAGAAGAACATGATAAAAGGCAAAATAAAGAAAAAGATCATAAAAAACCACCATACTCGTTCGTGTGTGCGTATTTGTTTATGATGATATTCATGAGTTGGATGACAGTATCCTATTGAAGATGATCAAGCTGCAGAATTATTCACCAAGTTGTCCAATTGTTGGGAATAATTTGTACTTCAGTATTTATTTTTCGTCTTTTTCTTTGATTTTCTTTTTAAGTAGAGTTTTTGATTGAATTAGTGTGTATGTGAATATTTGAATTCAAGTGGGAATTCTGGATAATGATACAAGAACTACATTATTTGCCTCCCTATGTTTGCAAATGTTAACCTTAATTTTTGAAGGGTGTCAAAGGCTACGGAATGTAAAAGCAAGAGATAAAATAAATCGGATGTCAATTCTGTTTCCGAATGTCAGCGATAATGTCGCCTGACACAAGTGACAACACTTCGATAAAACAGAAAACCTTTAAGAGTAAAATGAAGCGGAAAAAATAAAGAACACAAAGATTTATATTTTCATAAGTTATATGTTGATATAAGTTATGATTGTCAATGACCAGAAGTATTCTATATATATTATATACAAAATTACAAATTCCTTTATTTACAGATTTACAATATGAAATGGAAAGGAATTAAAAGTTGAAGCCGCAGATGACTTCTTCCTGAAAAATCTAACTACGCAGAAATAGACAACCTCTCATTACAATCGCTCCATACAAAACTAATCTAGAATCTAAATAGCAATTGTAATGTTGGACAGAATGTTGTCGACACACTCAGGCAACACTTGTGATCCAGATTTCTGAGTTGAAATCCCGAGAGCTCTCTTGGTATTTTTGCAATCTGATTCTAGATGATGGATTCATTGTTGTGGCCTCTCTATTTATAGTAGAGGGTCTTCCTTGGAAAGATCATCGATCAGCTGAGGAGGTTGAGGGAAATGTGGGCAGCTGGTGTGTTTGTTGGAGAAGATCATGGAGTCGAAATCTCAACAACTTTGACTTGTTCTTCACCTGACTTCTTCCCCAAGTTTTGACTCTTTCTCCCACGTTTTACACAGCTCCAATTCACCAAGCCTATGCCCTTTTTACCCCACAGTAAAATATTACTGCTTACCGTGAAGTAAGGCAAAACTGTTATATAAAAATATTGGTCTGAATGTTGTGACATTTGTCCCAACATTTTATGCATTCAACAACAGTACTTCAGATGATATGTTGGGTCAAATGTCACAACACCAAACCCAACATTAACAATCTCCCCCTTTTTGCCTTTCTTCACAAAACACATTATAAAATGTATAGACGACTTAGTCTTTGTCACAGATGTTGTCCAACACCTGTGGTTACAGAACTACTCCCCCTTAACATGTGATGGTATACAAACAAACAAGTGTATACCACAATATAGGATTAGAAGAAGAAGAAAATTATAAGCACATATATACACACATCATCCATTCTTATGTAAAATCGGAATAGGAATAAACCATTGTCAACAATTATCCACATCAATCCATCAAAATATTTAACAAACAATTATAGTTAAGGTTAGCAACATCCTCCATCTTCCTCATTGCTCATCACACAGCAGTAGCAGCTTCCAACAACTTTCTACTTCTGCATAACGGCTTCAGCTTCAGCTCTCAGCCGCAACCTCTTCAGCAACACCTTCCTCCCCACATCTTCTTCCTTTGCACAGTAGCATCAACAGCAGCAACAACTTCACTATCTTGTGCACTTTCAGTTTCTTCCCCCTACACATCATCTCCCCCTTTTTGTGAAGAAAGCAAAAGCAAGAAATGGTCTCTGGCTTGAACCAAGGTATCTCTGGCTGCATCAACCTCAGAAGATTGTTGGTTGATTTTTGCAATTTGTTCCACAAGCCAGTTTGTAGACACTGTAGACTGTCTTGGACCAGTGTTGCCCAGAATGTTGGTGGCATTTCTGGCAACATTTTCACTTTCAGTTGCCTTCTTCCAGGGTAAGTCGATGACTCTTTTCTTGCTCTTCAAAATTGTTTTGTTTACAGTGTAAAGTTCAGGAGCTTTTTTCAAAGTGTATTCTCTCTTAGACTCAAAGCCTTGGGTAGTTAATACTTTGTAGACCAGAGAGGGAAAAAGAAGGATTAAAGTTGACATAAAACAACCTTATTATCTCATCAACAAATGCTTCTTTTCTAGTAACAGAGCCAAGAAGCTGTCTGTCCATTAAAAATTCTACCAGACCATGTTCAGCACATGAAGCAATATCTAGCTCTATCTCAGACCTAATTACTTTATTCTTATAATAATCCCACTTATCATGTTTAGCTTTAGAAAATAATTTTATCGGAGAAAGCTGATACCGCAATGTCTGAATCAGACATGTCTAAACTGATGGATTCGGTATTGTTGGAGGATGTTGTGGTATGTGTCTCTTCGGATGTTGGCTGAAATGTTGCCTGAGATATTGTGGCAATATTTGAAGCATCACTTGTCCTTGTAGTCCTAGGAACTCCTTTTGGAAAAAAATGTTTCAAGGGGGTTTCATCTGGGATTTCCCTTTCTAGAGGCACACTGGGCTGTTCAGAAGCTGAATGTTCTTCATCAGTCGAGAAAATAGAGTCCGTACTTTTACTATCACTGCTCGAGTAGGCGGGTTTCGATGTTTCACATTTAGTCCTTTTTCTACTCGAATCTTCTTGGATTTCTTTCTCGAACACTCTATTAGATCGGTGAGTAGGAAAGGCAGATGCCCTGGGCCTCTTACCCAAATATGTAAAATCTGCAGTTTCATCAACATCTATTGGATTTTTATTATCTCCGGGATAACTGATAGCTAAAGGTTCATCAAACTCTTTAAACATTATTGCTTTAGAAAGATCCTTAGAGAGATTTGAGGAAGAAGATTGGCCCGGTTGCTGAGGTGTATTCGATGCAGGGCTAGTGCTCATGGGAGTGTTGAGGAGAGGGTTTTGAGGATTAGTGTTTCTGATTGAGGAAGAAGTTTGTAATGGTGATGATTCCATCGGGTAGGTAGGGTTATACCCGAGGTGTGATGTGATTTTCCTTTTTTTAAATTTTTTTTAAAGAAAAATCGGATATGATAGAAAAATGCAAATGAGAGGAATTTATATACATGACAAATCTTTCAAAGCAAAAAAGAATCTCTTAGTTTTAGGTATTTCAATTTTACTCAGTAACTTACACCTAAGATTTTGGGATAAAAGGATAAATATCACTGTAGGAATTCAATTTAATCTTATCATTTTAAAGTTTGAAATTCCTATTAAAACAAGGCATAAAAAAGGGAGAAAATCTTATTTCAAAATCAGTTAAGAACAACATCCCAACAAATATCACAATTCGAAAATGTCAACAGCAATGTTGGCATCATTTTGGATGACACAAGTATTTTGATCCCTCAAGAATTTTCCTTTTGGCAACAAATCAAGACACGTTTTATATGTATTTTTATGAGTTTAACCACTGGACCAATGTAACATTTTCTCATCGTGTCCTTGATCTAATCATAAACCACATACAAAAGATTTTTTCGTGTCAAAAGATTAAGAATACTTATTTAGTATTCTCAAAATTCTTTCAAGCACTAGATACTCCTATAGAATAGGAACGATATCTTTTTAAGGGTTTTGCCCATTTTTCACAGTTGTCAATCATTTATAAAGGCTTTGCCTTACTTTGATACTCATTTTTTATGATATATATGTTTTTATATATCATCGCAGAGAACGGTATCACGTTGAAATCACATTCTTCTTGAATGATCATGCTTGTATGACCAAAAGTAATGCACTATACAACAACAATAATTAGTTTATGATATTACATAAGTAAATGTCACCTGAAATGTTAGACAATGTTTCAGCTGACATTCACCAAAAATGCATTTTTAGAGATTACAAAGACCAAGAGATTTCTTCAAACTGGAAAATCTCTCATGGTCCAAAGCTTTTGTAAAAATATCAGCTAGTTGATGAAGAGTGTCAACATGTTCAATTTAACTAGCTGTTTTTCAACTAAATCTCTTAAAAAGTGATGTCTAATATCAATATGTTTTGTACGTGAGTGATGAACTGGATTTTTGGAAATATTTATAGCAATCAGATTATCACAATACAAAATCAAAATGTTGCTAGAAAATCCATAGTCGTCTAACATGTGTCTTAGCCATATTAATTGAGAACAACTTCCGGCTGCAACATATTCAGATTCAGCAGTTGAAAGTGAGACACAGTTTTATTTACGACTATACCATAAAACAAGATTATTGTCAAGATAAAAATATCCGCCGCTTGTACTTTTTCTATCATCCACATCTCCAACCCAATCTGAGTCACTGAATCCTATTAAGTTAGGATTAGTGTCTTTGGAATACTACCCCGATTGAATTATTTGGGCCCGTTATTGATAGACAGAAGAATCATGGTATCCACTTCCGGGTATTAGCAAAAGCGTTACGTATGATTTCTAACTCACATGTGCCAGCAACATATCGAATAATATGTAGTAATTGAAAACAGTAAGACGTACCTGAATATTGTCTGTCATGTTGGACAGTATTATGAGAGACACGGGTTTGCTTACCTTTCAGACAATCTTCACAAACAGTTTTACCTTTATGGCTAAGATTGGGTAAGCCTCTAACCGCTTCATATGAGACCAATTTTTCTAAATTACGGTAGTTGACATGCCCCAACTTTTGATGCCACAGTATTGTGTCATCGATCTTGGCATTATTGAATATTTCTTGCCTTACAACAAGATAACGGGCACACAAACAAACACTAAATATAATATTTGGGCGACTAGCAGTAAGTTAAAGAAGGCTACCTATCATAGATCGATATAATTTTGGATCGATATTTTCACCAACATCATCCTTACATACCTTCTGTGACGAACCCATTGGTTTATTCATTTGTTTAGCATTCTCCAATCCAAATCTCTTAACTAGATTCTTGGCATATTTACTCTGGGAGATGAAAATTCTATCATCACTTTGCTTTAGCTCTTGGTATATGGTAGACATACACACATACCTTACCATATCTTTGTAGTTGAGTGGTTCTTTCTTTCTTGTTTTAATTCCTTCAAAAACTCCCCATATCACTTGACTTGTTGGATGATTCTTTGTAATCCTTGACGAGGGGTCCTTCGAACCTGATCTATCAATTCAACATTTGACTCCTCATTCATGGCCTTTGCGGTCTTTATTTCTGGTTCAGATGTTGCTTCGGGTGTGGCAACATTTGGGGCAACATCTGACTCTTCAGCAATTTGCACATTTTCCACTATAGTGTTATTTTCAGTTGTACTTCCTGTAAGATCAGAAAAGTCATCAAAAATAACATTTACAGACACTTGTACAATTTTGGTCCTCATATTGTATACTCCATAATAATGACTATTTTGAGAATAGCCAACAAAAATTTCTTTGTCACTCTTAGAGTGAAACTTTGCCAAATGATCTCTATCATTTAAAATGTAACAAATACACCCAAAGACATGAAAGTAACACAAGTTAGGTTTCTTTCAATTTATAATCTCATAGGGAGTCATCTTTGTTCCTGACCTTAAGTAGACTTTATTAGAGATGTGACAAGCAGTATTTAAGGCTTCAGCCCAAAAACATTTTGACAATTTGTATGAACTAAGCATAACTCTAGCCATTCTATTCTTCCTTTCTGCTACCCCATTCTGTTGAGGAGTTTTGGGAGCGGAAAACTCATGGAAAATTTCCTTTTTCTCACAAAATTTTGTGAATGAGATGTTTTCAAATTCTTCCATGGTCTGATCTAATCCGAAAAATAGGAGAATAGAACAAGTTCCTAATTCTAGAGTGCAAAATTTTAAACATGTCAAAAGTTTGTGATTTTTCTTTCAAAAAATATATCCATGAATATCTAGAAAAATCATCTACTATCACATAGGAATACCTCATGCCTCCTAGACTATCTACTTCAATTGGACCCATTAGATCCATATGTAGTAATTGAAAACAGTAAGACGTACCTGAATATTGTCTGTCGTGTTGGACAGTATTATGAGAGACACGGGTTTGCTTACCTTTCAGACAATCTTCACAAACAGTTTTACCTTTATGGCTAAGATTGGGTAAGCCTCTAACCGCTTCATATGAGACCAATTTTTCTAAATTACGGTAGTTGACATGCCCCAACTTTTGATGCCACAGTATTGTGTCATCGATCTTGGCATTATTGAATATTTCTTGCCTTACAACAAGATAACAATTATCACTTGTTCTAGTACCTGTCATGACACATTCATTAGTTTCATTCGTAACTTCACAGGCATTCTTATTGAACTTTACCTCAAGATTGTCATCACACAGTTGACTAATACTTATCAAATTAGCTATTAAGCCCTCAACGAGTAAGACATTTCTTAAGGCTGGAAATCCAGGAACATTCAAGATCCTTTTTCAATTATTTTGCTTTTACTGCCACCCCCGTAAGTCACATTTCCTCCATTGAATAACTCATAGTTCTTTAGAAATCCTTTTGTACCTGTCATGTGGCGAGAACATCCAATATCAAGGTACCAAGAACCTAAAATATTAGTTCTTAATGCAGTTATACAAACATTACAAGATAAATTCATTTTAGGAACCCAAAATCTCTTGAGACATTTTTTACCTTTCGGCTCAGAAATGTTGCTCCGAAATGTTGGACAACGATTTAGGCAACATTTTTCTCACATAATTTTGAAGTTTGAAACAATATGGTTTTAGGTGTCCAGGGGAGTAATAATGATGGCATACAATCTTCATATTCTTTGACATATATGAGAACCTATTATTTATTTCTTTTAGAAAGCGTATTTTCTCATTTTTATCAAAGAGATTAGAGCATATGGTTTTAAGAGAGTTTTCGTATCCAATACCTGCATGTGAAGGATTACTAAAGTCGAGTATCTCATTCAGTTTCGAAGTCCCTGTGTTGAGCTTGCGGAAGGTTGCTTCGGCTAAATCCAATTTTGCACGAACCTTACCAAAATCAATATTCTTTTTGGTAAGTGCAACCTCTAGTCGGGTTATTGTGCCTTTTAAATCTACATTTTCACGAGTTAAATATTTTACCTTTGTATCAAGTTGCTTGGATTCTATGATTAAAGCTTTACAAATGCTTTGTAATTCATTAATCATATCATTTTTGCATTCAACTTGATCCATACAATCAGTCTCACTAACAGAAATAAAATCACTAAAGAAATTAACATCAGAATAGTTAAAGAATTCATACCTTCCGGATGTCGCTGAGGATGTTGATGTCGTTGTTGATCTTGGAGCAAATGTTGTGACATCTGAGACAACATTATAGACAATATCTTCATTATCCGATAGTAATTGTTGGTAAACAGTGGCCCGCATTGCTTGTGTTTCCACTTCATGATATCCTTCCTCTTTTTCTTCATCATCACTAAGAGAAACTCATAGGTTCTTACCAAATTTTTAAGAGTGTTTGCACATTCATTGGCATAATGACCCTAACCCCAGCATGCATGACATTGCACAGACTCAAGTTATTTGGGATCAAATCTGGTAAGATCTGAGTTGGTTCTCCTTAGTTGATTTCCTTTTTGTACATTTGAAAGGAATCTAGTGAGCTTTTGATTGAAGACTTGGTTTTGGTGCTCTTTAGATTTAGATTGATTTCTATCATTATTGAACTTTCTCACCATCGAATTGTATTTTCGAGTGAGTAAGGAAATATTTTCACCTTCACTAATTTCTTCAAGATTCTCATCATCTTCTTCGATTTGGTTCTCCGAGGAATGAACATGAAGTGCCACATTCTTGCTTTTATATAGTTCCATTTGATTCGCATTGTTCATCTCATAGGTTTTGAGAATGTTCATTAAGGTATGAAGGTCCATTGTGGCAAGATTGTGAGCTTTTTCAATGACACAAATCTTTGAATTGAACTTTTCAGGAAGAGAACGGAGAGCCTTTTCAACAAGTTGAGTGTTGGTTAATGATTCACCAAGCACTTGACATTCATTTGAGATGTCAATCAACTTTTCAAAATAAGATTTAATAGCATCCGCTTCTTCCATCCTTAAACGTTCATACTTACTCATGAGCATGCGTAGCTTTGTTCGACGAACACTTGAGCTACCTTCACAATGAATTTGTAAAGTATCCCATGCATCCTTAGCAGTGGGGCAGTTCTGAATGAGTTTGAACATTTAGAGATCAACCCATCTAAAAATTACATTTAAGGCCTTTTCGTTAAAGCTAACATTATTGGTTTCATTCGCAGTCCATTCGGATTCAGGTTTAACAAGAATGTCACCTTCCTTATCTGGTGGCAACATTGGAACAACATACCAATTGGTTATAGATCTTCATGCCCTCACATCAATTGATTTGTTATGAGAACATAAGAGAATCTTCCAATGGCCATAGTTTGAACCATCTAAAATATGAAGTCTATCAATAGTCGGATTTTCCGGATCCATAGCTTATGACAACAGGACCAAACATTTATTGTGTCAAGTGTTGACTCTGATACTACTTGAAGGGTATCAAAGGCTATGGAATGTAAAAGCAAGAGATAAAAAATATTGGATGCCAATTCTGTTTCCTAATGTCAGCGATAACGTCGCATGACACAAGTGATAACACTTTGATAAAACAGAAAACCTTTAAGAGTAAAATGTAGCGGAAAAAATAAAGAACACAAAGGTTTATATTTTCATAAGTTATATGTTGATATAACTTATGATGGTCAATGACCAGAAGTATTGTATATATATTATATACAAAAGTACAAATTCATTTATTTACAGATTTACAATATGAAATGGAAAGGAATTAAAAGTTGAAGTCGCAGATGACTTCTGCCTGAAAAATCTAACTATGTAGACATAGAAAACCTCTCATTACAATTGCTCCATATAAAACTAATCTAGAATCTACATAGCAATTGTAATGTTGGACAGAATATTGTTGACACACTCAGACAACACTTGTGATCCAGATTTCTGAGTTGAAATCCCGAGAGCTCTCTTGATATTTTTGCAATCTGATTCTGGATGATCGATTCACTATGACCTCTCTATTATAGTAGAGGGTCTTTCTTGAAAAGCTCATCGATCAGTTGAGGAGGTTGAGGGAAAGGTGGGCAGCTGGTGTGTTTGTTGGAGAAGATCATGGAGTCGAAATCTCAACAACTTCGACTTGTTCTTCACTCGACTTGTTCTTCACTCGACTTCTTCCCCAAGATTTGACTCTTTCTCCCACATTTTACACAACTTCAATTCACCAAGTCTAAGTCATTTTTATCCCACAGTAAAATATTACTGCTTACCTGAAGTAAGGCAAAATTGTTATATAAAAATATTGGTCTGAATGTTGTGACATTTGTCCCAACATTTTATGCATTCAACAACAGTAATTCAGAGGATATGTTGGGTCAAATGTCACAAAACCAAACTCAACATTAACAATTTTAATTTTGAGAGAAACGTCCTATGTGTTCTGTTTTAGAATTACCCTTTAACTTGTTCCACTACAACTTTTTAAAAATCTTAATACTCTTACTTTAGATACAAAAAAAAACTTTGAAGTGCGTTGTCTTCAATAATTTAGGAATCTGATAGAAGCGCGCAGTCTAGGACTGAGTTACTATAATCAATTGCAAGACAAAATTGTGAGTTCGTGACATGTTTTACATGTTTTCACTAATAATTATAGAAGACAATAACAGAGGATTATCTCGAGTGAACAATACGTATTCCACTCTCCATTAGGATTGTTGGATTGACGAGCATCCAGGCCCAAGCCAAATTGACAATTACTCAGCCCTTTCTTGGCCCTAAGGCCTGATATATTATTATTTGGGGCCTAACGTTGGAAAATATGGGCATCCGGCCATAGGAGATTGTTGGGATAAATCCGCCATAGAAATAATATTCACGGTAATAAATGCGGAATAATAATGTAGCACCTGTATACAGTAATCAACAAAAGAGCAATAATGATATCAAGAATTTTACATGGAAAACCCTTCTAAATAATGAGAAAACCCATGGGCCCTAGAGGAGCAAAGTAATCCACTATAATGAGAAATTTTACATCGGTAGTCTCAATTACAATACTCCGAAGACCACTGCACACTAAAAAAAATAACCCTCTTTTGATTTTCCCACCCCACTACAATATCGCTCACACTCTTTTTTTCTCACAGACTATTCTTATCTGTGAAACTCCCTCACTTTTCACTCTTTCTGTTGGTGTACAAAATGAGAAGGAGAGGCTCCTATTTATTGGAAGAGTGACTACTATTTCAACCCATCAAAGGGCATGTGGTGTTGCAACTTGCTGGAGCAATTTGCCAATTTGCATCCTTTGCAACTTGTTACCAAAATAAGTTTTGGTCATAACCTGTTATGGTAACTTGTTCCCTTATTCTTTTTCATTTTTTTTCATTTTTATTTGATTAATGGGTATGGATCCCATCAATCTCTCCCTTCAGATCCATTCACTGGAAGGAGGTAATATTGGACTTCTAATTTGAGTGCATGCCGACAAGTTCTTTGCATAATTCAAACTTGTCCCTTGGTACCACCTTGGTTAGCATATCTACAGGATTCTCACTTGTTGAAATCTTCAAGACTTGTAGAGATTCATTCTCTATCATTACCCGAATCCAGTGATATCTCACGTCAATGTGTTTCGTTCTTGCATGGTACAATGTATTCTTGCTCAGGTCTATTGCACTTTGACTGTCACAATAGACGACATACTCCATCTGATGCAAGTCAAGCTCTTGAAGGAATCACTTTAGCCATATTATATCCTTGCCAGCTTCAGTAGCAACAATATACTCTGCTTCAGTTGTAGAGAGTGTAACACACTTCTGCAACCTCGATTGCCATGATATAGCTTCCCCTAAAAAAGTAAATAAATATTCAGTAGTGGATTTTCTGTTATCAAGGCCACCTGATATATCAACATCTGTATAGCACTTCAAGATTGAATCAAATCCTCCTAAACACAAACAGTCTCATGCGGTACCTCTTAGGTACCTTAGTATCCACTTGCCTACTTCCAAGTGTTCGTTTCCAGGATTTTCAAAAATCATGCTGACAACACCAACTGCGTGAACAATATCAGGTCTTGTGCATACCATTGCATACATCAAACTTCTGACCGTTGTGAAATAAGAAAATTTGGCCATGCTCTCATTCTCCTATTTTATTGTAGGACACATATGCTTGCTCAATTTCATATGACTAGCAAGAGGCATGCTAACTAGCTTAGAATTCTTCATATTGAAGCGATCCAGTACACGTTCAATGTACTTCTCCTAAGATAGCCAGAACTGTCTACTTGTTCATTTTCAAACAATGTTTATTCCCAGAATTTGTTATGATGGGTCCAAGTCCTTCATATTAAATGACTTAGACAAGTCTCCCTTCAAATTGTTAATCAACTCCTTGTCTTGTCCTACAATTAACATGTCATTCACATACAACAACAAAATAATAAAGTTGTTGTCAGAAAATCTTTTGAAGTATACACACAGATCAATATAGGTCTTTGTGTAAATTTAACTTTTCATGAATGAGTCAAAATTCTTGTTTAACTGCCTTGGTGCCTACTTCAACCCATAAAAACTCTTATTCAATTTGCATATCACGTGTTTCTTTTCGGATATTTCAAATCCTTCTGGTTGCTTATATAAATCTCAGTGAAGAAATGCAGTTTTTAAGTCCAACTGCTCCACTTTAAGATCTAGGTTAGCTGCTAAGCGCAAAATAGTTTGAATAGAACTCATTTTGACAACAAGTGATAAAATTTTGTCAAAATCAATAACTTTCTTCTGTTCGAAGCCTTTGACCACCAATCGAGCTTTGTATCTGACTAGCTTGTCATTTTCATCTTTCTTGAGTTTAAAAACCCATTTACATTTGAGCGGTCTTTTACCATTTGAAAGTTCAACCAGCTTGTACGTGCTATTTTTCTTTAGAGAATCTATCTACATACCCTTCACCTATTGGCTTTTTTCTAGATAGGACAACACCTTCTTAAGACTTTCTGGCTCCACCTTATCACTAACAACTACATACTTTGAGGAAGAGTACTTGGATGACTCTATCTTTTGTCTTTCTGATCTCCTCAGAGGTTGAGATTGTTTTTCTTCCTGAGTAGGGTACTCCACTTGCTCCCCCTGCTTGACAACCTCATCAATTGTATTTTCTGCACTTGTGGAATGATTAGAAATATAAGGAATGGTAACCAGGTTAGAGACTGTACCGTTATTTTTCTTGTCCTTTTCCGATAGATCATCAACAGTTTCAACTTCACTTTCTCGGAAGATTACATCTCCACTTTTGATGACCTTTTTCTTTACAAGATCCCATAATATGTACCTGAACTATTCATCTTCATATCCTATGAATATGCAGTGAACAAATTTATCATCCAGCTTCGTTCTTTGCTCCTTCAGTACATATGCAAAAGCTCTACGATCGAACACCTTCAGATGTGAATATGACACCTCCTTGTTAGCCCAAACTCTCTCTAGAATGTCAAACTCCAATGCAACTGATGGAATCTTATTGATCAGGTAACATGTTATCTGAACTGCTTCACTCCAGAATGACTTAGTCAGTTTAGCCGTTCTGAGCATGCTTCTCACTTTCTCAACAATAATGTGATTCATCCTCTCAGCTACACTATTAATATTTTGTTGTGGGGTTTCAAGAACTATCTTTTCATGTCTTATCTCATGACTTGAATATTACTCTCCAAATTCCATTAAAGTGTACTTACCTCCATTGTCAATTTGGAGATGTTTTATCTTACGACCTGTCTCCCTTTCCACTAAAGCATGAAATTTCAGGAAAACTTGAAACACATAATCTTTGATTTTCAAGATATAAATCCATAAATTTTGTGAATTGCATCATCAATAAAAGTAACAAAGTATTTATTACCATCCATCGATTCTACCTCCATTAGACCACAAACATCAGAATATACCAAATCAAGTATATTTAATCTTCTTTATGACGATGTCTGAAATGAAACTCTATGCTGCTTACCAAATAGGCAGTAGTCACATGATTTTGCCATTGTATCTTTGAAAAAGATATGAGTGATTTCTTGGCAAGAATCTGCAATCCTTTCTCGCTCATGTGATCAATTCTTCTATGCCACAAATCAGTAGAAATCTTATCTCGAGCAGTGTTCAATTCACCTCGGCATATTTCTGCATTTTTCCTATACAACGTACCACGAGCAACTCCCTTTGCAATTACCAACGATCCCTTGGTGAGTATCCATTTTTTATGTGTAAAATAGTTCTCATATCCAGCTCGGTCCAAAGCAATCTCTGAGATCAAGTTCAACCGCAAATCAGGTACATGGCGCACATCCTTCAGAATCAATGTGCATATGACATTTGTCTTGATATAAATGTATGTGATCTCCGCAATCTT
This sequence comes from Anisodus acutangulus, assembly GCA_029783415.1. Taxonomy (NCBI): domain Eukaryota; kingdom Viridiplantae; phylum Streptophyta; class Magnoliopsida; order Solanales; family Solanaceae; genus Anisodus; species Anisodus acutangulus. The sequence continues at coordinate 17,308,513 of CM056500.1, forward strand.
CGAGTAACTTGTGTTACCCATTTTCACAGTGCCAAAATCACCTGCTACATATCTGTAGAAAAGATCATTTATTTGTGTGGCATGGTAAGATGTTGTTGTATCAACCACCCATTCCAACTCTACACCTGCCAAGTGCATGCATTATTCTTCCTCATTTATGAAGATAACAACATTATCATGGTTTTGCAATATGGTAGTTGTATTGTCGTCGTTCTTTTGGCCACTACTTTCACCTTTGCCCCTTTTTAGATTTGGACAATCTCTTTTGAATTGACCTGGTTGATCGCAATTGTAGCAATTTCTGACTCTTGATTTGAATAGATTTTTGGACTTCCCACGAGCTCCAGATCTACCATAATTGCTCGAACTCCTTTGATAACTCATGTATATACTTTTTGTGATGAGAGCATGTTCGTGGTTTTCAGGCCTCTTTCTCATCTTCTCATTGAGTAGAAGAACTGATGTAATATCCTTCAGCTCAATGGAGGCTTCACCATGCAAGACGGTTGTTACCAAATTATCATAAGAAGATTTTAACGAGTTTAGGAGCACGCTGGCTTTATCTTCCTCATCTATCTTTACTCCAAGGTTTGCTAGCTGCGTAATTAGTCCACTAAGCACATTTAAGTGTGACATAAATTTCGTATCTTCACCCATATGTAGGGCATCTAATTTCTTCTTTAGGTACAATTTATTTGTCAATGTCTTGGACATGTATAGATTTTCTACCTTTGTCCAAATTTCACATGTGCTCTTTTCATCGATTATGTTATTGACCACATCATCAAGTGCAACCTGATTGCACTAGCTGCCTTTTCATCCATTTCTTCCAATCCTCAAGTTTCATGGATTTAGGCTTTTTGGATTTGTCGCCTAGTGCCTTGTGTAATCCTTGTTGGATGAGGAGATCCCTCATCCTTCTTTGCCATGTTGAAAAATTGCTAGCACCATTAAATTTTGCTACCTTGTACTTTACTCCGTATATTTTTCTCCGAGTATAGTACTACAGATCGTGAACGGTATTTATGTGAATGAGCAGAACCTGGTTCTGATACCAGTTGTTGGGGATAAACTTGCCACAGAAATAATATTCACGGTAATAAATGTGAAATAATAACGTAGCATCGTGATACAATATTCAACAAAAGAGCAATATTGACACCAAGATTTTTTCGTGGAAAACTCTTCTGAATAAAGGAAAAACAACGTGCCCTAAAGGAGCAAAGTAATCAACTATAATGAGGAATTTTACACTGGTCGTCCCTAGTACAATACTCCGATCACCACTACACAATCAAAAGAAATAACCCTCTTTTGATTTTTTCACTTCACTATAATATCGCTCACTCTCTTTTCCTCACAGACTATTCTTATTGGTGAAACTCCCTCACTTTTCTGTCTTTCTATTGGTGTACAAAATGAGAAGAAGAGGCCCACTATTTCAGCCAATCAAAGAGCCTGTGGTGTTGCAACTTGCTGGAGCAAATTGCCAATTTGCATCCTTTGCAACTTGTTATCGAAACAAGTTTTGGTCATAACCTGTTATGGCAACTTGTTCCCTTATTCTTTTTCATTTTTATTTAATTAATGGGTGTATATCCCACCAGAGATATATGACCATTAAGCGATGTGGGAATAAATGAGATCTCGTTATTCCTTATTAAGATATGAAGTTCGTGCTTTAAAAATAAAGAAATCCTTTATATGTAGAGCTTTATCCTTTAATGAGTCATATACAATACGTAATTAAATTAATTGTGCTAGTGAATTCTGAATATCAAATGACTTAAAAAAAATTAAACATATATCGGCTTGACATGGATGCTATGTCAAGATAAAAAATATATGGACTTGATCGATATTAGGAAACCCTGAACTTGTAAAGAAATTCATATTACACATCTTAACTAACTCAATGATCTATTACAAACCCCAAGTTCTAAAAATGGGTCTAGACCTCTTATGTTACCACATGTTATCACGCCTCAAATTATGAGATGAGACATGACACGACATTCGATGCTTCTAACTTAAATTGAGTTAACCAACTAAACATATTTACCCATATCCATGATAAATCAATGCATGTTAAACCTAGGAAAATATTCATTTTTGCAATAATTGTATCATGTGATGCATTAGCCAAATCATAATCTTGTACACTTACAATATGTGTGCATGATAATATAAAGATTCATGGAATAATAACTATCCCTCCAACAATATGTCATGAAACCTCAATGATCAAATATACGAATACAACGAGCACATTGAAAGTATATTTATGTACTAGAGACAATCTGTATTAGGACAAATGTACTTTATACACATTCATATTATTATTAATGTGCATCCCTTGAGCTTGCGTTGTCATTAATAGAGTGAGATATTTTATGATAGAGCGTAACTCTTAAAATAGCCTCGACTAATGATCATCGAGAATGGGATATCGATGATGTGTGATAAGTCGACATGTGGTCTGCATCACATCCTTAGAGGATGTAGTATGTCTCACCTGCTACGAGTAATGGTTACTCGTGATGGACACATGGATACTTTGGAAGTATTGGTATACCCTGCTGATATACTGTTTGTTATACTTGTCTAACATATGATCAACATATGGGAGATAGAAGTCCTTAGACTTGAGGTCAATACGCGCCATATCTACAAAGTAATGTACTTTGATCCCGTCCTAAGCTCAAATGCCTTGTAGGTTGGGATACGACTTGTATTGGGTACATTACGATGTGGATTGAAGGTGGTAGTTGAGCCAAGATTAGGATTCATTCCTCGAATGTATGTTCGAGAGAACACTCGGATTCTCTGTGATATTAGGTTGACTAAGTCATTGGCCAACGCAATAGACATATTTAGAATATGGTCTAGTCGTCGACTAATATAGATGAGATACAATGATTAAGCCATTTGGATAGAATCTTGACAAATCCTAAGATTGATCGGGTGTGTCGTGAATGAAAGGATTTTATCTTACCATATAAATGTTAAGTTTACTGGATTCGTGTAAACACACTTCACATATTGAGTTCGTCTTCCGACGCCGTATAGGAGTGCCACGTAGACCTTAATTTGATTAATGTCAATATGAGAAGGCCCGTAGGGTCACACTATGTCGATTGTCTGTTTCGATCTAAGGATGTATTGAGAGAGTAATTAAAATATTCAATTTGGAATCGAGACATTTAAATGAATAATGATTACATTAATTAAGTCAAAATTGGATTTTGAATTTAATTAAGAATGCATAGAAGTTAAATCGAGGCAGTGCAAGTGCACGTCGAGCGTCGCGGCGCCCATACCCTAGGGTCGCGGCGCATCTGTGTCGATTTTGCACCAGGCCCAATGTCAAACCCTAATCCAGTTTTTGACCTAATTTTCAACTATAAATAGAGGCATTCACTTTCATTATTCTAAACCAATTTTCAGAATAAGATTCTAAGCCTTAGAGACTTAGAATAAAATACTCTCTCGAACCTCTGCCGGATTTCCTAGCTTTCCGAAGGAGGAGTACATTGAAGCTTGGAGCTTGCAAAATGGAAGGGCAATCGCGTGTGCACCTAATAGTAGAAAAAGACTCCAGATTTTCTAAATTGTAAGTATATGTTTTATATTACAAGTTCCATTGTTGTATAACCATACCAGAATTATTGTTGTGGTAAGTAAGAATCAAAATTTTAAACTTCCGCTATGCCTTACTTATATGCTTTGTATCCAACAAAACCTTCAGTGGTATCAAGAGCTCAGGTTGGTTCAATGGTTATATAGTAATTGAATAGAATAATAATATGGGTTAAATGTAAAATTGGATTAAAATGAGGTTTCTTGAAATCCTACGTATCTTGAACAAATGTTGATCTTTTAATGTTACCCTAAATTATCTCCTACGCTAACTCGAGGAAGTCATTCCAATCTAACTCGAACTAAACCAAAGTGCGTTGTCCGGCTCATTGCATGGTGCACGGCTAAGAACGAGTAAGAACGGATGATGGTCGAATGGGAGTTATTGATAATGGTGGGTGATGATTAAGGACCTGTCAATTGATCCCTAAATTGGATTTAGGGGTTGAATAATTTTTTGAAAATCAACACAGAAACGTTTGTCAGGACGTCGGCATCGCGGCGCTGATATGTCATTTTGGAAAATATGAATTCACTGGACAACAGGCGCCGCGACTCCATGGTGGAGCGTTGCGGCGCTAATGCATTTGCAGAAGCAGAAATGTTTCTGCCTCTGCAGCGCCGCGGCGCTAATGCAAATATAAGCAAAAAAATCGAGTTCGGAATGTTTAACCTAAGATTATTATTATACAGTATATTATTTGATAAGTATACTGTTTATGTGCTAAATATCAAAATATTTGTCATTTACATTTCTAGAATAGTGTCCGCTATAACTGTCTGGGCAGGCGACGCCTAATGTTTGATTAAATCTTCTTCTATCATGCATATTGGGTTGACGGTTCCCAAACTATATGTGTTATTAGTTTTGTATGATGTTGAGATGTCATATTGGATGTGGAATTAAAGTGTTGATCTTGGTTATAACCCTGTATTAAAATGTTCCCCAAAACTTTAAATACAAGTCTAAATTAAACGCGTCGTCCATTATAATTGTTAGAGTGCAAAATCCTCTTCGGCGATACGAGTATTTATGCCAAAGCATTTGCTCTAAGTCTGCGAGGACCCAGACTCTTTCATAGATGTGTTTTAACATAAAAGCAAATGATAAACTTTTATGGGTATTTACACCAAAGTGTTTGCTCACAACGGCCAAGTTTTCTTAGATACATAAACGCAGTCGTGTAATGGGGTTGACTTGCTTAGACAAATCTTGACACCAAAGTGTCGGACTAATTTAAGCACGCAAGATTAAATTTAATAATTTGATCAATCAAGAGTTGCGAATAAGTTTTGCAATTGGTTTAGAACCTACCAAGATATGTTGTTGAAGTTATCAGCCAAAGCAAACGCGGAGATAACATAGACTTGAATCTTGGCCCATTATGACCTAAAATAATGTAGGTCCGTATTCTACCATGGGGTCATAGAAGTATGTTAAAATAGTGGGAGCTAATTAAATAAAAGGCCTTGTTGATTAGCCTAAATGAATGTGTATAATAGGAAATAGATTTTGAATTTGATTTCCAGTCTATCTAATTCTTCAGATTGTATAAAAGATGTCGAGTTTGTCGTTGAAAATGTTGATTGAGATGAATAAACTTACTGGACCAAAATACCTTGACTGATTAAGGAATTTGCGAATAGTGTTGAGATAGGAGAAAATTGAATACGTGTTGGACATAGTGTTCCCAACGGTCCCTGCGACAGATTCTGAAGAATATGCCTCCTTTGACAAAGATGCTTACCAGAAACATCTAGATGATGCCACTTCGGCATAATGCGTTATGTTGTCTTCCATGTCTATGGAACTTCAGAGACAACACGAGAACATGGGGCCCAATGAGATGCTCGAACACCTGAAGAGCCTCTATGACTCTCAATTCCAGACAATGGAATATGAGTTGCTAATAGAACTCTTCAAGTGTAAGCTCAATGAAGGGGGCCCGGTCTCGCAGCATGTGCTAAAGATGATAGGGCTGATAGAGAGGCTTGCTTCAATTGGAACGAAGCTTGAAAAGAATGTCGCTACCACACTCATCCTAAACTCTCTCCCTCGTTCCTTTGAGAACTTCATAATGAACTTCAACATGAATGGAATGAAGGCGACCTTACAGGAACTGCACAACATGCTCAAGACCTTTGAGTCCTCCACTTCCAAAGGCAAAGTTATGCTCATTGTGAGCTCTTCTAGCCAACCCAAGCCGAAAGGCAAGGATTGGCAGAAAAAGAAGGGCAAGGCAATCGCTGCGCCTGCAGCTATGAATCCTAGGGGAGGTGTGAAGAAGAAGGAGAACGCGGCTAAGGATGAGTGTCTCAACTGCCATAGGAAGGGGCATTGGAAAAAGGACTGCACGACACCAGGAGAAAGAAAAGCACCAGGCGCTCCTGCCTTTGGTGGACAAGGTATGTACGTCATTTAAATAAATATGTCTATAAACAACTCTCATTCCTGGGTATTGGATACCGCTTGTGGCTCACACATTTGTACAAATGTGCAGGGGCTAACTGATAGCAGGAAGGTTGGACCAAGAGAGGTAGACCTACGTGTTGGAAATGGAGCACGAGTGGATGCTGAGCGCGTAGGGACTTATAGATTAAATTTACCTTCCGGCTATTGTTTAGTGTTGAATGATTGTTTTTATATTCCCTCGTTAACGAGGAATATTATTTCTATCCCAGTGTTGGACATGGAGGGCTTTTCCTCGTATATTTTTAATGGCAGTCACATACTGTCTTTTAATAATGTTATATATGGAACTGCTCCTCTTGTGGATGGATTATATACACTGAACTATAGCTGAGAGATATTCAATGTACAAAATAAATGAGCCAAGACAAGTAATAGAAACTCCACCTACCTATGGCACTGCAGACTTGGTCATATCAATGAATCAAGGATAGCAAGATTGATGAAGTTAGACTACCTCGAACCATTTGACTTGGAGCTGCGAATCTTGCTTGAGAGGAAAGATGACCAATAAACCACTTTCTGGGAAAGGTGTGCGAGCCAATGAGGTGCTTGAGTTGGTCCATACTGATGTATGTGGGCTATTCTCGACTCAAGCTAAAGGAGACTTCTCATACTTCATCACTTTTACTGATGACTTCACAAGGTATGGATATGTGTATCTTATGAGATATAAATCCGAGGCCTTTGAAAAGTTCAAGGAGTACAAGTCGGAAGTAGAGAAGCAGCTTGCAACAAGTATCAAAGCCCTTCGATCTGATCGAGGGGGTGAGTACTTGAGCAAGGATTTTCTAGATTACTTAAAGCTACATGGGGTCTAATCTGAATGGACACCTCCAAGAATGCCACAGATGAATGGTGTTGCCGAAAATAGAACCAAAACTTTATTGGATATGGTTTGATCCATGATGAGCTCCTCAGCTCTATCGACATACCTTTGGGGACATGCTATACAAACCTCTATATATATTCTGAACAAGGTTCCGTCCAAATCAGTAGAAAAGACACCCTATCAGATATGGTGTGGCAAGAAGCCAGCTCTTAAACATATGAGACCCTGGGGGTGCCCTGCATATGTCAAGAAGATGCTCACTGACAAGTTGGAATCTAAAAGTGAGAAATGTTACTTCTGGGGTCTCCAAAAGAAACTAAGGGATACTACTTCTATCTTCCTGTAGAAAATAAGGTCATTGTTTTCAGGAACGCAACTTTCCTTGAAGAAGAATATGTCTAGACTAAGTCGTTGGCCAACGCAATAGACATATTTAGAATATGGTCTAGTCGTCGATTAATATAGATGAAATACAATGATTAAGCCATTTGGATAGACACTTGACAAATCCTAAGCTTGATCGGGTGTGTCGTGATGAAATGATTTTATCTTACCACATAAAGGTTAAGCTTACTGGATTCGCGTAAACGTACTTCACATAATGAGTTCGTCTTTAGGCGCCGTCTAGGAGTTCCGCGTAGACCTTAATTTGATTAATGTCAATATGAGAAGGCCTGTAGGGTCACACTATGTCGATTGTCTGTTTCGATCTAAGGATGTATTGAGAGAGTAATTAAAATGTTCGATTTGGAATCGAGACATTTAAATGAATAATGATTACATTAATTAAGTCAAAATTAGATTTTGGATTTAATTAAGAATGCACGGAAGTTAAATCGAGGCAGTGCAAGTGCACGTCGAGCGCCGCGGCGCCCATAACCTAGGGTCGCGGCGCCTCTGCGTCAATTTTGGGCTAGGCCCAATGTCAAACCCTAATACGGTTTTTGACCTAATTTTCAACTATAAATAAAGGCATTCACTTTCATTATTCTACACCAATTTTCAGAATAAGATTCTAAGCCTTAGAGACTTACAATAAAATACTCTCTAGAACCTCTGCCGGATTTCCTTGCTTTCCGAAGGAGGAGTACATTGAAGCTTGGAGTTTGCAAATTGGAAGGGCAATCGTGTGTGCACCTAACAGTAGAAAAAGACTCCAGATTTTCCAACTTGTAAGTATATATTTTATATTACAAGTTCCATTGTTGTATAACTATACCAGAATTATTGTTGGATAAGTATGAATCAAAATTTTAAACTTTCGTTATATCTTACTTATATGCTTTGTACCCAACAAAACCCTTCACACATGACAAAAGAAATAATTGTACCAAATGGAACCCTCTAGAGCTGTAACGGGCTCACGATCAGTGGATCAACAGAAGGAGAAGACGCCTAGCTCGTGTCGTCAATTCCAAGAGCAGTGGGATCTAAAACATTACTTAAGTTGCCCCACATAGGAGGCTGAATTCAATTTTTATGAAATATCATAACAGACAACCAACACCCGATTGCCAATGTGGTCTTACCACATATGTAGCGGCATAATCACTTCTCAGAGGGTGTGGCGCCCAAAATGTACCCCTTCTTTGAGGTTGGTACCAGTAGTAACCACTTTTGGTTTAATTGCCATCTTATACTAGCCCCTGTAATATCATTAACAAACTCATTTCTAATTTTTGAAAATACTATTCATCATCTTGAAGGGAGTATTGTAATAACTGATAAAGTTGTTGTCATGTGATCAAGAGGTCACAAGTTTAAGCCGTGAAAATAGCCTTTTGCAAAAATGCAGGGTAAGGCGGCGTACAATAGACTCTTGTGGTCCGGCTCTTCCCGGATCCGTGCATAGCGGAAGCTTAGTGCACCGAACTGCCCCTTTTATTTTTACTATTCATCATCTACTTCCTAAAAATTGTCTCTTTCAAGATCCATTTCATTTCTAGGGTTCATCCACAATTTTATATAATTCGAAATATACTTCATAATTTATCTACCCATACTCTAATACTTCATATATATAAATCCCAATTATAGGGACTACATTTTATGGAATAATCTCACCTTTTCACTTTTTGTTGATTCTTGGGAGATTTGAAGAATCTAGACAAACACATGTTTTTTTATGTTAGATCTAGCATTAATGTAATATAATTACTCCAAAACATCATAACTATACTTGGATGATTGGAAGTTGATCTTGAGGTGAAAAATAGTATCCAAGTCATGTCCTAAGTCAGTCCTCTTGTTTTGAAACAAAAATCCCGACCTGACACTTATATAGACTCCCATATCAGCTCTTTACGCAGTGAGTGTGCGGTCAACGCATCCTCGATAGTGAATCTGCCTTAACTCTGATACGTGGTCGCACAAATTGCACAATATTCAGTCAATTGGTTATAATTTTGCGCGTAAAAGTGTTAATGATGAACTGTCTGAACCGTTCAAAACCCGACTTCAAGGTTGCAATTTGCATGTATTATCCATAGCCAAATTCCTTATAAGTCAAGAGTAATTATCAATTAAAACTAGGTCTTTTGTGACTTCGAACATCTTTTTTCATGTTTTGTTTCCGTAGACCTTTCTATCACTCAAATCCCTTCTAACACACATAATAACCTTGTTAACATACTCCAAATTCTTTGATATCCTTGTGTGGACCTCACATACCTCCGGATCAGACTACCTTTAGTACTTTGTTAAAAAAATAATTGACCCGAATAAATGTTCAAAATACGGGGCTTTATATATGTAATGCACCAAAAAATGTCTACACTAAGAATATCAAGAAAATTCAAAGTACTAATGCATTTAACGTGTTATGCGAAATTGTTTGCGTTATTTTTTAGGTAACTAATTTCACTTGTTACGACTACTTATAGTTAACTGTTAGGTGATTCTAAGGTGCAGAAATTCGTTTATACTGCAAAAAATTGTTTACACGGTTAATTTATAATGAAAAGTTAGATTATCTCTCTTATATAATTGATTTTAATATCATCGCAAATGTTACTGCGCGTTGGTCAGTTTGGAGACATTGAGATTAGGCACAAAGTCACAAATGAAATGAAAAAAGCTAACAACTTTGCATTTTTTTTAACCCCCGACCATATATCCCAATTGATGATAAAAGCTGAAAATACTACACTTTGACAATCCCAACACAACAATCATGTTGCATAGGCATAAATACAAAACAAAAACCCCAGGCCAAAAGCTACAATTATCCCAAAAAAAAAAAACGAGGAACAATTACCAAGTAATTACCAGCTGAACATGAACTTAAAATTTACCAAAATAAAATAAAACTACTACCAAGTAATTAGTGCATAGAGGGAGCTAGTTACCCTCTGAACATTTTTTTTTTCCTACTAATTTTCAAGGACCAAGCTTGAAATCAATATGATTACCAGAAAATCCAGCTCCCCCTTTACCTCCACTATTTTTAAAAGGCTTAGATCCCTTATAATGATTTCCATGTGCTGCAGCCACTTTAGAACTTGCAATTCTCTTATCAAATCCAAATTCTATATCCCCTCCTTCTCTTTTATTATGAAACTCATTATGTTTATTTTTCTTTCCCTCTTTTTGTTTTTGTGGTTGACCTTGACTTTTCTTCACCTTGGGATCATGACTTTTCTTGCTGCATAGGCGTCCCACAACACAAGCAATAGCAGATACGACAAAAACTATAGCCAAGACAACAAAAACACTCACAAATGAACCATTTGAATGATGAGAAGAAGAGGATTGAGTCATTGGGATATTGTTTGGTTGACTAGGGAAATTGTTTGGGTTATTAGGATATACTTGAGCAGGTTGTTGTGGTTGCAATTGTTCCATTTTCTTGGAATTTCTCTTTTCGAGTTAAGGGTTAGGCAGGACGAACCTCAACAGAAAACTGAAGAGTAAACGACAACAAGTGATTGAGTTAAGTAGTTTGACTGACGGTATAAACTTGTTTTGTAGACTAAATACAAGGTTGTGTTCTTTGAGTGAGACCAAAGGAAGATGTTGGAGAAGTAAATGGGAGAACAAGCATTAGCTAAGACAACACATGTGGGAATATTTCATTTCATTTTATATATAAAGCTTGATTCTTGATTTTGTTTCTTGACTGGTTTGAGTGAAACATGAAAATAAAGACTTAGGAGAAGCAATTATCAAGAATCATACATGTGGGACTATTGCATTCCAATAGGTTACATATATTCTTGGTTTGGTTTGAAGGGGTTTTTGAATTCAAAAAAGTGTTGCTTTTTCTTTAATAAAGAGAGACAACTAAAGTTATTCTAGTTGTACTTTACTGCAGAAGAAAGGGCGCGTATTTTAATTTTGTTTGCTTTGTTATTAGAGAAAGCAAGATTTTGGCTTTCATCCCTCTGAATACTTACACTAATGACTAATCTGTTGAATTTCATTAGGCCACATGAAATTAGTCTCTTATTCCAACATGGCTCAGTTACTTTCACTTTATTGTTTTATTACTGTATTATGTCTATGATGCAGGGGAGACTGCTGTGTCAGTTTAGTCAGTACAGAACTTACAAATTTGTTTAGATGATATCTCTGACCGTGATAATAACTTAATAAGTGTCATTTTAGAAAAAATATCATTCTAAAATAAGTGTTATTTTAGAAATTTAAAATATAAATTAATTTTTTTTTCTACTATATTCTTAAATAAAAATTGGAAAACTCTTTCTTCAAAAAATATTTATTGACAAGTTCTCTATTCAAGACATAAATTATTACTATTCATGCATGTTTTAATCAAAAGAAAAAAATAATCTATTTTTATTAAATAGAGATAGTTTGGTAAACTTTGTATTGCATTATTAATTTTTTAATATGTGTGTTTTTGTCTAAGATAACATTTATTATGGAACGGAAAAAATATTTTATGGTAGTTTTACAATATTGCTTAGTTGATTATCACATTAATCATGAGATTATAAACTTCTCATGATTTTGATTCTTTTGGAACATCATGAAAATTTAGAAATGGATTCAAGATTTGAACTCTTTTGGTTTGGGATGTCACTGACTGAACCCACAGACAGAATCAATATTTTAAATTTATGAATTTTGAACTTGTCACATAATTCATAGCTTAGTTTAGTTATTAGAGTTATTAGGTACACAGTTAAGTACCTATACATATTTAATAATATTTTTGGTACAAACAGGGTCTAAGAAAAAATTAATGTGTTGATCTGAACCTGCATTTATTATTTTAATTCCGCCCGACTGAACCCCTTACCATTTGAGTTACTAAGTTCGATAATTGTACATATATAGTAATTTCTCAGTCTCAAACTATTTGTCATTTTTTTATTTATACGCTGCTTAAGAAATTTTAATTACGAGGGATATTTAATTTACTTTATTCTTATTTATGTCTAAGTTATAATCTCTCTTCATTAAATGTTTACTATATTTATGTGTCATTTTCATCAATGACAAATGATAAAAAAGAGAAATAATAATTAATTATGCATTGAACTTTTAAACGATAAAAAATTTGAGACAATTATTTTTAATAATCGTGACAAACAATTTGAGACGGAGGGAGTATATTCCTAACATATATAGATGGTATGAGCCAAAAACTAATTAGTACTAAATTCGGCTGAGTGTATAACTTAAGTAGTACTATATATTTTACCTCCGCGCCCCTAAATGAAATAATTGTTGGAAATTTGTCTTTGGTGGGGAGGTGCTTCCACCCATATTTAATGAATTAAACACTAGGGTTTCGCATGTTGGAGGCTTTGTCTCTTCACACGTGCATAATCTACTAAGTGAGTAGATGACCGTAGGGCCAAGAATCGTCAAATTTCATTGAGAAATGAAAGAGATATTGGTCCACGAAGTAAGGTGTTTGAGGCATGAAAATATGGTGTGGGACAAATCTACCACATCGGTGGGAAAATGAAGAATTGCTCTCTTTATAAGTCTCTAAATTGGCTAAGGGTTTGGGACTCCAAGGGGTAACCCATGTGTTTAAAGGAGGGAGGACCTAGATGTACTTGGGTTCAATATGGTCACGGGTCTTGGGTCTTCTTCTGATATTATCTATTTGGACCCCAAATTGATTAATATTTACAGTTTGATCCCTAGAGTTTCTGGAAAGTTGAACTTGGGAACGACGGAAGACAGAAAGTTTCTTCCTACCGTTGGAGTTGATTTTTGGGGGCGTTATTGTGCATTAACCAACCATTACTTGGCTGATTAACTCCCTTTAATTCCCTCCATTAACAACCATGTCTTGGGCAGTTGAGCAGCCTCCCTTATGTTATATATTGATGCCTTTTGGCTCAATTGTGACACACAAAATATACACAGAAAAATGAGACACACTATATACACAGAGACAAAACAAAAGAGAAACAGAAAGTCCAAAACGTGAGCAGAAACGTTGGGACGAAAACATAAAACTCTTCTTTTTCCTCTTAAATTTTCATTCTTCAGCAAGTCATTTTGTGTTTGTTTTCTTCGTCAGAATCAACCTATTTTCTTTGTAGTGTTGATTAGTTGTTGTTTTATCTTGGGAGACTATTGCCCGTTAACGGAAAAATATATATACAGGGCAATCTTGTCTTAAAGACAGAGAGTCGTTTCTCGACTCAGCACACAGTTGTAACAATCCAGATTTAGTGTTTCTTGATTTCAGGTTATCAAGATTCAAGATTCAACAACTTTGCGGCAGTTCTAAATATTGGCTATTTGTTTATCCTTTGGAACACTTGTAATAATTATTTACTTCCCGCACTGCTTTACAATATCCAACAAGTAAAAGTAAGGCAGAAAAGAAATTGGACACTCAGTCTGCCAAAACAACAGGAGTGGGCCAGAGTTTCCAGGTCTTAAATGATCTGAAGGCCAAAAGAAAGGCAGAAAAGAAATTGGACACTCAGTCTTCCAAAGCAACTGGAGTGGGCCAGAGTATCTAGATCACATATGATCCGGTTACGCCCTAACCACGGGAAAGAGGTTGTTTATGTGAAGCAACGCCACCTCTAAAGTAGAAGGGGCTGGAGAGGTTGTCCTGAATAGGACTTCAGGGAATGGGATCACTCTACAATGAGGTGATACATGTCCCAAACTTGGTTTAAAGGACGTTGTTGGTCAAGCTGGTTTGAGACTAATCCAACAGGTCTGTAATAACTAAGAATGGTACAGTATGTCTGTAGCCAAATGAATGATATATTTGTAATCCGTGCATCTATGCCATCATAGATTAAGACACGTTAAATAGAAAGTCATTCAAAAGCTAACGAAGTTGAGATTGTTGCATTTTGTCGACATAAACCCTCAAAATGAATGTGAGGTAGGCGAAGAGGAAAAATCATCTTTCCATTCCGTCAAAGGAATAACGAAAGAAGCACCGCTCCTCTAGAACTTAGTCACACCTACTTGGGTGATTTGAAATTTATACAAAATAGAGGGGGGGGGGGACAAGTACGTTGTGACCTTCATTGATGATGGTACAACGTATTGTATTCTTTGTTTATTGAAAAGCAAAAATGAAGTTGTTGAAGCGGATAAGCGCTACAAAACAGAAGTTGAAAATCAACTAAGCCTACGGATTGAGAAATTCGTAGTGATAGAGGGGGAGAATGTGAAGCATCGTTCATTAAACGACTGCTCATTACTCACCTCAGTCTAATGGTGATAGCCAAGCGCAAAGCCGTACGCCCAAATTATGTGGGGCAACGCGATCCTTACTGCTAATGCAATTCTCAACAGAACTACGCATAAGGATAAGGATAACCCTCAAACATGAAAATGATTTCACATACAAATATTGTGATGTGGGGTGTCTTGGTAGAAGTTGGGATACCGAAATAGGTCAAGTTGGACCTAAGAATGTAGATTGCATATCCACTAGATCTACAAATAACAGTAGTGCTTATCGCCTCTTGGTGTCAAAGAATGCTGAATTCTTTGAAGATAACTTTCCTTGAAAAGGAAAAAGAAGTAATTGCTCGAGGTTAACAAGAACCCGCGAGGGCCTGACTATTCGGAACTAGATGTTCTGTATCTACAGGACTCGAAAGTTGTTGTCTATTCGGAACTTACTATTCCAGATCTACAGAACTCAGGGATTTTAGATATTGAACCGAGACAGAGCAAAGAGGGGACAAAGATTTGTTCCAGGCTTTCTAGCTTGTATGGTTAAGAAAGAATCATGGACAATTAACAAAGAATTGTCTTCTCCAGAAGTGATGCTTTGGAAAGAAGCTACAAAGAGAGAAATAGATTCCATCATATAGAACCATACTTGTGTAATGGTTGATATTCCTCCGGGAAAAGAACCTTTGGGTTGTAAAAGATGATACTCAAAAGTGAGTACCAAGTAGATGGATCTACTGACGAGTATAAATCCTTGGCTAGTTGTACATGTGCTCCCCTGTGAGTAGCTTAACATCCTGGGCCATTGCAGTCTTGCGTGGCATGCATGTTGAAACAACCTTCCTAACCGGAGAGTTGGAAGGAGAGGATCAGAGTTGGTTTGCTGGACTGTTGGGCTTCTTCCTGAACTTTCATTTTGGTCCTGGAAGTTTAAGATAAAACAGAAATAATGAATCTGACCACAGAAACATTGACTCTGAAGTTAGAAAGCCAACAGTTGGAAAACCAACAGTCTGAAAGTGGAAGTTATATAGAAACAAAAGATAAGGGTATCACAGATGACATCTTAGGAATTGGATTTATAAGACATCTAACGGACTGGTCTAACTCCAAACGCAGTTGTGAGATAATTGACAGTCTCGTTGAAGTCACCAATGGATATGAATCATAGAACTGATTGGAATCATAGTGCACCCATAAACAATGCGCGATATGTGCATGTCACATGTAGTTCAATATATTGTACACACTACAACTGACCTGGTATCGGCCTACAAAACAGATCAGTTGAACTAAGGTTCACTCGTGATTCTGGAAATAATCGATAGAAGGCGTTAAGTAGGATATGACGATATCTGAAATATTCGCTTATCTACGGATTATGATATTCTGGATGTCCAGCGGTTCTGGGAGAACAAAGTGATGCAAACTGGACATTAGATATGAAGAACATCAATGCCATAAGTAAATGTGTATGGTGGGTCTTGGAAAATCCTCTAAGCAAACTTGCATCGGACGATTCATGATGGAATCGGATTTTATCGCTTTATACAAAGCATGAAAGAAGTTGAGTAACTTTATGACTTCTTAAAGGACGTCCCTTATTGGGAGAAACCCGTGCCTTCAAGCAGTTATATATTGTGGCTAGTCGGTCAGCTTTAGGAAGGACACGGATGACGGCGTCTGAACATATCTGTCAGGATCTGTTGGAGACATAAGACCGTATGACAGTTGATCATCACGGGTGTCACTTCCTTGATTACTAATCAAAGGATATAGCAGACCCTTTTAACTAAGGGACTATCCGGAGATCAAGTGTTCTATCTGTCTAGGGAATGGGCTTAAAACCCAAACAATACGAACATTTGCGGTAGTAACCCAACCATACTGACTGGAGATCCCAAGAATTTGGTTCAATACGAAAACTAAGCTGCAAAAGTTCAGTTGAGCGCTTCGGTGGAAGCAAGAGCATTTCGGATGATGATTTCTGTAGTGAAACATGAATCCAAAGTTGTTCCCGCGATAGACATTAAAGTGCAACCTGCATGGTGGGTAAAGGTTAAGCTTCCAAACCTTTAACGATCCTCAAACGGTTGAGGTTAAGGTTGGGGAAACTTTTAATGATTCCTAACACTTGTGAAGTGGGGGTATAGCAGGATACCTTGTAGGAGATCACCTATTTAAGTGCGAGGACAGGCCACCTCAAATGAACGCACTTAAGAATCCAAGTGCGTCCATCGCCACAACGGACAAAACAATAAGATAAAAATGAATAAGGAGAGTTATTGCGTTGGTATCATTGTCTTGGCTTACACTAAACGCTGACGGTTCAAGACATCACGTTCACCGCGCAGTAAGTAAGTCCGATGGTATTCAACTAGGGAAGGTTCAAAGCAGAAGCTACCTCTCCTGATGCAATATCTTTTCGCTGAAAGATTGCTGAAAGTAGGCACCATGTGTGTGCGCCAAAATCTCTTTCAAGAGGGGATTGTTGGAAATTTGTCTTTGGTGGGGAGGTGCTTCCACCCATATTTAATGAATTAAACACTAGGGTTCCGCATGTTGGAGGCTTTGTCTCTTCACACGTGCATAATCTACTAAGTGAGTAGATGACCGTAGGGCCAAGAATCGTCAAATTTCATTGAGAAATGAAAGAGATATTGGTCCACGAAGTAAGGTGTTTGAGGCATGAAAATATGGTGTGGGACAAATCTACCACATCGGTGGGAAAATGAAGAATTGCTCTCTTTATAAGTCTCTAAATTGGCTAAGGGTTTGGGACTCCAAGGGGTAACCCATGTGTTTAAAGGAGGGAGGACCTAGATGTGCTTGGGTTCAAGGCTAAGCCCACACGCGTGCCGCCCGCCCGTCCGGTCACGGGTCACGGGTCACGGGTCTTGGGTCTTCTTCTGATATTATCTCTTTGGACCCCAAATTGATTAACTGTTTAATTTCCTCCTTCAATGGCCATTAACAGCCATGTCTTGGGCAGTTGAGCAGCCTTCCAAAACGTGAGCAGAAACGTTGGGACGAAAACATAAAACTCTTCCTTTTCCTTTTAAATTTCCATTCTTCAGCAAGTCGTTTCATGTTTGTTTTCTTCGTCAGAATCAACCTATTTGCTTTGTAGTGTTGATTAATTGCTGTTTTATGTTGAGAGACTATTTCCCGCTAACGTAAAAACATATATACGGGGCAATCTTGTCTTAAAGACAAAGAGCCATCTCTCGACTCAGCACACAGTTGTAACAATCTAGATTTAGTGTTTCTTGATTTGAGGTTATCAAGATTCAACAACTTTGCGGCAGTTCTGAATATTGGCTATTTATTTATCTTTTCGAACACTTGTAATATTTATTTACTTTCCGCATTGCTTTACAATATCCAACAATTATCATTGTAAAGTAGTTGATTGAATAAGAGTTACACATACATATATTCTTCAACTATTTGATGCAACTAACTGATTCAACTTAGCAAATTACTCGGAAGGAAATTACTCTAAAACTGAGAAAAAGAATATTAAAGAGTGATTTGTTATGATTTATTGTCACCAGTAGTCAGTCACTCCATCCCTCTTTTTTTTTTTCTTCTTTTTTTTACCACATCTCACTATGATGTCTCAAAGTTTTCTACATGTTCAATGATGAATGTACATCAATTTCCGACTTTCCAACAGTGGTCTCACCATACAAGTGTAGGATCATTGTCACCTTTTCTGAAAGGTTAAACACTCGTTAGATCATGTTCATTAAACTTTTGACTTTTCAAACTTCGAAAAAATTAAGTTTTTACATTTGTTCATGTTGTTAAAAAAAACACAATCAATGCAATATAAAGGGCTATAGCATATCGGTATTGCTTTTTTTAACATTATCATATATAGAGATTGCAGTGGATTCTGGACTCGGTCCGAATCTGGTGAATCCAGATCCGTTTTATAGGATATGAATCTTCAAAATTTGGATCCGGATCCGATCCGGATCCATTTCTGACGGATCGGATCTGGATTTGGATCTTGTATTTGAGATCCGTATCCGGTCCAGATCCGACCCGTGGATCCATTTTTTTATTAAATATATTCATAACCTAGAATGTAATTTTATAAGTATTTTCTTAAAATTGCTAAGCACATCCTTGCAAGTTTAATTCTCAAAATAAGTTTAATTTATCCTCGCGTTAACTCAAAAACCAAAAAATAAAGAGGTAACTTCGATAATAAAATCAATGTTATATTAGTGAATGACTAACATCTCCATAGACTAGTAGTTAAAATTATATTCACTTCATTTGTGAAGATTCCAAGCACATGCAAGTTTTGCATTGTGGAAATATTAGTCAGCATTTTTCACAACTATTGTCATTGTCCAACATTTTCAATTAATAGCTCACAATCAAAACGAGACAACGAACAAAATATCTCATATGAACATTTCAAAATTGAAACACAGTAAATTGTTAGCTAAGTAAAAATCGTTTGTCAGTTCAAAAAAAAAATTCTTATCAAGGTTACATATTTAGCAAGACAAATTTGGATCCATATCCGATCCGTGGAACCGGCCGATCCGATGAATCCGATGGATCTGGATTTGGATATGATTTTTATGGACCCGATGGATCTGAATCCGGATTCAGGTATGAAAAACGGATCTGGATCTGAATCTAGTAGGATTCGGTCCAGATCCGATCCGTTGCGATCCCTAATCATATCAGACTTGTTATGTCTCAGAGTTATAGTTTTATTGTACATCAATTTAAGTTGATACAATAAAAAAATAGTTTTACGTTGAATAAATTATCAGTAAATTATATTTAGACACTCGACTATGATGCGTTCCACTTGATGAGCGCCTGAACACATGATAAAATGTTCTTATTAGACACTCAATTCGACTCATATTTTGGACAAATTTCTACGTGTATTCTCAAGTGTCGTCCATTACGTAGATAATTAAGTTAATCACATAAAATATGTCTCCTCCTTGAATTATACACATCTACATCAATGGAACTAGCCTTAGGTTTTACAACTTATTGAGGTTAATGAGCATAATTGAATGAGGTAACATATAGTGGTACTTATTTACGTAATGGACACTTGAGAACATATGCAGAAGTTTTTTCAAAATTTTGAGTTGAAAATATCTAATAGGAATACTTTATCATATGTTTAATCAAAATAAGATATAATTGGAGTATTCAAATGAAATTTACCATTCAAATGAAATTTACCGACAAATTTAAGATGCTATCAATGTGCTCTCTTTTTTAATGACAGTGCATAGAATATGGAGTAATTTCAAAGCAATAGGGCGTAAGAAATAGTTATGATTAGAGCATAACTTAATTGTCAAATTAGTTGGATGGGAAAAAGCAAATTGAAATCCAATTGGGATTTGGATCGAAAATAAGAGATTATTTTTTGCTGAAATCGAGGAGGATATGAACACCTTTAATTATCGCCGTATAATGTTCTATGATCTGGTCTTCAGTCTTTTGATGATTTTGAGCATAAAAGTGAAGTTGGTCATATTGTTTTAAGCATTGGTGGGATAGAAAGGAGAAAATAATCATAATGTGAAATGTGGAAAGGTAGGTGTGAATCCACCAACAAAAATTAAAGTATCAAAGTGGATTTTTCGATGCAAAAATAAAAAAAGAAAGGAGAAAAACATATAGTGGTGGGAGTAATTTGGGACATTCTTTGCTTTGATTCTTTTCTTTATTCCTTCGCTTTTGGGAAAGTAAATGTAGGATATGATCTTGCTAGAGTTGGAGTAGGGTTCATTTGTTTTCCAATGATTAGACCAGAAATATGCTTATTGTAATCACTTTATACTGCATTAATCCTTCTGTTCACCTCGTCTCTATCCAAATGATTAACAACACTCTCACTTATTTACTTTTAAATAGGTTTGAACGTCTGGACGAACGAATTTGAAATCGATCAGGTTGTGATATCATGTCACTTCAAACTCAATCGATCATGCTATTATATCAAATTGAATGGAGCTTAAATAGTCTATTAACATATGCTTTCGCGCATGATGCTACACAGTTTGAAGTTAAATGATTTACTATGAGAAAATATAGTATCACTAGTTTAAATTGATTGAATTTCACCCCAATTAATTTGTATATATCATTAATTTAAATTTGCACTAAGATTCAAATTCAAATACGGTTAATTTAATATTGAACATAAAATAAAATTTTCAAGAAACAAATAAATAAATTAGCAATAAATTCAAAAGTTACTAATTTAAATTTCATTAAACATTGACTTCATAAATCTAAAAGTTTAGTTACATTGAATTATAAAGAAGAACAAAAGTACAAGTATATCATTACTTATTAGTTATTAAATAATAATATTACTAATTTACTTAATAGATAAATTTTTAATTTTGAAGTAATCTTTACATGATCCAGTATACCAAGTGAAGTGACTTAGTAAGTCTAAACTTGAGGAAGATGAGTTATGATAGACTCGAGTCATGTCGAACTAAACTAAACAAAACTAATCGATTACAAGCGAGTTGAACCTCATACTAGCTTGACTTTGGCGCACACCTACTTCCATACACTTCGAACCTCCGTTCTATTTTCTTTATTTACTTTTATTTGTCACGTTATACTTTTCAAAAGTCAATTCATACAATTTTTTATCAACATTTTAACATGATTGTTTTATCATATTAATATGTGGAGAATTGCAACTTATAATATTTTTCGTATAGTTTTTGAACATTTAAATTTAAATTTTAAGATATTAAATTAATATAATTTAATTTAGCTCAGAATATTAGTCAAATAACTTTGGAGAAGCGAAACGTGACAAGTAAAAATGAATGGAAAGAATAATAATTTGGAATATATGTATTCTATCAAAGAAAATTAAAAGAAAAACAAAAGCGAGAACAGGGCAAAAAGAAGGAAAGGAGAAAAATAATTTGAAGATATAATAACAAAATAAAATAAGAAAAGAAGAAATATGCAGCCTATTTTACTCTTGCGCTCTTCTTTTAGTGAGTCCTTTGACGGAAAGAGTTCCTCTGATCAGGGCTTTTTCTTTTTAAAATATGGTATGTCTAGTTCAAGTTTACTAGGCTTTAATATTCAAAAGAACAGTTTTAAGAGTCTTACGTAAAAAATGAAAAGGAAATATGGACTCCTTATATGAACTTGGATAATCCTCACCCTAC
Source organism: Anisodus acutangulus (assembly GCA_029783415.1). Lineage (NCBI taxonomy): Eukaryota > Viridiplantae > Streptophyta > Magnoliopsida > Solanales > Solanaceae > Anisodus > Anisodus acutangulus. The sequence continues at coordinate 17,330,297 of CM056500.1, forward strand.
AAGTTAGCTTTTGGGTGAGGATTGTCCAAGTCCATATAAGGAATCCATGTTCCCATTCCATTTCTGATGTGAAATTTTTGGGTGACGTTGTTTATGCCAAGAGCATGATGAAATTTTTGTTTGTCGGTCGTTGTTGCCCGAAAAAATAAAAAGAAAGTAAGAAAAGTAGGATTTTGGAAGATGAACACCCCTAGGGTTTCAGCTAGATAGTGGCCGAATGGTAGAACCCTAATTAGGATTTCGGTTTGGAGGGAAAACCGAGAAGGAGAGTATGAGAAAAGAGGGGCGGCTAGGGTTAGGGTTTAAGAAACCCTAATTAGGTTTTAGAAAGAGGGGGGGTGGGGTCAGTTAGGTTTAGGTTTAAAAAAAACTTTGTTTGGTTTTAGAGAAGGGAGGAGGCCGAAATAGGGTAGTGCAAAACTTGGGAGTTATTTTGTGGCTCTTGATACCATGAAGGAAATTAATCTCATTACTTAGTGGGTTTGACCTATTGGCTATTACCGGAACCAGAATTTTGAGTGTCAAAATCATCATTATATGGGTTGGTAGAAATAAGAGAGGTTGAAAATTGTCCAAGTCCATATAAGGAATTCATATTACCATTACATTTTCAATGTGAGATTCTTAACAAATAGAAAATGTGTTTTTTTTTTACAAATTGTAAGTTAAAGTACAGTTTGAAAAATAAAAGAAAAAAATGCATACACACTAGCAAATATATGACCCTAGTAAATCTTATCTTTTACTACTTTTATAATGAACCATATAAAGGAATCTTCACGTAACTACCCCGCCAGTAAAATATTACAAACCGCTGCCACTAATACTATAAATTACTTCCTCCACCAGTCAATTTGATTAAATTAATTTAATATTTTAAAATTAAAATATTTAAAATCTAGATAAAAAGTACTATAATTATAATATATTAATATAATGAGAAATTATATCTTGTATTGTTGGTTAAAATTCAAGTAGTTCGATTCTGGAAATGTGAAACTTAACAAATATTTTGAGTTGAAGGCATTGCGTTACTCATCAAAATTTTCAGCCGAATCCTAGTTTCCATAGATTCAGCGTATTTTTCGCTGAAGTATGAGTGATTTATGCTGAAATCTACCTATTTTCTTGGAGGAAATTTTCTCCATCTTTGATTAATACATAACCGTTGGATCTCTCTGAGCCTACTCATTTCTTCCCAGCTTCTGAATTTTTGTTTTCTTTTATGTATAGGTTTTCAACTACTACATTCTAGAACTTTTAGATTTTCTTCTTCTTTGCCTTATCTAGAACATCTAGTTTTTTTTTTTTAATTTGCCTTATCTAATACATCTTGATCACTCTAGAGTAAGTGTGGCCAGTGGGCCGGACTTAGGACTGTCGGGCCGAGTTTGACGGGATTAGGTCGGGGCGGGATCGGAATAGGCGGGATTTGCCGAAGTCCCGTCCCGATCCCGATCCCGTTGGAATCGGGGCGGGGCGGGATCGGGTTGGGACGGGATCCGGGGCATTTTTTTTCCACTTAATTTAAAAAATAACATATATAAAAAAAAACTAAATAATTAAACAAGATAGTATAATAAAATATCCCAATGCTATTTTTGTGCCTCTTATATTATTTAATAAACATATGATTTTTTTTTGTAATACAATTGTCAAAATTGCAACTTTGTGGTGTTGTTCAAAAGTTGAAAATTACATAGTAAAATTGCAATTAAAAAAATTACATTTTGAAAAAAACATGTTCTAGTTTCTTGATAATTTCCTGTGGTTCTTCGGTTGGAATTGATATTTGTTGGTCAAATTGATCCACGTCGCTTCCACCACCTTCGGATAAGATTTCGTTGTAGTTTTCGTGTTCTTCTTCATTGATCTCTGGTTGACCGCACCTTCTCCGCTCCGCTCGTATTCAATCTCTGAATAATACAACAATCTCCAAGCTGTCTTCGGCTAATGAGTGTCTATGCTCTCCTATTTGATATTTGCCGGCAGAAAAAGCGCTTTCAGATGCCGTTGATGACGCTTGAATGTTCAAAACATCTCGGGCCATCATTAAAAGTGTCAGAAAGGTCTTTTCATTCTCACTCCAGTATTTCAGCAAGTCTTCACGTCTTTCTTCATTGAGAACTGCTTGGTATGGTACAGAACCCAGCAAAATAAAAATATCAAACTCGCTAATTTGGTTAGTAGCGGTACGGCCGCCGCACATTCTATTTTTTAGGCTTCAATACTAGACACAGAAACAACATGTCTTTTGTGAGGCTGTGTTGAAGAAGAAGATGGTGATGATATGGAAGCCGGTAGATTGCTAGCACTTTCTTGTTGGTAAAATCTATATATTTTTTTGCATCCGTCTTCTACGCTAGACAATACTTCTTCTTTAGTTTGTTCAATAGGTGGTGGGTGATTTGGATTTTTGGGACTTGGAGGTGGTAGTACTGCTATATAATCGTAAATAGTTTCTATAAGTGATTTAGTACCGTCTATTTTAATAGTCGGATTTAATACAACACCAATAATATAAATAGTGGGAATAGAATTTTTTTTATTTTGATAAATATTTTTTTAATAGATGGTTTATCCATATATTCATTAAGCAATAAAAATATTAGAGCTATATAAAACAACATAGTTGAAATAGTAGGATAATATATACCGAAAAATTCTTTTGTTGCTTGAAAAAATTTCTCTAAAAATACAATAAGTTCAGAATTTTTTCCCAAATCGCTAGCTACATCCATATCAACTGGATTTTGATTATGAGAGTTAAAAAATAAAGTTGTAGGTTTTCTATAGTCATAAGCAACAAGTAGTTGCTCGTATAAAGAATTCCACCTAGTGGGTACTTCTTCTGAAATTTTTCTATAAGGTAGTTGGCAATCGTGACAAGTTTTTTTATATTATTTTCTTCGTTGTATTCTATTATTTTTAAAAATAAAGTTTATAGCAAATTGTATTTTACTAAGAATGTCTTCAAAAAATGATAGACCATCCTTTACAATTAAGTTATATATATGGCACACACATTTTATATGAAAATGATCTGAAAAAGATGGAGTTAAACTATTTTTTAAAATTGTAATAGCGTAATTGTTAGAAGAAACGTTATCTAATGTAATAGTCATAATTTTATTAGTTATTCAATAATACTCGCACACTTGATAAATATTTTCTGCAATAAAAGTACCAGTGTGCCTATCATCTATATATCTATACGCTAAGATACGTTTTTGCATAGACCATTTATAATCTATACAATGACAGGTTACCGTTAAATAATCATGGCCGTTAGTACTACAGCCTATATCAGAAGTGATAGCCACTTTTCCATTAAAATGATATAATGAATAACGTAAATACTGTTGATACTCATGTGCGAATTTAAATACATCTCTCTTAACAGTTGATCTAGTAAAACCGTTAAAAGTAGGATTATACATATCTCTCATGTAATGAATAAAATCGGGAGATGAAGGAAATGAAAAAAGGCAAACCCTCCACAACAACTAATTTTGCTATTGCTTCCCTATCTCTATGTTTATCGTATTTAGGGCCTACAATTCCCCCCGTCATAGGGTTAATTTGACCGTGTACTTGATCGAGGACAATATGTGAACCTTGTCTCGATGGAGTGGACGTTTGCGCACCCGATTTTGAAGCCTCGTATTGGGGATATCTAGCTGGATGAGCCCTTGCTACATGTCTCATTAAACCCCCCGTCCCACCGTGACCTTTTTCAGTTTTATATTTTAAAACATCTTTACAAATTTTACATCAAGCTACTTGATTCTCTATGTCCCTATCAAAAAATGTTCATGCATCTGATTTTAATGTTCGTTTTGCTGGACCTCGTCTCATACTAGGGGGAATAAGAGGCATTTCAGTTGAGGGTGAACTAGTGGGTGTGTTGTCATCTACATTAGTGGTGTATCATCTAGATCATCGTCTAAATTAAAGTCTTTTTGAGTTCCAGAAAATAGCTCCTCGTCTAAATCTAATGGTATTGTAGGAAAATGTTCAGTATCAACAAAATCATCATGTGTAGGAATAGGATTCTGTCTAGAAATAGGACCCTTGCCCTTGTTGCCCCTACTAGAAGAAGCATGACCCCTACCCGTAAGCATACTTTTTAAATCCTTCCATTATAAATTTATACTTATACTAATAAATAATTAAAGTAAACGAAATTAAGTGCGCTAAATAAAATGAACAGACAATAATAATTAAATGAAGGAACGAATGTACCAAACGCCGACGTGTAATCAAGAGGTTGAAAATTGAAACTTTGCTTGATGGAAGATCCTCAAGCTAGTTGCCAACTTCACTCCCAAATGAATAAATAACATTGGATATTTAGTAGACAATGTAGACTTGTAGAGAGATTGTAGAAAGATTTGTGAGAAAGATGAAGAGAAAATGAGGTATTTATAGCTGAGAAATTGGGTTAAAGTATAAATATAATAACTTATGGGTTAAAAATAAATATTAAGGGGTAGGGAGAGGGGGAGGGGGAGGCCAAAAATGGTCGTTGCACAACGGCCAAAATGTAAAATGATCGTTGGTGCAACAATTATTTTTACAAAGGGGGGCTTCGGGCGAGATCGGGGCGGGACCGGAATCGGGATCGGGTCGGGCCTGGCGGGATTGGGGCGGGCTGGGTCGGGTCGGGACGATACCATGTCCCGTCCCGGTTCGAGTCCCGATACCACAATTTTTTTTAAAAAAAAATCGGGTTCGGGGCGGGATTGAGCCGACCTGGCGCACTGGCTAGCCTTACTCTAGAGTCTTTCTTAGAATAAACTCAAAAATGAAGTTGGAGATGATAATTTACCAGTAGGGGTGGCTCGTGATAGAAGTAGTTGCCAGTAATGATTGTGTAGTGGTGTTGACGGTGAAGGTGGTTATGCACGGGTGATGGTCATATTGTTGTACTGCCTCCATCTTAATTTATCTGGCATAGTTAAAATTTTAAGATTTTTATATGTCTTTTAAATATTTTAAGTTGTTAATTATTGTGATCTATAGTACTTTTTACGTACTTTCCAAATATATAAATTTTATTTTAAAAAACTTAAAACTTTATGTCCAAATTCACGATCAAAATATAAAAATTTAAATCTCAAAATTTTAATTGTCACATAAATTAGGACAAAGAAAATAATAGATAAAGTGGTGGTAAAAAGTCATAGAAATTTTCAAGTGAACAACGTCTTATTGATTTTACTCTGAATAAGATCCGAATGATTCGTACCTATTCAGAGCAATTAGTAATTGTAAAAGAAAAATAAATAAATCTGCTTAATAAAATTTAAAGAGTGAATAGGTTAAAACTTAAAATACACCTAAATTATTATATTTTCGCAAGTTTCATACCTTAATTATCCGTGTTCCCTTGACATACCTAAACTTTAGACTTTTTTGTATTAAAACACACCTCGCAAAGATAACTCCAGTAAAAAAAACAACAATAATAACACAATAGAAGATAATATACTAAAAATAACCTTTTATTGTTCCCAACTCAAATGCTTATGCTGGTTTTCAGGCCGTGAAGTAACTCAATTATCTCTTTTAGAAATATCTAAGTTTCTTTCTTTTTTCTTAAGGTTAACTAAAATACCTTCAAATATCATCTCCAGTACCATCATATTAGATCAGGTTGCATGTTTCGCAACACTAACATATATTGGATCAGATTGCACGTTCTGCAACAATAACATATATTGGATCGGGTTGCATGTTCCGCAATATATATATATATATATATATATATATATATATATATATATATATACATATCGCATTTGCATACTGCATAACATTTAGTCATATGTATTTGGGCCCTCAGAGGCATTTACTGCTGGTCGGCTGTTTCAGTTTCAGTTATTATTACATCCCTGTTATGCTATTATTCATGCCTGACATACTCAGTACATCAGTCGTACTGACGTCCCTTTTTTCGGGGGACGCTGCGTTGTATACCCGCAGGTTCAGTTAACGAGGGTGATGGTTCGCTCTGGTAGGTTGCTGGTTCGACTGGTATTGGAGCACTCTATTTATTTCAGAGTTGCTGTTTGCGGTATTTCTAGATGCTACGCAAGTGTACGTATCACAATTTGTAATAAATTTCGGTAAGACCGAGTATCGTCCACAAAGACTGATTTATCAAGTACCAATTAACTAATTTTTAGTTTCTATTTGGCTAACGAATATAAGTGATGATTTCTAACTAAAGAATTAACAAACTAACATGAATTTCTAGAATAAAATAGCAATGAAAACACACGAAGTTTAATTCAGTAATGAAGGAATTAGGGTTTCCAATCTCCTCGACTTTCTACTCTATCATTCATTAATGCAAGACTAACTATTCTTCTTCGTATTAAGATAACAGGTTAACTGAGATGTTCTATATTCCGGTTAGGATATATAAAAACTCAACCTAAGTGAGAACTTTCTATATTTCTATGATAAGTTCGACCACATAGGAGGATTAAGATCAATAACCTAACACGCTACACAGACAATCGTGATACTGTCGTTCAAGATTAAACCTACGTCTAATCAACTATAGCATATTCAAATCTCCCTTTTCAGATCTCGATTTGAAATCATATAGATAATGAAAACTAAAGGCCAATTAATTCTCATTCAACAAACGCAGGTTCAATAGATTTTAATAGATGAAGAAGAACATTAACAGTGCATTAAATCATAATAGAGTTTCAAGTGATTCAACGGAAAACCCTAATAAAGTAATTAGCTCCTAGACATGCTAAGAAAACTAATTAACTTAATATCCAACATAAACTGAATAAGTAAAGAAAAGGAAAAGAACTTGAACAATAGATGTCTCTAATGGCTTCTTGTTCTCTTATTTCTTGACTCCAAAGTTGTTCTGCTTTTCAGAAAAATGTTTCCTTCAATATATATCACGAAAAACCCCCAAAATGGACCTTTTTGCCCTTGTTAAATTTAGGTTTTTCGCGCTTCTGACGTCATCGGCGCCGCGGCTCAGCTATTAGAGCGCCGCGACGCTAATTCGATGCTGAAACATCCTTGCTGACTGCCAGAGGGGCGCCACGGGCTTCTTTGACTTATTTCTTGTGGCCAGGTATACATTTTTACCTCAATAACCGCCTATTTTCTTTCGATTCACTTTATTCCTTTCTGAATCGCTTAAAACCTGAAAACACACAACGCACGCATAATACTGCACAAAATAACTAAAAGACAAACAAAAGACTCTCTAAAACACACTCTAAAACAGTACTAAAATCTATCTAACAAACACCCCCAAACTTAAACTTTACTCGGCCTCGAGTAAAGAACTCTAGACACCCTAAAAAGAAAAACACACAAACTCTAAAATTGAATCAAGTCAACCACAATAGATTATGCCTCGAAGATCATGAACAACATGCAATATAATCTTCCGGAACATTCTAACCACTAATTTGCTATCTAGAATTTCAAGTCGAATAATCCTCAAATTTGCTTGAAGTTATTAATGCATATGACCACTCAACCATGATTATTGAAATAACCAACTATTCAATATTAGCTTATGCACAATGAATTCTCACAAATATTCCATCAGGCCAAAATTTTGTAGGCTTGCTAACTTGCTATTCTCCACTAATTTAGACAACACATGCTCAAGAATCAGTAGGACTTTTATAGGTTATAACGATAGGCTTAAGCACGGGTAGATGAAATGTCATTTAGGCTCAACATTACCATAGCATATAAACCAATCAACCAAACTCAATATTCACTTTATAAACCAAAAGCAATCCCCATTTTTTCTTTTCTTTTCGAACTACACCCCCAAACTTGTTTTTCAATGTATGTACAAGGAGTGTAATATATTCCCATTTTTTTTCAGTCCTTTGTTCTTCTATTGATACCACCCAATCTAAAATACCAATTACAAAGTGTCAATCCCCCAGTCATATACTTATATGCTCATGGAATTCAAGGGAGGGGAAATAAGTAGGCTCAGAATAGGTATCAATCAAAGAAGGGTTACTTAAGGCTCAAAAAGGGTAACTAGGGATTACATTAGTCAAGGTTGGCTTCAAGGGCTCAATCGTTCCAAAGATGGCCTAAATCATCTTCCTAAGCATGCATCATTTATGATTTCGTCTCAAATAGCAAGCATGCAAGCAAGTTCTAGAACTTTCCACCATCTTTCCTCAAACCAAAATTCAATCATGCATAAACCAATATTTGAGTACAAGAAATTCACCAATCATGATCAAGTTTTTATACTTATTAATAATTAAAAGAAACTCAAGACCTATCCAACTTAAGCACACATATTTATGTATTTCACGTCTATCAATTTCATCCAACTCTATCACATGTGTACACTCAATATCATGGGCTATTATTATCAACTTGATCCATTGACACAAGATACTCAAATACTGACACTAAAACTAAGACACTAACAATAAACAAACAACTGAACACAAGCAATTAACACTAAACAGTAAGACTCCTCCCCCCAAACCTATTCAACACATTGTCCCCAATGTGATAAGTAAGGCAAGAGTAAGAAGACTTACAAAAACTGCAGCTAAGCGATTCAGAATGGTGGTGGCGGTGGCTACTAGGGCGGGTACTGAGGAGGACAGCTCACAATTCATCTAATCATAAACAACACAGAATAAGCAATAACAGGACAATGAGATTGTTCAAAACAAGACAAAACAAAAAAAAATAACAAAATTTAAAATATTGGGTTGCCTCCCAATAGCGCTGTCGTTTAACGTCGTTTAGTCGGACGCATGTTTCCTCTTCATTTAAGGATCTTTTTTCTCATCACCTCCTTCATAGTTGTGATTCAACCTCCTTTGCGCCTCAATTGAAGGCTTGCTCTCATTGTCTTCGTATTGTTTTAGTGCTACTTCAAGAGCATCAATACTCTTGAAGCTTTCCTCAGCAACCGTTTGGTCAATTACATCAATGGAAAAACAGTCGTCACTTGCTCTTGGGTAAGTTGTTGCCCTGAATACATTGAAGACCACTTCTTCTCCCTGGACTCGGAGTTTTAGTTCGCCCTTCTGAACATCTATAAGTGCTTGTCCCGTGGCTAAAAATGGTCTCCCAAGAATTATGGGTACATCAGCATCATCCTCCATGTTAAGGACAATAAAATCAGCAGGAAAAATGAATTTGTCCACTTTAACTAACACATCCTCAATAATTCCATGTGGATGCTTGATTGAGTGATCTGCTAACTGCAAGGTAACTGTGGTAGGCCTAGATTCACCCAAACCAAGTCTACGAAACACAGATAAGGGCATTAGGTTAATAGTTGCCCCCAAATCACACAGAGCGTGCTGGGACTCAAAATTTCCGATAGTGCAGGGAATAGTGAAGCTCTCTGGATCTCTCAACTTCTGGGGAAGCTTCTTTTGCAAAATAGCACTGCACTCTTCAATTAATGCCACAGTCTCATTTTTCTCTATTTAGAGAGAATTTCTTTCATGAATTTGATATAACTGGGCATCTGCTCTAAGGCTTCAGCAAAGGAAATATTTATGTGCAGCTTCTTGAAAATTTCCAAAAACTTGGAAAATTGTTTATCCAAAGAATTCTTTCTAAGCCTTTGCAGGTACGGAATTCTGATTTGAGGCTCATTACTCACTGCTGGTGGTGCCTTTTCCACCGTGGGGTGGTCTTCAGTATCCCCCTCCTTCTCTGAATTAGCTGTCTCACTCAGTTTATCTGTCTTCTCTGCAGATGGTAGAGGTGCAACTGGTTCAACTTGCTTACCGCTTCTCAAGTTTATAGCCTGACATTGCTCCTTTGGATTTACAACAGTATTGCTAGGGAGATTACCCTTCGCTCTGTTATTTAACATATTTGCTAGCTGACCCACTTGTGTTTCCAGGTTTCAGATAGAATATCTCGTCTCAGTCATGAACTGAGTCTGGGAATTGGTGAGTGTCAACAAAGCTGCTTGCAATTTATTGGGTTCAGCTTGTTGAACTTGTGGTTTGGGCTGCTGAAATGACGAAGTTTGACTCATGGGCTGTTGTTGATTGTTTTGTTGATACTGCCCTTAGAATTGTGGCTGTTGGTTATGGTATTTCCTTTGAAACTACGACTGTTGGCCTTGGTTGTTTCTCCATGAAAATTTAGGGTGATTCCTCCACCCAAGATTATATGTGTTGGAGAATGGATTGTTGTAGGGCCTCTGAAAATTCCCAACTGCTTGAACTTGAGCTTGGTTCATAGGAACATTGTTTGGATCCATTGTTGTGCACCTATCAAAAGTATGTGGACCCCCGCAAATTTCACAAACCACTTGCATCTGAACATCATTCGTGGACATAGTATTTTGCTGTAATTGCTTTGTCAAAGAAGCAACTTGAGCAGTTAATGCGGTGATTAGGGGTGAGCACGGGTACAGGGTACCCAGGTACCCGACCGGAACCGACACTAACGGGTAGGTTCCGGGTAGATATATTATAATAACGGGTAGGGTCCGGGTAGTAAAATTAGGAACCGATCAATGTCAGTCCGTTCCTGTTCCAAATAGAGACAGGGTACCCGGACCCGGAACCGATACCCGGAACCTATAAAATATTAAATATTTTTACTTTTTTTAGAAACATTTGGACCACTTTTAACTTTCTCCAAAATTGTTTGTTGCACGCCTACACATTGATTTTCCCCACCCCAAGACGTAAATATTTTAGTTTTTTCACCCCTTTATTCTAGAATGCTCTTTGTGCCCTAAGAGAAAACACTCAAAACTCTCTCAATAACAATGACGTTTTAGCTACACCACCGAGCTTCATCGTCGTCGTTGTTGATGCTTTCTCTCAGGTACTTTCATCGTTGTCGTCATTGAAGCTTCACCTTTGCCTCTTTCTCTCCCTTGGTTGTGTTCACGTCATTCCTAAAATGCATATGGGTTCATATCTAACTCTTCAATTTCTTTTTAATATCATATGCTTCTGTTCTATTTCAGGCGATACTCATCTTCAATTTGTATTACTTTTTTATTTGAAATGTAAATCTATTTTTAAAATTTGTGTATATTTTTGTAGTTGTGAAGATGAAATTTAGGGATTTACTAGTATAATAAAGCTTTTCTTTTGTATCGAAGAGCTTATGAACACGAAAATAACTTTAATTCAGATATTTTCAAATTTATTTTGAAATCAACACGTTCAATTAATTGAGTGTCAAATTTGGTTTGCAATTTTAGGTTTTGGTTACAGAATTAGCTTTTCTACAATGAATAAGTTTTCTAAAACTTCTTATAAGGGTACTAAAAACTCCGATTGCAGGCTAAAAAACTACTTGATGAAATTATTTTAGAACTCTTTTTTATTCTCATAGGCTTAAAAATTGTTGCTTAATTTGTGTTTTTTATTTACAGGGTACCCGGGAACCTACCCGGACCCTGCGGGTCCGGGTAGGGTCCGGGTAATGATTGCTATGGGTAGGTTCCGGGTAGTAAATTTAGGAACCGATCTTTTACCGGGTAGGGTCCGGGTAGTTAAAAAATGTTAGGGTACCCGGACCCGCTCACCCCTAGCGGTGATGGCATCTAGCTCATGAACTCCAGCCACCTTTCTGTTGTTGGTCGGTCTTTCATCAGACCACTGATGATTATTTATTGCCATATCTTCCAACAACTCATATGCCTTATTAGCACTCTTGCTCATGAATATCCCTCCAGCAGCAACATCAATTATGGTACGGGTCGTACCACACAACCCATTGTAAAAATTATGTACTAACATCCACTTCTCAAGCCCATGATGAGGACATCTCCTTTGCAACTCCTTAAACCTCTCCCAAGCATCATACAAAGACTCCTCATAGAGCTGATAAAAAATGTTCATTTCTCCCCTTAACTTCGCAGTTTGATGAAGGGAAATTTTTTGCAAGAAACTTCTGAGCCAAGTCTTGCCACGTAGTGATGGAGTTAGCTTACAGAGAGTTCAACCAACTTTTGGCTAAGTCCCTTAGTTTTAATGGAAAGAGTCTCAATCTAATGACCTCATCAGTCACACCATTGTATTTAAATATTGCACATAACTCCAAAAAATTGGCCAAGTGCATATGTGGATCTTCAGAGGGAAAACCCCCAAACTGAACTGTGTTCTGGACCATCTGCAGGATTACTGGCTTAATCTCGAAATTATTTGCCTCCACTGCTGGTGGTCTTATACAAGTCTGCACTCCTGTTATGGTTGGAAGTATATAATCCCGTAAGCTTCTCACCGCGGGATTCTGAGCTTGCTCCTGCACTATTTCTGGCACCCCTCTATTCAACCCATCATTATTATGTTGATTAGCCATAGCAGTTGAATCAGCAATTCTTTTGTTCTTTCGATTTTGCCTGCAAGCTTTTTCAATCTCAAGATTCAGAGGAACAAGACTGTCTGCTCCTCTTCTGCTCCGCATATACCAAAGCTACCTGAAAATGATCACAAACAATGCACGTAGATAAAAAATAAAGTAAAATAATAATAATAAAAAAATTAATAATAATAAAATGTGTTCTAGGAACAACCAAATTAGAAATAAGATTAATTATTATGATATTGATAATACTTCAGTCCCCGGCAACGGCGCCAAAAACTTGTTTGAGGTATTTCTAGATGCTACGCAAGTGTACGTATCACAATTTGTAATAAATTTCAGTAAGATCGAGTATCGTCCACAGAGACTAATTTATCAAGTACCAATTAAATAATCTTTTGTTTCTATTTGTCTAACAAATATAAGTGATGATTTCTAACTAAAGAATTAACAAACTAACATGAATTTCTAGAATAAAATAGCAATGAAAACACACGAAGTTTAATTCAGTAATGAAGGAATTAGGGTTTCCAATCTCCTCGACTATCCACTCTATCATTCATTAATGCAAGACTAACGATTCTTCTTCTTCTTAAGATAGCAAGTTAACTGAGATATTCTATATTCCGATTAGGATATATAAAAACTCAACCTAAGTGAGAACTTTCTATATTTCTATGATAAGTTCGACCACATAGAAGGATTAAGATCAATAACCTAACACGCTACACAGGCAATCGTGATACTGTCGTTCAAGATTAAATCTACGTCTAATCAACTATAGCATATTCAAATCTCCCTTTTCAGATCTCGATTTGAAATCATATAGATAATGAAAACTAAAGGCCAATTAATTCTCATTCAATAAACGCAAGTTGAATAGATTTTAATAGATGAAGAAGAACATTAACAATGCATTAAATCATAATAGAGTCTCAAGTGATTCAACGGAAAACCTTAATAAAGTAATTAGCTCCTAGACATGCTAAGAAAACTAATTAACTTAATGTCCAACATAAACTGAATAAGCAAAGAAAATGAAAAGAACTTGAACAATAGATGTCTCTAATGGCTTCTTGTTCTCTTGTTTCTTGCCTCCAAAGTTGTTCTCCTTTTTAGAAAAATGTTTCCTTCAATATATATCACGAAACCCCCCCCCCCCAAAATGGACCTTTTTGCCCTTGTTAAATTCAGGGTTTTCGCGCTCTTGACGTCGTCGGCACCACGGCTCAGCTATTAGAGTGCCGCGATGCTAATTCGATGCTGAAACATCCTTGTTCACTGCCAGAAGGGCACAACGGCGCTAGTGTTGGGAACCGCGGCGCTGCGCTTCTTCAGCCTTCTTCTTCCGAAATTTGTTTAAATGGCTTTCTGAGCTTCTCCGGGCTTCTTTGACTTATTTCTTGTGGCCAGGTATACATTTTTACCCTAAATAACTACCTATTTCCTTTCGATTCGCTTTATTCCTTTTTGAATCACTTAAAACCTGAAAACACGCAACACACGCATAATACTGCACAAAACAACTAAAAGACAAACAAAAGACTCTCTAAAACACACTCTAAAACAGTACTAAAATCTATCTAACAATTGCAGTCTGGTTGTGGTATGATATTTTGTATATGCATTTGGGGTATGGCGGGGCCCTGTCCCATCCCTGTGATGTCATTAATTATTTAGAGGCTTGTTGATGGTTGTACTGTGTGTAGTAGTTATGTACAACCTCATCGGCCTTGGTGTATATATATATAAGTTGGTTTCTGATTAAGATTTTATATAGTCCTTTTTCGGCTTAGTCCGTATTTAATTATGATTAGGTGATGACTGTATGCTTAGCGGTACCCGGTGGGTATGGCCCGGGTGCCCGCCGCGGCCCTTCGATTTAGGTCGTGACAAACTTGATATCAGAGCATGTCTGTCCTATGGAGTCTACAAGCCGTGTCTAGTAGAGTCTTTTTTATGGGTATGTTGTGCACCATACTTATAAACAGGAAAATGGAAGGCATTTAGGGATAGTTTCTATTCTTTCATATCATAGATTGTGCAGTAGAGCCGAGTCCTAGGAATTCGAGTTTAACTCATGCCAGATATTGTTTCAGTAATAATGGTTACAAAAGAGACCTCGGTTAGTTCATAATCGTATCCGATAGATGAGTGACTTCTACCAGATGATTGATACGCCAGAAGGATGGTATTATGTAAAAAGTTTCAAGATTATGAGAAATTGTCTCACTTATATACGGAAGAGATAATGCAAGCCCGGAAAGTGAAATGTTTGTTTTAAAAAAAAAGAGTAAAGTAAAGGAAGTACTAAGCACCTGAATGTAGAAGATTGTAAGGATTCTCTCAGTAGACCTTATCGTGTTTAGGATTAGCAGGAAGATTGAAGTTGGATTGGGTGTAAATACGAGTAATATGCTCTCTATTGAGACAGATCCGTCAGAGAATATGAGCAAGTTGCTTCCCAAGAACGACTTCGTCCAAGAGCATCTGACAGAATGTGGGCCCTTGAAGGGACACGAAGATTATAACCTAGGGAGTTATTAGCTAGGGATCGCTGATATTTAAAATGGTCAAATATGCCAATATCTCAGGGTCGAAGTTGTAAAGGTCGAGTGAGACCGCCCGACCATCTTATAGTTAGTATGGACGAGCGCATGTCGGATTGTGCCGCAAAGGTACATGGGGTTAGTTTAGTGTGGCAGCCATGGCCACAATGTTCCGAAGTGTCCTACATTGATGCGCAAGGCAAGGATAAGAAGTGTATAAGTTACACAGATTAGAAAATGGAAGACATAATTGGAAGGATTTATACTGATAATGTTGCTCCATTTTGAGCCACTACTATGTTTGAGTTGCTGCTACATGTTGTTATTACTTGCTATTGGCTACCAGAATGATGCACCTAGTTATAACCTTGCGAATGGTTTATTTGGTATTTGTGGCCCATTTTGATTGCCTTTCTGAAGGAGTATTGTTGTTGCTTTCCTGCACCTGTGACTGCCTATTGTGTTACCATTTGAGCTATAATTCTGCTGATTTGAGGAATTTTAGGTTGGAGAAAAAAAAGGAGCTGCTGCATTTCTGAGATGAAATACTGTTGCACCTCTGTTATTTTTGGTGCATTTTCGCCAGTTGGGGTTGCTATATTATAACATGTGATTGATATCTCTTTTTGCAAATAGTTGCTGCCTTTTGGGAGCTGAACAATGCTACACTTAGGGATAAATATGTCTGCTTCCCTGCTGCTATTTCTTGTGTCACTTTGTTGCTACATGTTGCTACATATTGTGCAGATTTGGGTGAATCATTTGTTGTGATTTTTTTAGCCAAACTACTGATATGTTTCTTGGCTGGAAACTGGTGCTTCAAGGCTAATTTAAAATAGCAGTTGTGCTTTTGATATTCCACTTATTTGAACAAATACTACACTTGGTTTGACGAAAATGATTTTGAGGCATGCCCTTTCCGGAAAGGTTGTCCCTTGATTTAGGCATTTCGGTTAAAGGCAGAAATGTTTTTTGTTTAATGACGAATAAAAAGGAAGAATTATAACAAGGAGGATAAAAGTGAACGAGATTATAATTATGTCGGTTTCACAAAGGTATGATTACTCCAGAACAGCGTAAGGACCAATGGTATAGGAGGAACAGTAAAGAATTCTACGGCCAAAGGTGACGAACCTCTGATGCTCTGGAAGATAGCATGAGGAATATTTTGAGATAAGAGATTTCCCCCAAGGAAATTTGAAATGGAAATATAAAGGTAAGACGAATGATCACTTATCGACGGGAGATCTAATAATGATATGACAAGAAAGTGTGACAAGTTATTGGATCATACAATACTGCGAAATGGGTCTAAACATACGAAGCATCAGTTCCACAACATATGCAGTCATACATTTTAGAAAGTATGTAAATGGAAGTAACAGTGAGTAAAGCTCGATATTAGCGCCTAAACAGGTGAAAAGAAGCCAATGATGCCTATGGATATACGATAGACATTAAAGGTATATGTCAAAGAGATAGTGGTATAATGAAGATGAAATGTCAAGCAAATACAGATGTCTATAAAGCATTTATGAACTGACCAAAGGTTCTACGAAATAGATAAAGTAATGGGTTTACAGCTTAATAAGATCAAGGGAATGTTTTCCCGAAGCGCCATCGACAGAAAGTCTTAGCCATGAGGCAAGTGATGGAATTTGAACCTAAGTATAATGACCAGGTGTGGAAATAGTAGGCCAACGTCAGGTACTATAAATTCTTCAGAATCTTCCACGTATGGAATGAGGGAATAAGTTAACAACTCATCTTTTAAGAGGTAGTAATGCCAAGGATTGGAATCAGAAGCAACATTTGGAATTACATATGTATAACAAAATATTTTGGAATTAAGAAGAGTACGACAAGGAAGAAAAAAAGGAGTGAACAAGTGTCAAAAGAGGTAAAGAAAGGAAGTTGTTTATAATTACGAGTAGTGAGAGTACGAAAAAAAGAGATTCTTTTCAAACTATGAATAAGGGTTGACTACGGTGATACGCGCACTTCAGATTCGATGATAGTGTCCATAAAGTATTCAAGATTGAGATACTACGAATATAAGAGTTTTCAACACACTAGTTAGTAAAACAAAACTAAGTCGACAATAGGATCATTCACCCACGAGCAACTTGACTAATGTGAGGACTAAGGAGAGAAGTTGACCCGAAGGAACACATCAATTAATTAAGTAGGAGTCCGATAGGAGGATTCAGATAGTGATAGCCCTATGACTCATAATACAGGATTATCCCTCATACTGTAAGAAAATGAACGACATGAAAAGGAACATTGCAGAATTGGTAGACCAGTGTATGGATGAAGATGTAGGTTTTCTATCAGATAGCTCGAAGTAGGCTAGTCAGAGTTATTTGGGCCTGACTTAGTACATCAAGTCATAGAGAAGGTGAAGCTTATTCAAGAACGGCTGCTAACATCTCAGAGTCGTCAGAAGTCATACGCAGATGTGCGACGGTGAGCCTTAGAGTTCTGGGTAGATGATTGGGTGTTCTTGAAGATTTCGCCTATGACGGGTATAATGAGATTCGGAAAGAAGGGAAAGCTCAGCCCAAGATATATTGGGCCATATCGTATAATCCGACGAATCGGTCAGGTAGCGTATGATTTGGACTTATATTCAAAGTTAGAGTTTGTTCACCCGGTTTTCCATGTTTTCATGTTGAGAGTGTGTGTTGGAGATACTTCTCGGATTGTATCAATTGATGATGTGCGGGTTACAGAGGATCTATCATATGAGGAGGTTCCTGTTGTTATCCTAGATCGACAAGTCCGTAAGTTGAGGACTAAAGAAGTAGCCTCTGTGAAAGTTCTGTGGCAAAATAAGAACGTGGAAGAGATAACATGAGAGGTGGAAGAGGAAATGATGCACAAATACCCATATCTATTCCAGACTAACGTCAAGGTTCCAAGAGAAGCATAAGGTGAGTTCTATTTTCCTGGTATAAGTCTGATGTAGATGTAGTCATGTATGTGATAATATATAATTCTGTGAACAAGTATGCGGCAAGGATTAGATATGTCACCCAACATTCGAGGACGGATTTTTTTAAGGGGGAAGGATGTAACATCCCGTAATTTTGAGCAGTGGTTGAGCATCTAAACGTATGCAAGTAGACCCGAGCCTCTGGGAATTTATGCTATATTTACGTATGCTAATAATGAGATTAGTATATAAAAAGATGCAGCCCAAAATAATTTTGGACGTAACAAGTGTGACGATGAGGATTAAAAATAATAGTTGTATATCCCCAAAGAGATTATGGACTGGTGTCGTATCACAAAATTATGACATTGAGTATATGAAGGATTTATATGTCATCAAGATTTAAGTGAATTGGGATTAAGAAATTAATTGTGTGTGTAATTGATTAATTGTGGGATTGATTAATTTTAATAGGGGGACAAGTGTAAGTGAAATTATGTACGTGTAATCCTTAAGTAGCTACCTAAAATGACTAAGCCC
>CM056500.1:20490116-20972631 GCA_029783415.1 Anisodus acutangulus
GAGGAACGTATCGAGAGAGAATTGGATAATCCGCCCCTGTCTACCACATTATCATAACAGTCAAGTCAAGCAATTTTAATCAGCACAATTTATAGGTAACTCAATTCTATCCTTCCACCGCAATGAAAAGTCAATTTTTTTTATCAAGAGCCTGTAATTTTAAGGAAACTAGCACCCTTAGAACATGCGACTTTTAATTGGAGGAGAGAGAATTTAGAAGTCATGTTGCTAACCAAGTGATGAATAGTCCACTTTTGGTAAATGGACAAAATTATGCCTGGTAAACAGAATAAATATACTATATTATATATAACCTTTTTATTTGTTCGTCCAGTCAAGAACTTCAATAGTTAAGAGCATGTGTTCTGTGAATAATGAACAGTTCTTGAAAATTGGCTACTTTTACTAGTACTAAACCATCATATATACAACATATTTCTGAAGATTGTTGCCACTAATATGTCAATATTTATGTTCTCCTTCACAAGTACACATTTAGTTACTTTCGCTTTTGAAATACAAAGTTTAAAAAAAGAAAAGAAGTGTTTCATTTTCATTGACAACTTGTTAATTTAATACTTTGCTCGACGTACAGGTTACTATCTAAAATGAATATAATCCTATGAATATTTCTATTTAATATAATTTCCTTTTAGTTATTACCGTATATATCCTACAAACTTTACTAATTAGTACGGAAACTATACAAAATTGTGGGAAACCTAATACATTTTGGGACAAAATAACGGGTACGCAGATGAAAGTTATGTATGTCAAGTTCACTGTCATATTTATGGGAAGATTTTGAGAAAACTAAGGAATTAACACGAAGTGGAAATTCTTAAAATAAAGGATATAATGACAAAAACAACTCTAATTACTGTAGGAGTTTAATTTGACGAGAAAAACAGGGTTTGACGGACAGGAAGTTACGTTGACCTATACAAAGTGAACCCACCCACAAACTCTCTGTGAATGTCAATTCTATTTGTAGTATCAATGATTAATTAGCATTTGTTATCATTGTCTAAAGAAAAAGGTCCCTTAACCAGAGTTAAGCAAAAGAAACCAAATAATTAACCATACTTACTTTCCATGTACCCTATATATGTTAGGATTTACGTCCCAAATCCTACATAATCAGAGAACAAATAACACACACAGATTTATAGTGGTTCACCATCAATGCGAGAGCTACGTCCACTTTGCCGCCGCAGATTTTACTATAATGGAGTTTTGAGTTTACAATTTTCTCTTTCTCTCTTTTTCGACCACTCTTCTGAAAGAAAAACGACGCTCTAGTTTATATATAGTGAAAACTAGGGCGAACATAATACAAGCCTAAAATTTCCAAAATACCCTCCACCAAAATAACATTACATTATAAAATTTGCACTAATACTCCATCTTCTAAAGCTGGTCTGATGAAATGGTACCGGAGTTGTATGTGCTTCGTTAGAGCATGGTAGACTGGGTTCTTTGCCAAATGAATGGTACTTTGGCTATCACAGTATAGCACACTCCCCTAGTGGTCCTGATCCAATTCCCGCAGAAAAGATTGTAGCCACATCATCTCCTTCGTGACCTCCTTCACGGCAACGTACTCAGCCTCATAACTAGAGAGAGCTACTATCTTATGCAACTTTGAAACCCAACAAATCGCAATACCTCCGAAGGTGTAAACATATCTGGATGTGCTCTTTCTACTATCAACATCACCACCATTGTCAGCATCAACATATCCCTGCAATCCCGTCTCGGACTTTCAAAAACATAAAGCTGAATTCGAGTTGCCCTTCAAATATCTGAAAATTCACTTCACAGCCTCACAGTGTTGCTTTCCCGAATTGCTCATAAACCTGCTAACAACTCCCATTACATGTGAAATGTCTAGCCTCGTACATACCATCGCATACATAAGACTAGCAATAGCAGAGGCATAAGGTACCTTGTCCATAGGCTTCATCTCGTCCTCGGTCACCGACGACTGATCTTTTGACAAATGAAAGTGTCCAGCCAATGGAGTACTGACTGGATTGGCATCATCCATGTTAAACCTCTTGAGAACCTTCTTCACATATTCTTCTTATGAGAGCTTGAGGCCCTCCTTACTTCTGATGATTCTCATCTCAAGAATTTGCTTTGCGGCTCCCAAATCCTTCATTGTAAATTCTTATGACAACTTTCTTTTCAGCCTATCAATCTCATGTAGGTCTGCTCATACGATCAGCATGTCGTCAACATAAAGAAGCAGTATCATGTAGGAGTCTTCAAATCTCTTGAAGTAACAACAGTGATCTGCTTCGCACCTTACGAATTCGGCTTTCTTTATAAAATTGTCAAACTTCTTATACCACTGTCTTAGAGTCTGTTTCAGTCCGTACATGCTCTTTTGAAGCTTGCACATCAGATTCTCTTTCACTTTGACCTCAAATCCCTCAGGTTGTTTCATGCAGATTTTCTCATCTAAATCACTATGAAGAAAAACAATTTTCAAGTCCATCTGTTGAAGATGCAAATCTTCCTTTGCTACCTGAGGGAGAACAGTTCTGATTGTCACCAACTTGACTATGTGAGAGAAGATCTCTGTGTAGTCAATACCTTCTTTCTGTTGAAATCCCTTCACAACCAGTCTTGATTTATAGCGCTTACTTGCATCGTGTTATTTATTTATCCGATAGACCCATTTATTCTGCAATGCCTTCTTCTCTTCTGGTAACTCAGCAAACTCCTATGTATGATTTGACAACAGTGAGTCCATCTCATCTTTCATTTCCATCACCCACTTGATCGATTCATCAACTTGCATTGCTTCTTCATAACATTCCGGCTCCCTTCTGTCAGTGAGTAGAATGTAGTTGAGGGACGGAGAGAACCTGTGAACCGGCATACTGATCCTGGATGATCTGCATAATTCTGTGATAGGCGTTCGCTGATTTGTTTCAGAATCAACATTTTCATTAACCCCGCCATTACTAGCTTGTTCATCTGCCTCAGTAGTACCTGGTTGTAGCTCGGGTGCCGAGAAGTCTCTCAAATCAACTGTTTCCAATTCTTTGTTCTTACATTCTGAACTCTCCCGCAACTTGTCCTTGTACAATACCTATTCATTGAAGACGACGTCCCTGCTTCGGATGATCTTCCGATTTTGGTCATCCCATAATCAATAACCAAACTCGATGTCACCATAGCCAATAAAATAACACTTCTTAGATTTCGGATCAAGTTTACTTCTAGCAGTAGCATCAATATGAACATAGGATAAGCAACCAAACACTTTCAGAAAAGAAAGATTTACCTTTTTTTTACTCCAAGCCTCTTCTGGAATTTTGAAATCCAAAGGAACAGATAGTCCTCTATTAATTAAGATGGTTGCGGTATTGATTGCATCTGCCCATAATGTCTTGGGCAGTCCAGCGTGTATTCTCATGCTCCGTGCACACTCGTTCAATGTTCGATTCATCCTTTCCGCTATTCTATTTTGTTGTGGAATTCCAAGAATAGTCTTTAGCATCTTGATCCTATTATCAGCACAATACCATTTGAAGTCAGGATCAATATATTCTCCACCGTTGTCAGACCTCAGGCTCCTCAACTTGAGGTTTGTCTCATTCTTGATCATGACTTTCCACTTTTTGAAGACAGTGAACACCTCAGATTTATTTTTCATAAAATAAACTCATAGCTTTCTGGTTGAATCACCAATGGAGGTCACGTAGTAATGTAATCCTCTGAGTGAGGGGCCAGTGGCAAGTCCCCACACGTCAGTGTGCACCAATTCAAGCTTATTGGCCTTTAATTCCCTACCTGCATTTGAAAAATTTACTCGCTTCTGTTTTCCGAGAATGCAGTTGTCACACTTATGATGGTCCACCAACTTCAGCTCCAGAATTATGTCGTTAGTCACTAAAAGCTTCATCCCTTTCTCGCTCATATGCCCCAGCATGCAGTGCCACAACTCTGTCTTCTTTGTGTTGTCAACAACAGCGACTGTATCACGACAGCTAGTTGTCATATAAAGAGTATCAGTTTTCTTACCTCGACCAACCACCATAGCGCCCGTCGTCACCTTCCAGGACCCGTTACCAAAGTTAACATTATGTCCCTCATTATCAAGCGGACCCACTGAGATCAGATTACACATCAGCTTCGGCACATGTTCTGACCTTTGTGATCTTCCACACGTGTCCTTTTGACATCTTCAAATTAATGTCTCCAGTACCAACAACGTCTAAAGGCTCACTATCTGCCAAATAAATTTTGTCGTGATTCCCAACAACTTAATTCATCATTATATCATGATGTAGGGTAGTGCGGAAAGACGCTCCTGAGTCAAGCACCCAGGAGTCGATCAGGTTGTCAATAGACAACAACAACACATCATTAATGTCTTCAGTGGTAACATTGATTCCACTCCCCTTGTTGTCATCCTTCTTCGGTGCCCTGTAATTCTTCTTGATGTGACCCGGTTTTCCACAGTTCCAACACTCAAGTGTTCACCCGGGTCTAGATTGACCCCTGCCATTCCTTGACTTCGATTTGCCCTTATTTCGATTGTAGTTTCTGTCATAATTTCTGCCTCTATTCTCAACATTTAAAGCAGAACTTGTCGATGCTTCACCAGAATATATCATGCGAACCTCCTCAGCAAGGATACGATCTCTAGCATCGTTGAATTTCAGTTTATCACTGCCAACAGAATTACTAACTGCTGCTCTCATCGGCTCCCAACTATTCGGTAGAGACGCCAACAAAATTAAAATTAGGGCTTGCACTTCATCGTCAAACTCGATTGCAACAGATGACAATTGATTAACAATCGTGTTAAATTCATTCACGTGCATTGCAACATGAGCACCTTCCTCCATCTTTAGATGAAAGAGTTTCTTCATGAGAAATACTTTATTGTTTGCTGAAGGTTTCTCATACATGTCGGACAGAACCTTCATCATGCCAGCGATGGTCTTCTCCTTCGCCACGTTGTGAGAAACGTTCTTCGACAGTATCAATCGGATTACTCTCAGAACATGTATGTCAATGAGATTCCAATCTGCATCATTCATCTTCTCTGGCTTCATGCTCAACGATTGATGAAGTTTCTGCCATACAAATAGCCTTCAATCTGCATTCTCCAAAATGCATAATCTGTACCATCGAATTTCCTGATGTCGTGCGCCGAACCATCTTCGCCTCCCATTGTTTTCTGAATCACAACACAATATGTCGCTCTTGATACCAGTTGTTAGAATTTACGTCCCAAATCCTATCTAATCGGTAAAACAGTAAATAAGCAAAGAACAAATAACACACACAGATTTATAGTGGTTCACCCTCAATGCGAGAGCTACGTCCACTTTGTCGCTGCAGATTTTACTATAATGGAGTTTTGAGTTTACAATTCTCTCTTTCTCTCTTCTTCGACCACTCTTCTGAAAGAAAAACGGTGTCCTGGTTTATATATAGTGAAAACTAGGGCGAACATAATACAAGCCTAAAATTTTCAAAATACCCTCCACCAAAATAACATGTGTAGGGTCTTGATAGTGTCGCGGTGAATTAGGCTCCACAACTCAACAATATATACTAATTATTCACATGCAATCCTCTCACGACACACAACAATCCATTTCTAGAAATTTCTGATAGTTTAGCTTTAATTTTAGTTATTTTACTTGTACCTTTTACATTTTTAGTCCCAAAAGATGAAGCCCTTCATCTTATTTTTCATAGTTATTTCTTACTATGCTTATCCATGGCCTCCCAGTCTTGCAACTCTCCTCTTCTCCCTCTTCCTTTTCCTCTTAAACTTTTGGTTAGTGCCAGGAGGGTTTGCATGGAGAAATTATATTCACTATCAAAACCTTAAAAAATTCATGGTCCTTTTTCTTGTCCCTTGTTGGGATTTCTACCTCAAATGGGGTTTTGTGCTCACCGGAAACTCGCCACCATTACTTCATCACTAGGCTCGACTCGACCAATGGCTATAAGACTCGGTGCTACTCCAGTTATCATCAGTAGTCACCCTGACACTGCGAAGGAAATCCTATGGGGTACCTCATTTTCAAGCCGTCCTATGAAAGAATCAGCTAAATTGCTCATGTTTGAACGGGCCATTGGTTTCGCTCCCTATGGGAGTTATTGGCGAAACCTAAGAAGAATTGCTGCTAATCACATGTTTTTTTCCTAGGAGAATTTCAAGTTTTGAGAGTCTTCGACAACTTATAGTCGATAACATGATACGAGATGTTGTGAAGGAGATGAATGAGAGTGGTTTTGTTGAGGTTAGAGGGTTGTTAAGAAAAGGGTCTTTGAGTAATATCCTTGAAAGCGTGTTTGGGAGCACTTTAGGGTTAGAAGGTGAGAGGCTAGGGTTAATGGTGAAGGAAGGATATGAATTGATTGGAGAATTTAATTGGTCAGATTATTTTCCTTTAGGGTTTTTAGACTTTTGAGGTATTAAGAGAAGGTGTCATAAACTGGCAAGTCAAGTGAATGAGTTGGTTGGTGAAATAATTAAAGAAAGGAGAAGAGAGGGAGAAGAAATAAACATGAAAAATTACTTCCTTAGTGTTTTGCTATCTTTGGCAAAAGAAGATCAACTTAATGACGCAGACATGATGGCTGTCTTGTGGGTAAGGATTAATTCATCCTCTTTCAATTTTGGATTTACTCTCTCCGTCCTAATTTATATATGACATTTTTTATTTTCAGAAAGTCAATATAACTAATATTTGAAGCTAAATTAAATTAGACCAACTAGAAAATTTACATTTTTTAACATTAGATGTATTCAACTATAAAGAAAGTACTATAAAATTGTAATTTTTTCTCATATCATTAAAAATATAATTTAAATTATTAATCAAAGTTTACATGATTTGAATTTCAAAAAATGAATAATATCACATAAATTGGAAAGAGAGGGTGCAACTTCTTTCCATGCTTATAAGACTTAATTAAGACCATTGTTAGCTAGTGAATAGTACTTTTTAATGATAAAAAAATTGTCAAACCCGTTGAACATGTAGAGTACTACTACATAACTAAGGTCACAAGGGATTTGTCGACGACTGCCCGACTCCTCGCCCGACCGCCCGCCCCGCCGACCCCGCTCTAAAAAAAAACATTTAATCCAAGTGACTGAACCGGACGGACGATGTCTCGCCTCCGCTGCACTCGAAGCCCGCCTCAAAGCCGCTGACCTGAGCCCGCCTTTGAGCCCGCCCCGAGCCCGAATTTCACTCCGACTCCTTAAACCCTTTTAAAATGGCCGCTGCACCAACGGCTCATTTTAGATTACGGCCAGCACAACGCCATTTTAGGCCCCCTCCCCAACCCCCTACCCTTAATATTTATTTTTAACCCATAAGTTATTATATTTACACTTTAACCCAATTTTTCAACTATAAATAACTCATTTTTCTTCATCTTTCACAAATCTTCCTACAATCTCTAATTTCAATATATCTCTACATTGTTTGCTAAATATTCAATTTTATTAATTCATTTTGAATCGGGAGTGAAGTTGGCAACTAGTTTGAGGATCTTCCATCGAGCAAAGTTTCAATTTTCAACCTTCGACATATCGCCGACGTTATACCGGCGTTTGGGTACATTCGTCTTCATTAAATTATTATTGTCTCGCTTATTTTATTTAGCGACTTAATTTTATTGTCTTTAATTATTTATTATCATAATTAAAATGGAATGATTAAAAGGTATGTTTAAGGGTAAGGGTAAAGTGGTGCTTTCTTCTAGTAGAGGCAACAAGTGGGTAGGTACTTCTTCTAGTCATCTTATTCCTACACAAGATGATTTTGTTGATACTCAACATTTTCCTACAATACACCATTAGATTTAGACGAGGAGTTATTTTCCTGAACTCAAGAAGACTTTTAATTTAGACGATGATCTAGAGACGATACACCCACTAATATTGATGACAACACGCCCACTAGTGCACCTTCAACCTAAATACCTCCTATTTCCTAGTATGAGACGAGGTCCAAGAAACGACCATTAAAAATCGATGCATGGACATTTTTGATAGGACGAGAGAATCAAGTAGCCATATGTAAAATTTGTAAAAATGTTTTAAAATTTAAACCTGGAAAAGGTCACTGTACTGACTGGGGTTTAATTAGACACGTAGTAAGTGCTCATCCAATAGGTATGCCCAATACCGTGCTTCAAAACCGGAAAGAACGCCGCTCCATCTGGGACAAGGTTCACATAATCGACATCGTCCCTAATCTGGCAGGTCAAATTAACCCTATGACTGGGAATTGTAGGCTCTAAATACAACAAACATGTAGATAGGGAAGCAATATCAAAATTAGTTGTGTGGAGGGTTTGCCTTTTTCATTTCCTTCATCTCCGCTTTATTCATTACATTAGAGATATATAATCCTCGCTTTAACCCGCTTCCTAGGTCAATCAAGTTAAGAGAGATGTATTTAAATTTGGCGATGAATATCAACAATATTTACGCTTCATTATATCATTTTAATGGCAAAGTATCTATCACGTCTATATAGGTCGTAGTACTAACTGCCATGATTATTTAATCAGAATTTGTCATCGATAGATTATAAATGGTCTATGCAAAAACGTATTTTAGCCGTGATAGATATATAGATGATAGGCTACACCGGGTACTTTTATCAGAAAAATATTTATCAAGTGTGCAATTATTACTAATTACCGATAAAATTATGACTATTACATTAGATAACGCTTCTAATAACAATTACGTAATTATAATGTTAAAAATAGTTTAGCTCCATCTTTTCCTGCACTATTTTCATATAAAATGCGCTGCACATATATATAACTTAATTGTAGCGATGGTCTATCACTTTTGAAGACATTCTAGTAAAATACAATTTGCTATAAACTTTATTTTTAAAAGTAATAAAGTACAACGAGAAAAGAATATAAAAACTTGTCACGATTGTGGATCATTTTATAGAAGAATTCCACAAGAAGTATCGACTAGGTGGAATTTTTTATACGAGCAACTACTTGTTGCTTATGACTATAAATTACCTATAACTTTATTTTTTAACTCTCATAATAAAAACCCAAACCGATATGATTTTAGATAGTGATTGGGTAAAAATTTCCTAACTTATTGTATTTTTAGAGAAATTTTTTCAAGCAACAAAAGAATTTTCCTAAGATATATTATCCTACTATTTCAACTATGTTATTTTATATAACTCTAATATTTTTATTACTTAGTGAATATATGGAAAACCAGCTTATAAGGCAGCTATTAAAAATGTTTGTCAAAATAAAAAAATATTTTATTCCTATTCCTTCTATTTATATTATTGGTTCTGTCAGATTAAATCCTACTATTAAAAATAGACTTTACTAAATCACTAATTGAAACTATTTACGATTGTATAGAAGTACTACCACCTCCAAGTCCCAAAATCTAAATCACCCACCACCTATCGAACAAACTAAAGAAGAAGTGTTGAATAAATAGCGTGAACACCAATGCAAAAAATATATAGATTTTATCAACAAGAAAATGCTAGTAACGCACGGCTACTTCATACCATCTTCTTCATCTTCAACACAACCTCACAAAAGACATGTGCTTTCTCATGCTAGTATTGAAAGCCTCGTAAATAGAATGTGCGTCGCACTCTACCAACCAAATTAGCGAAGTTGGATATTTTTGTTTTGCGTGGTTCTCATCAGCATCAAGAAGTTATCAACGAAGACGGACAAGAAGACTTCAAATCGGGAGTGGGAATGAGAAGACCTTCCGACACTTTCATTGATGGCTCGAGATGTTTTGAACATTCAAGCGCCATCAACCCGGCTTGGAAAGCTTTTTCTCGCAGTGATATCAAATAGGAGACCACAGACACTCATTGGCCGAGAGACAGCTTGGAAATTGCGATTATTCGTGAGATTGGATACGAGCGAGCGGAGAAGGCGGTCAACCTGAGATCAACGAAGAAGATGATGAAAACTACAACGAAATCTTAACCGAAGGTAGTGGAAGCGACGTGGATCAATTTGACCAACAAATACCTATTCCAACCGAAGAACCATATGAAATCATCAAGCAATTAGAATGCATTTTTTTGAAAATGTAATTTTTAATTGCAATTTTATTATGTAATTTGCAACTTTGGACAACACCATAAAGTTGCAATTTAGATTTTAGACAATTGTATTTGTATTACAAAAAATCATATGTCTATTAAATAATATAAGAGGCACAAAACAAATTTTGGGATGTTTTTATTACACTATCTTGTTTTGTTTATTGAGTTTTTTTTTATACATATGTTATTTAAAAAAAGGAAAACCCGAGCCCGCCTCGCCTGGACCCGAGCCCGACCCGAGCCCGCCTCGCTGATATCGACGGATCGATCTGGATCTGGACTGATCGGGAGCAGTCCCGCCTGCACCGACCCCGCTTAGGTCCCGCTAGTCCCGATCCCGACTGGCCGTCTCCCGCCCCGCCACTCCCCGACCCGCCACTGCCCGCCAGACCCGGCCCGCCAGACCCGAGCCCGGCCCACTGGCCACCCCTATACATAACAGGCTAGATAGTTAAGATTCTTTGATACTTTAAAGTGAAATGACTCGTCATTAAAAGTTAGTGTCATATCATGTTTAATTAAACTATAAAAATTGCTTATTCGTCATCAATAAGTCTAGTGCATGGGGAATTGACCAAATATATAGTTTTAGATATGTAATATTTGTTTAGTTTTTTCACTTTTACTTTTTGCAGTATGCTAAAAGGTACTGAGTTACTAAACTTGTTCCCCACTCATAAGTGAATAACTAAACCTTTTATTAATTCTAAAATTGCCCTCTTAGCAGTCTGTAGCACTAAGGTGGGGCTCGTGAGGAGAAAAAGAGAAAATAAGAAAGAAAAAAAAAGGCAATTTTACTCATATACCTAATTCTTGATAAGCATGCTTCGCAATTAGGAAATCACATTTTCCCCCTTCTTATGCATCCCTCTTAAAAACATTGTAAATGAGGTGATGGAGTCTCTAATAGTAGTAAGATATATTATCGGAGATAATGGTATGACACTCGTTTAAGAGTGGAGCGGCAGTTGGATTTGATAAAATAAAATTTTCGTTTTTCCTTTGATTTTGTTTGGTCATTTCGTATAATTATGTGTGTACTAGATTTTGTTTTAGAATATATTGTTAATTATATTTGAAGAATACTTATTGGAAAACCATCTAATGATTGTGTTTTGTTTTTGGAAAATCAAAATAGTCGTATTTTTTTAATAACAAAAAGTACAATTGTGTTGTTTCCTACAACAAACAATTGAGAATTGTATAACTAAATAACAACGATAACACGAATCGATTCTAATCAGGTCGAGATCAAATAAATATGTCGTTTCATTTGAAAAGTGTACAATTATATAAAAATGAATTAATTTTTTGCTTGAAATGTAATCTTAGGCTTGCTCCGTTCGGGTCTGGACGTCGGGTTTGCCATGAAGGGTACTAGGGTTGGCAACAGTGCACCTATGGCTAGCACAACTTCTCCAACAGTTCAAATGGCTTCCAACTAAACCTATTGATCTTTCAGAATGTTTGAGATGAAGAAACCTCTATCTTGTCGTGCATTTAGCCGGCGTAGTGACTAAGTAATTTCGTATCAATAATATAAGTTTTATGGAATTTATCTAATCACTAGTGGTATTATCACTCACAAAATCATATGAACGGGAAACAAAATCTATGTAACCTTGAAGTTTGGTTAACATGGAAATGAGTTGATGTAACCTTTGACAAAATATAATGAATTTATCTTTTTTCTATATCGAATTTATTTATAAATTTCTCCATGATACTTTATGATTGCAAAGCCAGATTGAAAATTTGCTTCCTGTAATCCAATGAGCTTAGCTCACTATCCCAATCCCAAAAACAAAAATAAAGATAGAACTTATAGTTTATATTAGCGAATATTCTCAGTATATTTTGTAATTATGATAGTTGTATATTTAAGGTAACTTAGGATTTTTACTGTATTAGGAATCAACCTCTGTACAACTATATATATATATATATATATATTGTGATTAATGAAAGGAATCCCTAAGAGAATTTATTCCAATCTTACATGGTATCAGAAGCAAAACCCTAAACCCTATTCTTTTCTCTTCCACCAAGCCGCCGCCGCCCCCACCACCTAAATCGGCCGTCGGCACCATTTTTTCTTCTCTTTCAATTTGTGACCACCATGTCTCTTCCAAACTCCCCGAACACTACCGGTTTCTCCACCAGTGTTTTCGACACCCACCCACCCTCCTCAACATCTTCTTTTCATCCGACATTTGTCGTCCATAACATCAAGAATTTTATACCTATAATTCTTGATCAAGAAGATTGTCAATATTCAATGTGGGTTGAACTTTTCTACATTCATGCATGCGCATATAACGTGCTAGACCACATCGATGATTTTATTCCCCGCCCATCCGATGTTGCAGACTCGACGTGGCGTCGCCTTGACGCCATCGTCAAACAGTGGATGTACAACACTATCTCTAAAGATTTATTGTGTACTATCATGAAAACAGGTGCATCGGCGCGTGACCTCAGGGTTCGTTTGGAAGAAATATTTCAGGACAATAAAAATACTCGAGCCGTGTATTTGGAGGAGCAATTCAACAATACGCGTCTTGAGAATTTTACCAACATGTTTGAATACGACAAACAACTTCAACTCATTGCCGACCAATTTTCCCACATTGGAACACCCGTTTCAGAAACAAAGATGGTCCTACAACTCGTTGATGGTCTACCAAAAGGTGAATATGATACGCTAGCAACCATGATTCAACAGGTCGACCCACTACCAAGCTTCAACAAGGCACATTCACAATTACTTTTGGAGGAGACCCATCGCGCAAAACAAGATGAGCACAATCAAAAAGCCTTAGCGGTTGAGAGCATGGCACCACCTGCAGCCCCCACCACTCAACCACCACTGCCGGACCACTAACAGCAGCGGGACAGTCGCGGCAGAGGACGATGAGGCAGAGGCCGAAACAATGGAAAGCAAGGCAAAAGACGTGGACGGGGCAACAGGGCCCAACAGGTGAGCCCAGCGCCTGTCCAACCATTCCAGTGGCCCAGTCCGTCAGGTTGGCCCAATGCAGGAACTTGGGCCTCCCCAGCTTGTCCATATCTAACAGTATGAGCCCAATTCCAGCAAGCTTGGGCGCCTGGTCTCTTGGGCTCAAGTCCAGCACCTCGACAAGCCCAACAAGCTCACCTTGTTTCAGCCCAGCAATTGTCCACTGGTCACAATATGGCCCAACCGATTTGGGCCAGGCATTCAATGCTTTGAATCTTCAACAACCCGACGAAAATTGGTACATGGATACTGGAGCCACATCTCATCTCAACCTGTCTTCAGGTAATCTATCTCAATTGCTTGAATTAAAGCATCCACAATTCATCACCGTCGATAATGGTCATCGCATTCCAATTGAAGGTTACGGTAATGCCCATACACAACCTCCACATCCGTACTTCTCTCTAAACCATGTCATGTATGCTCCTAACATTATTAAAAATTTAATATCCGTTAGAAAATTCATCCGTAATAATTCTGTATATGTGCAATTTGACCCTTTTGGTTTCTCTGTAAAGGATCTCTATACAGGGAAAATTCTAACGCGCTGCAATAGTGTGGGATACCTCTACCCGTTCACTCCATCTTCCGTTGTCAACACGCAATCTCATACCTCCCTTGCTGCAATCTCTCCATCAACTTGGCATGATAGACTTGGTCATCCAGGAGCACATGTTTTTACTTTTCTTAGAAATAATAAGCTTATTAGATGTAATAATGGGAAGCTTGCCCAAAACTGTCTTTCTTGTCCGATTGGCAAACATAGTCGTCTTCCATTTATGTCATCTTTAAGTGTTACTTTTTCACCGTTTGATATTGTGCATGCTGATTTATGGACTTCTCCTGTTGTTAGCTCCCTTGGTCATAAATTTTACCTTGTCTTATTGGATGACTTCTCACATTTTATCTGGATTTACCCACTAAAATTCAAGTCTGAAGTTTTTGCCAAGTTTCTTGAGTCTCATAACTACATAAAAACTCAATTTGAAAAACCAATAAAATCCTTTCAATGTGATAACAGTCGTGAATTCAATAATTCGGCGTTTCACAATTTTTGCACCACTTATGGCATGGTTTTCCGTTTCTCATGTCCCCATACTTCACCTCAAAATGGTAAAGCTGAACGAATCATTCGTACCATCAATAATATAGTTCGGACTATTCTATTCCATGCCTCCCTCCCCCCATTCCTTCTGGGCCTATGCTGTTAAAATGGTTGAATATATAATCAATATTTTATCTACTAGCACTCTTCATAATAAAACCCCCACTAAAATTCTCTACCGAAGGACCCCGTCCTATGACCATCTTAGAATTTTTGCATGTGCTACCTAATCTTGCATCCACTGCCTCTCATAAATTAGCTCCACGAACCACCCCACCTGTCTTTGTTGGCTTTTCGTCTAATCGTAGGGGCTATCTGTGCTATGACCTGTCCACTCGTAAAATTGTTGTGTCCCATCATGTTACTTTTGACGAGACTTGCTTACCATTCTCCAACCTCCAAAAATTCCAAAATACGGACTACATGTTTCTCGATGAGTCAGCCATGTCACCGATCCTCCGATCCATCCACTACTATGACCATACTCCATCGCGAACTACTTTATATCCGGTCTCCGACACCGCATCGCCACCTCAGTCATCATCACCCATCACTGCATCTCTCACTCCCAGGCCAGCACCTTCGACCTCCAGTCCAGAACAACCGACAAACCACCATCGGGTAAGTCTCAACCCACCGATAAACAACTATCAACCCTAAATCGGTAACCCAACATCAACACCAGACACCGGCAACCATCCACTGTCACCAAACCACCTCCAGACCCTGACACTGGCACCAGACCCCATCAACTCACCCACCTGGACCCAGTCATCATCGTCACCGATGATCGACAACACCCAACCGAAATGCCAATACCTAGAACCAGATATCTAGAACATCCATACCCACCAGCGTACCGACACAGTCCATTTACCCACCCACTGTATGGAAACTCGTGCCCAATACGGGATTTTCAAACCCAAGGTTCACTTTAACTTATCCACACACATTATATCCCCAATTCCTAAAAATCCCAAATTTGCCAAACTGGACCGTAATTGGAATGTGGCCATGCATGAGAAATTTTCTGCTTTAACAAACTAGCACACTTGGGATTTAGTTCCTAGACCGGATAGGGTGAATGTGATCCGATGCATATGGCTATTTCGTCATAAATTCAGAGACAGTGGTGACTTGGAAAGGTATAAGGCGCGACTTGTTGCCAATGACACTAATCATCAGGAGGGAATTGATTGTGGTGAGACTTTCAGTCAGGTTGTCAAACAAGTTACTATTCGTACTGTTCTTAGTATTGCTATGGGCAAGCATTGGCCGATTCATCAGCTTGATGTCAAGAATGCATTTCTTCATGGGGATTTGAAAGAAACTGTGTACGTGCATCAGCCACCAGGTTTTGTCCATCCTGCAACCCCTCAGTATGTATGTCGCCTCAGGAAGTCACTATATGGCTTGAAACAGGCTCCCCGAGCTTGGTATGACCATTTTGACAGGTATATTTTGCAGATTGGGTTTATATGTAGCATGTGCGATAACTCTCTTTTCATTTTTCATCACGGTAGCAACACTGCTTATTTGCTATTGTATGTGGATGACATTGTTCTCACTGCCTCATCTGACGGATTGAAAAATGCAATCATTGTTTTACTCAAAACTGAATTTGCTATGACTGATTTGGGTACACTTAGCTATTTCTTGGGTATATCAGTAATCAGATCTGCCGATACTATGTTCCTGAGTCAGCGTAAATATGCAGAAGAGATAGTGTACAGGGCTAAGATGGAAAATTGCAAGGTTATGCCAACTTCAGTCGATTCCAAATCCAAGCTTAGTGTTATTGATGGTGATCCAGTTTCTGATCCTACTCTGTATCGGAGTCTTGCAGGTGCTCTTCAGTATCTTACATTCACTAGGCCCTTGACTATGGATTGCATCTCTACCCCTCTGCACCAAACATGTTGTTATCTTATATGGATGCAGATTGGGTAGGGTGCCCGGACACGCGTCGCTCCACTTCAGGATATTGTGTATTTCTAGGGGATAATCTTATTTCCTGGTCCGCCAAGAGTCAAGCCACATTATCCCGTTCGAGTGCTGAAGCAGAGTATCGCGGCGTTGCTAATGTAGTTGCTGAGATCTGTTGGCTCCGAAATCTTCTTTTAGAGCTCCAGTGTCCACTGCACAAGGCGTCTATAGTCTACTGTGATAACATATCTTCCATATATCTATCTCACAATCCGGTCCAACATCAGCGGACCAAACATATTGAGATGGATATCCACTTTGTGCGTGAGAAGGTAGCTCTTGGTCAGGTCAAAGTGTTACATGTGCCTTCATCCTATCAGTATGCAAATATTTTCACAAAAGGGCTACCGAGACAGTTATTCATCGACTTCAGATCCAGCCTTAGCGTCTGGCCTCCTCCCGCTCCGACTGAGGGGGGTATTAGCTAATATTCACAGTATATTTTGTAATTATGATAGTTGTATATTTAAGGTAACTTAGAATTCTTACTGTATTAGAAATCAATCTCTGTAGAACTATATATATATTGTGATTAATGAAAGAAATTTTTAAGGGGGCTTATTTCAATCTTACGGTTTAAAAAATTGATGAATCAAATAATTAACCTAAGCTTACTTTAGTAAACAAATTGATTACACAACTAAAAAAAAACCCACACATCCAACCGGTGATGAACTAAAAACCCCTACTCTTTCCCAAAATTACGTCAACATGCCACTACAATCACGCATTCCGCATTGCTCAGTTAACCATTGTTACTTTTCTCGAGTATATATATAGACTGAGTCTCACTCAACTCCCGCCATCTTTCTGACAAGCAGTACTCTTATCTTCCAAAATCGCTCTCTCCACTCGATCGAGTCTCGTTTCTCTCTGTCAACAATGGTGAGCAAAAGCTCTTTCGTCCGTATTTGTTTGCTAATTCCAACTCGCTTTTTCGAATTAGTTTAATTTGTTGAATCGCTTATTACTTCACCTATTGTCTAATTTCCAGGTTGTAGCACAGAAATTGAAGGAATCGGAGATCACTGAGCAGGATTCACTCCTCCTAGTAATTGATTCGATCTCATATTTACTCTTTGGCACTGTTCTGTTTATCATCGATCATTTTTTTTTTCGTTTTTTACTACCTTGACGATTATGTGTTTGATATAATGTTTATACTGCGTGTATGAAACACATTATATCGGAGAGAGTTGTATGGTGTATACTTTGATATAGCGACGATCTTACATAAGTTACATTATCTCAGTTTTTTTTCTTTCTCTCCGTCACTTTTTGGTGTTTAAGATACTTTGTTTTTTCTGCTTATGAGTTTTTGTCGGATAGGACTAGATGTGAGTAATATATGGAGGCTAATCAATGAATTTGTACTTATTTGTGATCGAATTAGTTTTGGATGCATTTTGAGTTTGTTCTTCGGAGTTTTTCTGACTATTGTAACCTCTTCTATGTTGAGATTTTTTTTTCATTCAACCAAAATTATTGATGTGTGACAAATATAAATGTATAATCTCTGTTTGACTTTCGATTGACTTACTTGCTGGTTTCTCTAGATATTTGATTTGCATTTTTGCTTTTGGTCATTCTAGATCGTTGCTTGAATCTGTTTGTGTCTGTATGAAAAACGAGATGGATAAGACATGTTCTAGAACGTGATATTGCAATTTGTATTGTCTCCTGGAATTGTGTGCTTCTAATTTTATCTGCTTTGAATGCAATCATCTAGTCTCAGGTTTATTTTGTAGCTAATTTCTGGACGCTGAACTATCCCAGTGACTGAAAATTTTACATGATTGAGTTACAATCAAATGAACAATTATATAATCTACTGTCACTGCGCAGCTTTTCTAGGAAATTTATTTGGTTAAAACATAAGATATGATTAAATTGCTGGCTTAATAAACTTAAGATTTGATTAAATTTGCTGGTGTATTTCATATGAGAAGATTACAGTTCATAATGCAATATATCAATTTGCAGCTCTTATTTCAGCTTTTCAGTTCCCAGCATTACGTATAACTATATATTGCAGTTCAACTAATTGTTTAAATTGCCACTACTAGTCTTGCTGCTTGGAATAAACACACTATTATTGTTCAGTTACAGGAATTTATTTTTGTTACCCTTAATGCAAGTGGATGTAGTAGTGCAAGTTAGAGATCTTGTTCAATTGTTTTATTGGTTAAAGTTCAATTTGATCATGTTGAAATTCAGTTGAACTTCTGCAGTGATTGTTCAAAGCATCTGTCTATAGTTGTAGATCTGCTAAAGCTAATGTACTGTGCTCATGTGAAATCACCTCCTGTCTGTAACTCTTCTGTATGCAGTTATTAAGTGCTACATGCTAATTATCTGGATTCACTTTTTCTCCATGTTTTGCAAAAACAGACAAGGAACCTTCTGCGTATTGCTATATTTAACATTAGTTACATCAGAGGCCTCTTTCCTGAGAAATATTTCAGTGATAAATCTGTTCCGGCCTTAGGTAACCTTTCTCTACAAAATATATTATAATATCCTTCTATTTTAATATTTCAAATTAATTTACTGGATACTTACATCACAAGCAGAGATGAAGATCAAGAAGCTAATGCCTATGGATGCAGAGTCACGTAGACTTATTGATTGGATGGAAAAAGGTATGTTGATCTTTTGCTAGTTTGCAAACTGAGCCTTACAGTTTATTTTCCTCCTCGTCATTTCTTACTCCCACTTTCTTCTCTGTTCCTAGGTGTTTATGATGCATTACAGAAGAAATATCTGAAAACGCTTCTGTTCTGTGTGTGCGAAACAATTGATGGGCCAATGATTGAGGAATATGCATGTAAGAAGAGCCAAGATAAGTTGATTAAGTGATGACTTCAATTAGATTGTATCATATTTGCACCGGCGAATCACATCTGAGACTGACTAGATTACTATCTAGGACATAGCTGTTGCCTGAGATAAAGAAAAATGCTAAAAGAAGAGCTGATACTTCCAGTAGTCTGGCTAGTGACAATAGCTTATACACTTAGTTGTCTACTTGCAGTTTCTTTCAGTTATTCAAGTTTCGACTCTGAAGAAGTGTCAATGAATGTCAATCGTATTGGAACGAAGAAAGGGGGAACATTCAAGTGTAACTCAACCACTGAAATAACACCCAATCAAATGAGGTAGCTATTGATCTAATGATTTTTTTATTTTCTCAGTTTCATGCTGGTTGTTTTTTGGATTACAAGAACCTTTTGTATTGAGAAGAAAGTATGTTTCAGGAGTTCTGCTTGTAAAATGGTTCGTACATTGATTCAGTTGATGAGAACTCTCGATAATATGCCAGAAGAGGTAAAGCTTTCTATTGTTCCTAAAAAGCATGGCACGTTTGACAAATTATCTACTGTCATCTTGTTGCTAAGGTTCAATTCTCTTGGTTTTTTCTCAGCGAACTATACTGATGAAGCTTCTTTATCATGATGATGTCACGGTACGCTCTTTTCTTAATTTTGTTTGCTTCTATTTTTCTCTCTTTTTTCCCCTTTCTGTTTTTAGCTTGCCTCTCGATGTTTGAGTTTCATCGGAATGTAAAACTTTCACATGTTGTAGCATGCAAATTATGTATTTGCATCTATAAACACATTGCCTTTAAGCAAGTTCAGTTCTTATCATCCCTTTTGACATTCAGGAAATAAGATTCTCCTTATTAGAAGTCCTCTCACTTCTTTTATTATGTAGCTTACATTAAGTTTTGAGTTTGAGCCCCAAATTGATTCCTGTAGTTGTGTCAATAAATGGTTCTCGGGCTGCTCATGCACAGAAAACACTGCTTAGCCATATCAAAATACATTTCATAGAATTTTCCTAGCTTCCTTATTTCCCGTTCATTTTCTAAATAGCATTTTGCTTCAAAAGTCACTCAGCTTGTCAATGTGTTGGTCAGATAAAAAATTTCTAACAGAATTGCTGGTTGTGCAGCCTGCTGATTATGAGCCTCCTTTCTTTAGAGGCTGCACTGACGCGGAGGTTCTTAATCCATGGACGAAAAATCCTCTGAAATTGGAGGTCGGAAATGTTAACAGCAAGCATTTCATGCTAGCTCTGAAGGTGTGGGGCAGAAATCACAGGAAAATGAATATAACTAGTTTCCTTTTCAGTAGTCAATCAGTTCAAACTGATATCTTTTCTTCAACAGGTTAAGAGTGTGCTTGATCCCTGTGAGGATGAAAATGATAACAATCAAGATGATGTTATGAGCTTGGGAACTGATTCTGCCGAGAAAGATGACAGTGCATCTGATAGTGAGGTGGAATTGGTTCCCCTTTCCTCAATTATTAATAAAGCTTGGCTTAATTTGCTATCCTTTTAAGTATGTTTCATGCACTAACTTTGTTAAATATCTATCAATTTCAGTTCAGTGACTCTGGCGATGACCAATATATAGTTGCACCAGTTGGTAATGCACATGCCTCTACTTGACTACTGACTGTATTGTACATGCATTCATTCTGTCAGTATTTTTTGAATATCATAAAATTTTAAAACAAAAAGCTTTTTTTTTTCTTACAGAAAAGCAAAATATTCAGGATAAAGGTGATATGGTTGATGAAGGTACTTTTATTTGCAGCAAATACTGTAGACTTTCTTGCTGAACCAGGTTATCAAGAACTGTAATGTGCTTATTGGTTTTCAGATGATACTCAAGATCCTGAAGAAGATGAACAACAATTTGGCCGGGTTAAGGACTGGATCAGCACACACCACCTTGACAGAGTTGAAGTGACAGATGTTCTCTCAAATTTCCCAGACATCTCAGTGGTAAGATACTTCTGCTGGCTTTCCTATCAAGTGTCGATTTCTCCATCATTTACTAGCTAGTCCTACACCTAATATTGCATCCTGATTGCAGGCCTTGGTTGAAGGTAATGAAATGACCTTTTAAGCAGATGATGAGGGAGTTCTCATTCTGATTTTCTACAGAGGAGAACAGTGATATAATACCCTAGTACCAATTCCTAAAGTTTTTGCGCCAAATAAAATAATCAGATGATTAGAGGTATTCTTTCTGGTTTTTAAGCTGTCCAAAGTTTCTTAATCTGATTTTTTGATTTTAGATATTTTGGAAAAGCTTGTTAAAGAAGGAGTTCTTTCAACTGCTGGCACAGACACTTACAGCATTAAGAAGCAAAAGGTTTCTTATTGTTTTCCTTAATTCTTTAATGGTTTACTTCTTTACTCTCTTGAATCATAATATCCCCTTTTCCAACACCCAAAATTTCATATTCCTCAAATGCAGAAATTCGACTATGAGTTTGATGTTGTGAAAGAAGAAACAGATGGCCAACAAAACCAAAATGGCAGCCAATCTCAGCATGGCAAGGGTGAAGATTACATGTACATGAAGGTGAAACCTGATTAATATCCTCTGAATTGAGCTTGAAAGTATCTACTGGGTGTGTGTAATATCCTTCTGAAGTACATCTATCCTCTTCTTTTAATTCGGTCTATATTTTCTAATCTACTGTATATGTGTATTACACATGCTTGTGGATTTGCCTTTTAGGAGGAGTATGACTAACAATTTGCCTTTTAGGAGGAGTATGACTAACAATTTCCCTTTTAGGAGGAGTATGAATAACAACTCCCTTTCAACTGCTTAAATAAAAATCTTGTGAATAGTTGGCTAATGCTGATTTGCAAGGAAGTTGGATGTTACTTCCTGGATTGCATGTTAACAAAGAGAGTCTCTTGTTTCAGGCCTTGTTTCATGCTCTTCCAATGAACTATGTAACTGTTTCCAAGCTCCAACGTAAACTGGAAGGAGAAGCCAACCAAACCGCGGTGAAGAGGCTAATTGATAAAATGACACAAGATGGATTTGTTGAGGCTAAGAGCTACCGCAGACTAGGTACCGTCTGGCCTCTGGCAAACCATATTTCCTGCTTTATATGGAGCAGAAAGACTAAGTACCAGTTACCCAATGATGGACTGATTTTGTCGTTGCAGGAAAGCGTGTGATCCACTCTGACCTGAATGAAGAAAAGCTGGCTGAAGTTAAGAAGGTCCTAGCAAAAGACAGTATGGTAATAGTCTTGAATTAAATATAACTTTAACAGATTCTTGCACTTCTACTATTTTAACACTGTCTTTAACTACGATAAATGGTCAGGATGTTGACATGCATGAATCAGGTAGTGACTCCAACTATCTGAATTTTGATAACATTTAGTCAAGTTAATTCTATACTTATCATCAAGATTAAACCACAGAATCTAATATTACTTTATGGCTACTAGACAACAACTTTAGAGATCTATCCACTTGTGGTGCTCTCCACTCTATTGGATCGGATCTCACACGTACTAGAGGAAAATCTGATGCATACCGGAATGGATCTGCCCTGAGTGATCAGACTGTCTCCAAGAGGAAGGAGAATGAAAACACACCATCAAGCAAGGCTGAGGTTGGTTCATTTGTGGATTACCTCAATAACCTGCAGTAACAACTCCGTAATTAGTTGATCACCTAATGAAACTGCAGTAACAAATAGTTAACATATGATGTTTGTGCAGCCTGTAGCTTCTCGGGAGAGTTTTGTTCCTGGTAAGGAGAATGGAAGAGGTAATGGAAAACCAAACCAACCTGATGAGTACGAAATTGTCTGTAGCAGGTCCAGTCAGGACAAACGTAATAGGAAAGCAAGCACGGTAATGACATCAGTTTTTCCAGAAAATCTTAGTTAAGAATCCTGGCTGAAGTATTTGGGAAATATTTCTAATTATTCTTCTGTTCCCTTTTTCTCTATCTACAGGTAAAAGAACCAATCCTTCAGTATGTGAAGCGCCAAAAATCTCATGCTTGCCTTAAGCTCTAGTGGTGAAAAATCTGGATAGTTTCCTTACTAGTAGTTGTACTTAAGTAAGAGGAGGATATTCTTTTGTCATCCCAACAGTTTGTTTTGGTTCTCTTTGAATGTTCCCTTGTTAAATTGCTTGTGGACCACACAGCAGACAAGCAATAGGATGTGCTGACATAATCAAATACAAGTATGCAACAAACAATGATGTTCTAGATAAATCTACGTAGTTTATCTAAATTCCAACTTCATGTTCATGTAATGATTTTACGTTCTCACTTGGATCTTTTTGATTCTGAATGATATGTTATATTCCACAAATGAGACACTTGGCAGAATGTTGGAGTTTCTTTTCATTCCTTTGCCTCTACCAATTAAAAGCAGGGTGTTGTTGAGCCACTGGCTTTTTTATTGGGCCACATTATTTAATGATTTTTTTATATTTTTCGTCCAAATTAATAAATAAAGTTTAAAGGTTAAAAGTGAATTTTCGGTGTAAATTTAAGGGTGAAAAAATGTTTTTTTTTTAAATGTATTAACTAATCTGTAATAGCTGTGAACAAGATCCAAATGCTACTCTTCATCTGCCTCCCCTGTTGACCTAACTCCTCTCTAAAATGTCCATGAACAAGTTCAATTTTCCGAATATGCTTCATCTAATTGGTAGTGATAGAATTCATGAAAGTCTTTTATTCATAACATGAATTCTTACAAAGCAATAACAAGATAATAAAATAATACTATTCTTGAGAGCTAAAAGTGCAAGTAAAAGAAAAGCAAGTAAAACCCTTTATATATGGTCTATTACATGAGATACAAATGTGTTTTTCCAATGTGGGACAAAAGCAAATGCTAATAGCTCCTCTCAAACTCGCGATGGTGTAGACAGAAGTATCGAGAGTTTGCCAAGAAAGTACCGGTGACGCTTTAAGGTATGCGCCTTTGTGAAGAAATCTGCAAGTTGCATCGAAGATGAGACAAATGGCAAGGATAGAGTCTATTCTTGAAGATGATATCGAATAATATGACAATCAATCTCAATATGCTTGGTACGTTCATGAAAGAATGTGTTGTGCGCAATCTGAATAGAACTCTTATTATCACAATACATCGGTGTTGGTGAAGAAAGACAGACACCCATATCAACCAATAACCGACGTAATACAATCTCACATGTAGTAGAAGCCATAGCACGATACTCTGCCTCAGTTGAAGAGCGAGAAACCACATATTGTTTCTTACTTTTCCATGAGATGAGTGAATCTCCTAAAAATACACAATAATCAGTAGTTGATTTCCGATCAGTTAGGTCACCAGCCCAATCTGCATCAGAAAATGCACGAAGCTCCAAGGATGAGGTCGATGAAAACAAGAGACTCTGATAAATCGTTCCTCGAAGATAGCGAAGAATACGCATAACTGCAGCCCAATGTACAGATGTAGGAGAGCAAACAAACTGACTGACAATGTGAACAGCATATGCAATGTCAGGGCGAGTAATGGTGAGGTACACCAGACTCCCTACAACTGAACGATATAAAGTGGGATCAGGAAGAGGATCCCCGTCAGTAGGTGTATATCGAACATTAACCTCAAGAGGAGAGTCAACTATACGAGTATCTGTGAGACGGGCCCGCTCAAGAATATCTGCAGTGTACTTAGACTGAGAGAGAAGATATCCCTTCTCAGAATAAGCTACCTCAATGCCTAAAAAGTAACGTAGATGACCTAAATCTTTCATCTCAAAATGGCGAGATAAAGTAGATTTTAGGTTTGCAATACCATCAATATCATCACCTGTAATGATCATGTCATCAACATACAACAAAAGCAAAATACAACCTGCAGGGAATGATTTAACAAATAACGCCGAATCATGAAAGCTGGAAATAAACCCAAGAGATGATACTACAGTGGAGAACATGTCGAACCAAGATCTTGGAGCTTGTTTGAGACCATACAGATCTTTCTTAAGCCTGCACACTTGTCCTAGACTATGTGAAACACCAGGTGGAGGGACCATGTATACTTCTTCTTGAAGATTCCCATTTTAAAAAGTATTTTTAACATCCATTTGTGAAATATGCCAATGACGAACAGAGGCCACTGCAATAAGAACCCGGACATATGTCATCTTTGCAACAGGTGCAAAAGTCTCTTCATAATCCATACCATATTCTTGAGCAAAACCCTTTGCAACCAAACGAGCTTTATATCGCTCAATAGAACCAT
The DNA here is from genome assembly GCA_029783415.1 of Anisodus acutangulus. Lineage (NCBI taxonomy): Eukaryota > Viridiplantae > Streptophyta > Magnoliopsida > Solanales > Solanaceae > Anisodus > Anisodus acutangulus. The sequence continues at coordinate 20,515,421 of CM056500.1, forward strand.
CAGACTTTGTCTTAATCTTGTACACCCATCGAGAACCAATAGTTTTCTTACGGTCGGTAGAGAAACCAAATCCCAAGTACCGCTTTGTTCAAAGCAAACGGCTTCCCATTCATAGCCTCTTGCCAAAGAGGATCACGAGTCGCCTCTAGTAGGGCGTAGGCTCACAGAGAGAATTAATAGAAACTAGAAAGGAAGCGAATGATGGAGCATAGCAAGAATAATCAAAATCGGATACCTGAGTAGATCGCAGAGTGCGTTTAGGATAGCGAGGTGGATCTGGATCTGCAACCACAAGAGGTTCTGAAATAGGCATAGGAGGGGGCTGAGTATCAATATCATGGGACCTGCCAGAAGACTGAGAAGGAACAGATGATATAGATGTAGAATCAGATGGACAATCAGCATCAAAGGGATCAATATCAATAAGGTCAGATTTTGTCATGCCATGTGAGGTAGGTGGGATGGAAAAGAAAGGAGCATGCTCAATAAAGAAAACATTACGAGACACATATAATTTTCCAGAAACTGGATCATGACAACGATAACCTTTCTGCCCAACCCCATATCCAAGAAAAACACAAATGGCGACACGAGAAGATAACTTAGTATGCTCTGCATGTGGACGTAGAACAAAACATGTAGAACCAAAAACTCTCAAATGGGAATATAGTGGGGTGTGACCAAATAGTCTAGCATACGAAGAAATCCTAGAATTATGAGAGGTAGGGATCCTATTAATAAGATAAACAGATGTAAGGACAACTTCTCCCCAAAATTCACTAGGTACACTAGCGGACAAAAGCATGGATCTAGCTGTCTCAACAATATGCCTATGTTTTCTCTCGGCTACCCCATTTTGTTGTGGTGTATCAGTACAAGAAGATTGATGTATTGTACTATCAGCTTTGAAAATACCAAAAAGATTCCCACTAGTATATTCACCTCCTAAATCAGCCCGAAAATATTTAATAATGACAGAATGTTGAGTTTTCACATAGGCTTGAAACTCAGCATAAGTATGAACAAAATTAGAGCGTCTTTTCAATAAATAAACCCAACAATGACGAGTATAATCATCAATAAATGAAACATAATATCTGGAGCCACCCTTAGTAGGGATAGGTGATGGCCCCCAAACATCTGAATGAACTAGATCAAATGGTGCAGAAGAAGTAGAAGTACTAAGATTAAAAGGCAAAGCAGAAAATTTTCCAAGTTTACATCCACTACAATCAGAAATATCATCGGATTGTAAATCACCAAGAACACCAGTATTACACATAAAACGCAGGCGAGAACCTGATACATGACCAAGTCTAGAGTGTCATAAATAAAAATTCGAAGAGGAATGTGTTAAATGAAAAGAAGACAGATTAACAGGCATAGTTGATGCATGAGTAGGAAGATGCAGCTCATCCAAAACATATAGACCTCTCCCCTTTCTACGCCCTGTCCCAATCACTCTCTTGGATTTTAGATCATGCACATAACAAGAATTAGGGAAGAGTCCAATAAAACATCCAGAGTCACATATTTGACCAGCAGAAGCAAGATTTATATGTAATTTTGGAATGCAATAAACATCAGGTAATGATATAGTGAATGTATGAATGGTGACAATGCCTGTCAATGGCATAGGTGTGCCATCGCGATACAACGAAGTGGAAGGGGGTCAAGACATAGATACAAAGATCAAGAATCAAGAGACATATGATTTCCGACTCCAGAGTACAAGATCCAAGAAGGCGAAATGATACTGAACCAATAGATGGTGATGGCGGAAGGAGCGTAAAGAGCATAAGACCGAGAATTCTGTTGAAACTATTGGAAGGCGAGGAACTGAAATTGATCACCATGAGAATCGATCGTGACTCACAGAGGCTCCTGGTCGGGTGATCAAGAGATGGCACAAAGGCACTAAGTCGGCGGATACAAGTTCGAATTGACCCCGTAATATGGCTTCGCTGAGAAGGCTTTTGTCCTTGTCCCGAATGTGGAGGCTTAAACCGACGTCTTCCGTAGCTCGGGACATTGATTCTTCCGGGTCCTGGTTTCTTGTAATAATTACGATTACCCATGATAGATGTTCTATCTTTGGTGTGTAGAAATTTGCAAGGACCGGTCACAGGACAAGAAGCCGCCAGTACAAAAGTAGAAGCCTTATGTACCCCTTTTAGAGTCTTCAAACATGTTTCTTCAGCCATAAGTTCATTTACCACATCTTCAACAGATGGTAAGGGTTTGCGGTGCAATAAGCCTAAACGACAATTCTCAAATTATGACCGAAGACCCATCAATAGCTGAACAAGACGATCTTCATCTCTGCATTTAATATAAGCATCGCATGCTTGCAATTCAGTAGATTCTGTCATAGCTAACTGATCCCACAAAGTGGTCATTGCACAAAAATAATCTTGAATGCCCAAGTCATTTTGTACTAGTGCACGGATTTTATAATGTAACTGATATTTAACAGCAAAATTATTCTGCACAAACAATCTTGACAAATAATCCCAAATCTCTTTAGCAGTTTTGAACTTAGCCAATTGAACACCAATTCTTTGTTCAACAGAGTTATTAATCCAAGTAATAATCTTTGAATTATTGGTCTCCCAAGTCCTAAATAATTCATCAAAATTTTCATCTCCAATTTTAGGGCATTTGGTTTTTCCAGACATATAATCTCAAAGCCCCTTTCCCTTCAAAAAATTTACCATAACATAGCTCCAGTAGGAATAATTTTTTCCATCTAACCGAACACCAATAGTTTGCAAAGAATCATCACCTCCAGCCATTATGAATTTTAAACAGAAAAATCCCAAATAACAAGCAACAATCCCAAATAACAAGCAACAAAATAAAAAAGGGCAGATCTCACCAATCAGATGCGGAAGACAAAAAGACGAAATCCAGATGTGGAAGCCAAGATCAGAACGAGCACGAGCTTCCATAACAAGCCAAAAAAAAAAAATTAACTGATACCAGGGGCGTGCTGCATGCGAACCCCCAACTAACTCATCGGGAAGTTGGATCCGCGATCAAGCTAAAATTATTAACTTGTGCTCTTGGCTCTGATACCATGATAGAATTCATGAAAGTCTTTTATTCATAACATGAATTCTTACAAAGCAATAACAAGATAAATAAATAATACTATTCTTGAGAGCTAAAAGTGCAAGTAAAAGAAAAGCAAGTAAAGCCCTTTATATAGGGTCTATTACATGATATACAAATGTGTTTTTCCAATGTGGGACAAAAACAAATGTTAATAGGTAGGAAATGTTAATTCCTTCAACAAAAAAAAAAGAATCAGGTATGTGTGGGCCTGTGCGGGGGGAGGGAAGATAATTAATTATTGGTAGAACCTACTCGTAAGATCTCTTCTAATGTGTGAGGTCGCAAACATTGAATAATTGTTTTGTAATTGGGGAAAGATTAAGGAAAAACAACACTAAATGTCCATTATTAGCAAACTATTTACACAACTCTACTCCTTCATAAACCATTTATACGAGATGCCCATAGGGCACAAAACAATTACCCGAGAAACCCATTTGCTTCATTTTGTTCTCTGTGGACTTATGATGGGCCACTACTATCTTCTTTGCCCACGTGCTTGTGTGTGTAATTATTGTTTTTATTTTTATTTTGTCTTTTCCTTTTTTTGTTTTATATTTTTATTTTTCTTTTCAAAAACAAAAATAAAATATAAAATAAAATAAAATAAAAATTTTAGCTAATTATTAGTAGATTAGTTAGACTACAAAATAGGTAATTAAAAGAGCACTAAAGTCACTATCTTATTTATTAAAATCTTTAAAAAAATATCTTATTTATTAAAATCTAAATTAATAAAAAGTATTTTATTTATTTATTTATCTATTGGAAATTAAAACAAAATTTATATAAAAATATGACTATTTTTATAAAATGAACTTGATAAAATGATATAAAAATTAAAATATCAAAATAAGCTTAAACTCTATTTGTTGTATTTTCTTATAAAAAAATTCTTTTGAACGAATGAACTTGTCCTTTATGATACCAGCGTCACGGTCCAAAATTTCAATTTACCGTGAGGGCACCTAGCTAAATTCGTAGGCGAACGCAGATGACAAATTCTCAACTTTTAAGATAAAAGCGTAATCGTAAAAGAAAAATAACTCATAAGTTCATAATAAGCCTCATAACTCATTTATACCTTGATAGTATCATGGAGGATTAATGAATATCACTGAAGGAATGAAGCAGTCCTCCATGATACCATCTGTGTAGATTTATATATCATGATGATATCGTGGAGGACTAAGGACGTTTATTCAATGCTTCAGCAGTCCTGCATGATACCATCTCAATATATTTTTATACCATGATGGTATCATGGAGGATTGTTGAAGATTATTTCATTTAAGGACTGCAACAGTCCTGCATGATACCATCTCAATATATTTTTATACCATGATGGTATCACGGAGGATTGGAATGAAACTGTCATCTATGATACCTTGTTAGTATATGATATATACCATGTGAGAATCATAAAGGACTGATGAATTTTTTCTTGCAGTAATGAATCAGTCTTTTATGATACTTTATTGGTATATGATATATACCATGTGAGTATCATAGAGGACTGAGAAGTATTTTTTTAATTTTTAAGAAATGAACTAGTCTCTATGATACCATGTCAGTATATGATATATACCATGTGTTATCATAGATGACTGAACTTTTTATTGAAGGACTGCATGATACCATCTGCGTAGATTTATATATCATAATGATATCATGAAGGACTCTTTTTGAATAACTGAAACGGTCATTCATGATACCATCTTAGTATATGGTATATACCATAATGGTATCATGCAAGATTGCTGACATATGTGAAGGACTTAAAAAGTCCTCCATGATACCATCTCATTATATTTTTATATCAAGATGGTATCATGGAGGATTGTGGACTATTGTATTCTAGGACTTCAACAATTCGTCATGATACCATTTGAGTATATGATATACCATGTAGGTATCATAGAGGATTGAATAGTATTTTTTTAACGAATGAATTAACATTCTATGATACCTTGTTAGTGTATACCATGTGGGTATCAGAAAGAATTGAGTTGTATTTTTCTTGAATAAATGAATCAGTCCTCTATGATATTATGTCAGTATATGATATATACCAGGTTCGTATCATAGATGACTAAGTTTTTCTTTTTAAGGAATAAACCGTCAGTCCTGTGATATACCATGTGGGTATCGTAGTATACTGTAATAGTATACTTAAACTGCTATTGAAAAAGGAACAAGTAATAATAAAATAAAAAATGAAAAAGAAAAAAGTTAGAATTAAACAATGAACAAAAAAGAAGAAGAAAATGAGAAAAAACAAAAGAATAAAATAAAGAAAAGAAGATAAGAAGTAGAGAAATAAAAAAGGAAAGAAGAAAAAGCGATAATTAAATAAAAAGAAGAAATAAAGAATTAAAAAAGAAATGAAAGGAGCTAGAATTAAATTATGATAAAAAAAGAAAATAAAGAATACTATAATTTAAAAAATAATGAAATAAAAAAAGAAGAAAAAAGAAAAAAATAGAAGAAAAGAAGTAAAGAAATAAAAAAGAAAGGAAGAAAACAGAGACAACTACTTATAAAAACTACAAGGGATACTAAGAGTAAATAGTTTTGGGGTATGAAAAGTAAAGGGGTAGAAACACATAATTAGTTTGTTTTAAGGGGTATAAGTGTAGTTTTCCCAAAGATTAATTTGTACATTTCTTTTCCTTGGCTTGTATTGTCACCTTGTTCATGGTTCGATTTGACTCATTTTTGGTTAAAATAAAATCAAATCAATTAAGTCAGTTTTTTAATATTCAAACCAAACCAAATCATTATAATATAAATTCTATCGGTTTCGATTTTATCGGTTTGGTTCAGTTTTTACGATTTTTTAGAATATATTTTAATTATAATGCAAAACAATTGATACAAAGTGATGTACAAATAATGAAAATGAGATACAATAACTATCTCGGTGAGTACTTATCTTTAATTCAATATGATTCTTACCAATGGAGATATTATTATGTGCTTAATAAGCAATTAATATATTATGATGTTCTAGTTTTTTTTTCGTTGTTTATTCTTCTATTTAACAACTTTTTTTAGATTGCGTTATGTTGGAGACTTTCTTACTGAATGTCATTTTAATGATATACTTGTTTAACTATTATACATCTATTTAGATTTTCAAATTATTTATCAAAGTCACATAACATATAATAATTGGTCTCTAATCTCGATCTTGAAATTGCATTAGGCAATATTTTCATTATGTACGTCAAAAAGTGAGGCATGCCCTACTTATTTGAATTTCAAAACTATTAGTAATTTGAGTTACTCAACTTAATTCAGCGAGATGTATGTGCATTGTTCTGACTAAATTGTTATTTTTCTACCCCTAAATCTTATGCACATACAAATTATTAATGTAGCGTCATAATAAAAAAATGAATTATTTGTTTGATTTATTCATTTATGAATACAATAATTTTTATCATGATAAAAAGAAAATCACTCAATTTTTTTATTTTTCCTATTCCTAAAAACACATCGAAAATATACACTAAAGCAACGGAAAAATTGCAATAATGTGAAACTTAGGTTAAAACTTCAAGCTTTATGCTTGCCGAGAAAGCTTTGCTAGTTCACTAAAGTGAATGATTTGATAAACTTTTTTATAGACTAGAGATTTAACTTTTTATCTTCTTTAATTCTATTTTAACTTCAGAAAAAAAATCTATTTTAATTTAAACTTAAATGGGCTAGGGGAACAAATGGACTTAACATTTCTTTCTAATTATTTGAATTTTATATATATATATGTATTCTTTGGTTTTATTTTTTTATTGGCTTACCACCAAATCAAATCAAATATTATCGAATTTTTAAATTTTCAAATTAAATTAATTTTTAATTAACTAAATCAGTTTGATTCGATTTATGGATATTTGAGTCGGTACATTGTAACATAAATCCAAAATTAAGTTCTTTCGAGTGCTACACTATGGTCACAAAAAGCTAAAAGCACAAAGTAGGAAATAAGCCTTCAAACGCCACGTGTCCTTCTCGAAGCCTCCACACTCACCTAGAAATCCGCATTTCCTCAAACACTTGATTGATTCTCAACTAAGGAATCCCTCGTGACCCCATACACACGACACGTGTCATATTCACAGCCCTTAGATTTCAGTTAACTATTCCCCAACTATTTCCTCATTTACATCACCAATAACTGAGCAGATCAAGCTGATCGAGAACAAGAAAGTATGGCTACCAATAAGGTTTGAATTTTAATCTCTTGATCTTTTATAATTTCATATAATCATGTTTAGATTAGTAATTTATGATTGTTTGATTTATAGGCTGAGATGGAGAAAAGTGAGGGTAATTTGAAACATCTAGGGTTTGTAAGGGTGTTGGCTATAAATACTGCGGTTATGGTGTCAAATCTGTATGAATATGCGAAGCAGAAGTCGGGGCCTTTGAGATCAACTGTCGGTACGGTAGAAAATGCGGTCAGGCCTGTTTACGACAGACTTAAAGGTGTTCCTGATGAAGTCCTTGTTTTCCTAGACAAAAAGGTATTATTCAATCTTCACTTGTAGGTACTCATTTCTGCAGTCATTCATTATTGTGTGTGTGTATATAAAACAAAACTATTACTATTTTTGGAAAACTCAAAAATGTTGTCATAATTTGTTATTAGAGATGTGAATAGTGCTATTTGTGAAAATTCCCCAAATGTATTCATGAATTTCAAGTCGAAAGCTAAAAAAACATAAATTCGAATAAATAACAGTAACAAATGCGCAAAAAAGTGCAACTTTGAATGAAAACAAGGAGAGAATACTCTGAGCAGCTATCGAGAAGCTGTTCGATATCATCAGCATTGCCTCTACCGCAAATAGAAGACATACAAACCCTATGCAACCGTTTGAGAAAGTAAAGAATGAAAGGCACACATGAATAGTGTCAATTTGTGGACCCTTGTCCCTTGGGTGCTGTGTCGTCTTCGAGAAATGAAGATGTGTTTGTAGCTTCTGCTAGTAGTCTGTATTTGCTTATTTTCGTCCTTGTGCTCAAGGAGAAAATAAAAATTGTCCAATAAAGTGTTACCGTTACTGCTGTGGTTGAAATAACTTTTCGACAAATTTCTTTCTTAGATAATTATATACAACTTGTATCCTGTTCTCCCTCCAGGCGTGTGCTTATTAACATGCAAGGTAGTTGTCTTTCCCCTTCCACGACGCTACGGAGTACTAGTTTCTTTTGGGGAAAACTAGCATCAATGGTGGGTGGGGCAAATTAGTTGATTCATTAGCAATTTAAGACCATGTGATCGGAATTTGATAGGACTTGCAGGTGTACGTTGAACAAGTTAGTGTCAATAACTTACGAAGATTTGTACATGTAGGAGTTCTTCCTTCTATATATAATTGGAACATCCTCTTATTGCTACATATACCCGACAAGACCACAATTTAGAATTGTGCTTCTGCCATGTGACTATTATGAGTTACTCAGAGTGCAACTTATATTTCGCATCGGTTTGTTTCACCTGAAATTCTGATAAAGATAATATAGTTATGTCGAAAGGAAAATGAGATGAGCGAGCATTTTGTGGTGTGATTTCTTCATTTTGCTTCCTTGTTAACATAACAAACATCTTTGGCTATCAGGTGGATGAAGGAACAGCAAAATTTGATGAACATGCTCCTCCCTTGGCCAAGAAGGTTGTCAGCAAAGCCCAGTCTGTGTTTCAGAAGGTATCAGAGGTAGCACAAGACTTGTTCAAGGACGTACAAGTTGATGGTCCTCGTGCAGCTATCTATCATGCTGGTGAGTTGTCCAAGCAATTAACTACTAGTCAAGTTGCAGTGTTCTGGTATTATGTCAATCACTGTCCACCGTTGCATGGAATCGCACAGATGGCTGCTCCTACGGCTGCTCACTGGTCTGAGAAGTATAATCAATTAGTTGCTGACTTGCAAAAGAAGGGTTATAGTATCGTCAGCTACATCCCTTCAATACCTGTTGAAGAAATCTCAAAGGCATATAAACAGATTGAGTCTGCTGCAACAAAGAAAGAAGGTGCTATTGATTCCAGCTCAAGTAAATCTGAATGAGATTAGGATGATAATCTCAGTACATCTGTTAAACCCAATGTTTCTGTTGGGCTTGAAAGACTTATTAAATTTGGGTGAGATTGGGAAGTTTGGGGTATCCATTGTATAAATCGCTAGATACCCTTCGTAGCATCTGATAGGTGAATGATTTGTGCTGTAATGGATTGTGTCTGAATTTCCTTCCATGCATAAATAAAGCTTGATTTCTGCTAGTGTATGTGGGGCCATTCACTTTATTATTTTGATTTAGTTGTCATGGGATGCATCGGCACCTCAACGAGGGGTTACTGTGTTGAATTTGTGCGAGATAACGTGTTCCAGTTTTTTTGACACACTGTTAGTTGTTGCTTTGCAGTAATGTTATCTCCCATGCTTTTGATAGCAACAGAAAATGCATTGTTAAACGCACTGCATGACAATGACAATACATTTGCAAGTAAGTTGGCTCTATTTATTCTGTTGCCCGTGGACTGATCTTTTGAATTCCAATGTTGTTACATTCACTTGTTTTAAGCCTACACAGCGTACCTCAGGCTAGCCATAAGACATTTGGGAGTCCACGAAACTAGAACTCGGTGGTACTAGGTTGACTGGCTGAGAAGTTAGGTTGGTGATCAATGTTGATTGCACATGCTAGCAACAGGAATTAGTAAGTAAGTGGGAAAAGGAGCAAGTGCTAGTGATTAAATGTAGTATAATATCCGTATAATAATAGCTTATGGTGCTCGGACTCTCCTAGCTTGTGTTGGAGGATCCGAGATACACTGTTGGCATTTTTGGCAACTAGCTAATAGCAACAAGTTGGCGATAGTGTAGTATATATTGTCCATATGCTAATAGCAGCAAGTGATGAGGATAACAAGTTTTGGTAAATGACTTGGCAAAGGACGAGTATTTTTTAATCAACCGTGAATGTTTTACATTACACAACCTTTTCCTTCTTTTATCATCGGCTTATTGCATCAGCATTGGTAGACGTACACCATAAGAGAGAAATATTGGCTTTCTGCATCACTGCTGGTAGACATACAGGCTACAGCATAAGAGAGAAATATCGTGTTCTTCAAACTTGGGGTTGAAAACCATAAACTGCTAAAGCCATATACAAAAGGTCTGTTTCAACATAGTTGAAGTACTAAAATTCATACAAATTATCCGATATTACATCGGCGATTGGTGTAGAAAAACTTTGATCTTCTTTGGCAACGGCGATTGGTGTAGAAAAACTTTGATCTTCTTTGGCAACCTCTTCTACCTATACTGCATGTAAAACAAGATCAGGTAATCAATGCTGCGATAATCTATTATGTGGCAAGAAAATACATGTTCTTTGTCACAACGGATTCACCAAAATTTGAGGAGCCCTTTGCTCCCTAGTATGAACAAGGTAGACTCAAGCTCCCAAAGCTTGGTGTAACGGTCAATGAAGTTAAAGAGTAAAGATCAACGACACGAAGGTTCACATACAATAGAGCAAAAATATCAGCTGACGCTATCTAGTAGAGTAAATTTTTGGCTTTCAGATACCTATAATGGTGCGAGTGTACATGCACCATGCACCACGTAAACCAGTCAAAGTGAGTGCAAATAGGCAAGAAACTAATGTCATTGGAGAAAGGTTAATTAATGAAAGTATACCATAATATATAAGGTATATACGGCATATACTATGCTGTATACCGTGTATATCACGGAATCTCAAGACAAATCGGAAACCGTGATATACACAACCGTGTATACCTATATTTGATAATATATTAGTTGTAGTTAATTAGCATTATACACTTACCATAATTGTAGAATTCTTGTACAAATAGAATAAGGTTTTGTGATTAGAATAGGAATAACATTTTTCATATTATGGAGATTGTAAATTATATATATACTCATTCATTAATGAAAAAATGAAGGGGTTATTTCTTTCATGGTATCAGAAGTCTAGGTCTTTTGCCAATTTTTCCTCTCTTCCGCTGCCTCGGTTTCCGTGTTCCTTCTCGGAATTCGTGCACCATGCCTCATCTCTCCCCAAATTTTCTTCCAAATCCCTCTTTCACCTATTGTTCTTTCGTTAAGTCTACGTCAAAGAACATATTTCATCCTGCCCTTACTGTTTCCAACATCAAGAACCACATCCCTATTGTTCTTAAGATGGAAAACGTCCAATATGCGACGTGGGCAGAATTGTTCAAAATTCACGCAATCTCACATCAAGTACTCCATTACATAATTCCTCCCGCTGTCCCTACACCCGCGGAGGATCTTCAGTTGTGGATCACTCTTGATGCTACCGTCCTTCAATGGATTTACTCCACTATTTCTACCGACTTGTTATAGACGATCATTGAACCAGACACTACGGCTATGACTACCTAAAATAGATTGCGTGGTATATTCTAGGATAACCAACATTTCCGAGTTGTCACTCTTGAGCAAGAATTTTTACAAGTCAGCATAAAACATTTCCCGAATGTTTCAGCTTATTGTAAACAGCTCAAGGAATTGGCGAACCAACTCCGTAATGTTGGAGCGTTTGTTATCAATAATCGTCTTGTTCTCCAAATGGTTGCAAGCCTATCTGAGGCCTATAATGGAGTTGGGACCCTACTCCGACAAAGTAATGTGCTTCCTTTTTTTATCAAGCTTGTTCAATGCTCACGTTAGAGGAAGCCGGTTTGGAAAAAAAGGCGGCTACCGGCGCAAGTTCCGTGGCGATGATGACTTCATCCGATAATTCTCACGTTCTTGTTGACAATTCGAGCCAAAACCGCAACAACGGTGGCGGCAAGAAGGGTCAAAACCGTAAAAATAATGGCAAAAATCATTGCGGCAACAACATCGGCGTACGGAACAGTAGCAACGCCAACAGTGGGCCTCAGGGTACTGGGCCCCAGTCGACCTGGTCTCCGCCCTGGGCCCCTTGGCGATGGTCTAGAACGGCGGCGATGGCGATCCGACCCATCCGCCCAGTTATTTCCCAGGCAGTTGGGACTCGGTCCAGCCCAATCATAGGCCCAATTTTTCCGGTCCTTACGGCAACAACAATCAGCGATCTAGGTCGGGTCAGCATGGGGGTCTGCTTGGACATCGGCCCCCGTAGGCCTTCACTGCTGCGGGCCCAAATACGATCCCGACACCCACCGATATTGAAGCCGCCATGCGTACACTTGGATTGAATCCTCCCAACCCGAATTGGTACATGGACACCGGCACCACTTCTCACATGACGTCCGAACAAGGTACTTTCCCGTCTTATTTCAAGTTGAGCAAAAATCATGACATAATTGTGGGTAATGGAAACTCAATTCCAATTCGTGGTTACAGTCATACAACTTTGTCTCTCCCGCATCCACCTCTTGTCTTGAAAAATACCCTTCATGCTCCTAACTTAATAAAAAATTTGGTGTCTATTCGAAAATTCACCACTAATAATTGGGTTTCTGTTAATTTTGATCCATTTGGGTTTTCTGTGAAGGATTTCAAAATGGGGATACCTCTTATGAGATGAAATAGTAGGGGAGATCTTTATCCAATCACGCTCGCTACCAGTTTCTCGAGTCAAGCCATGCCATCGACGTTTGCAGCTCTTGCTCCTTCCTTGTGGTATTCACGTTTGGGTCACCCTGTGTCGTCCATTGTTTCTTCCTTGCATAAAAAATAATTTTATTTCTTGTAAGGGTACGCGTAGTACTCCAATTTGTCATTCCTGTCCGTTAGAAAAATATGTTAGATTACCATTTGTAGCCTTTACTTCTCGTACTTTGATGCCTTTTGACATTATTCATAGCTATTTATGGACATCTCCCATTTTAAGTTCTTTAGGCCATCGTTATTACATTCTATTTTTGGATAATTATTCTAACTTTTTATGGACCTTTCTGTTAGCGAAAAAATCTCAAGTTTTTTCGCTAACTTAAAATTTAGAGCATTCATCTGTACCAAATTCGAATGGGAAATAAAAAATATTCAATGTGATAATGAAAAAGATTATGATAACGGGTTATTTCGGAATTTTTGTGATGCTAATGGCATTGTTTTTCGTTTCTTTTGTCCTCATACATCCTCACAAAATGGAAAAGCCGAACAAAAAATTTGTACCATTAATAATATTGTCCGAATTTTATTGGTCCATGCTTCCGTACCCCTTCTTTTTGGCATCATGCTCTATAAATGGCTACTTATCTCCTTAACATACTTCCTAAGAGAAGGTTATTGTATGTTTCTTGGTCTGGTTATTATTGTCCAGACAATCCAGTGCCGATGCCGAGTATCGAGGGGTAGCCAATGTGGTATCTGAATCATGTTGGTTACGCAATCTTCTCTTAGAACTTCCTTGCCCCATTCAGAAAGCTACCTTAGTATATTGTGATAATATTAGTGTTGTCTATCTTTCTGGTAATCCGGTTCAACATCATCGCACTAAACATATCGAGATGGATATCCACTTTGTTCGCGAAAAGGTAGCTCGTGGACAAGTACGCGTTTGTCATGTTCCTTCTAGGTACCAAATCGTTGACATCTTTACTAAGGGTCTTCAATCAGTTCTATTTGAAGATTTTAGGGACAGTCTCAAGCTCTCAGCGTACGACGATCGCCCGCTATGACTGCGGGGGTGTGAAAGTATACCATAATAAACAAGGTATACACGACATAAATTATGCCTTGTGTATACCGTGTATATCACGGAATCCCAAGACATCGGAAACCGTATACCTACATTTGGTAATATATTAGTTGTAGTTAATTAGCACTGTACACTTACTATAATTGTAAAATTTTTGTACAAATAGAATAAGGTTTTGTGATTAAAATAGGAATAGAATTTTTCATATTATGAAGATTATAAATTATATATATATACTAATTCATTAATGAAAATAATAAAAGGATTATTTCTTTCGATTAAGGTAGACTAGGCTTGTTTGTCATGAATCTTTTCGGGCCATCCTAACCCTTTAAGTGCTGAGGTGGCGCTTTTCACAACACTGTTTCACTCAGCTGTATATAACAAAACCAACTGATGGAGTTCCTGTTCTATTCCCACATATGGGTGCTTTGAATATTTTATAGTGAGAATGATGCAAACAGGAAAGGCAAGAGATATGGCTATAAACAAGCCCATATAGAGATACGTACGGTTGATACAAAAAATTAGTACTAACAGGAAACTGCAAAAGTTGACGCATGTGGGAACGTGGCTACGAACAAACTAGAGTAGAGCTACGTCCAATTGATACAGAAACTGAAAAATCTGGCTTGGTCCACTAGCAAATTTCTAGAGCTCCCTTTCTCTGTAGAAGCAGCATCCTCCACCCTTTAATGGAGGTAAATGGTACAGTTTTCGCCAGACGTTCGTTTTTTCAAATGCACCTTTCTATAACCATTTTGGTCTTGACCTAACATTTTTCTTTTTGTGATCAGTGTTGGAAATTTACTAAATGTGGAAATAAATATATCCCATTAATTTATGACTCGAACTATTGGCCCGCACGTCGGAAATGTCGTTTCCACACACGTGCACATGTAGTGCCAAGTATCGCAAATTTCATTAGTGAAAGAGATATTGATACGTATGTAATACGTTTGAGACATAGAATTATGGACGATTATTGGCCAAATGACAAAGTATTCCACGTTGGTAAATGAAGGAAGAAGTGTACAAAGTGTATAATGAAACGAGTCAAAAATCGCCGAGGAGTCGTGAAGGGCCGCGACGCCACACCGTCGGAGCCGCGGCGCCTCGAGCGACTGCGGGCAAATTGGTGGCGATCACTGAGCGCGGCGCTAATTCACACGCCAGCGCCGGAGCGAGAATCTTTGCGACGGGAAGTTGGAAAAATCTGACGTTTGGGCTGGTTTTGGAGCATTGATTCTCCATTACTTGCCACATGAATTCAGCCATTATTTGGCTGAATGTAACCCCCCAATCAAGTGCAATTACATGGCTATTGAAGGCCATTAGTTGGCTAGTTGAGGGGTCTTCTACTTACACTATAAATTGAGGCCTTTGACTCAATTGAAAGACACTACACTCAACACTTAGAGAATTCTCCAGATTTTTTGATTTCATATTCTTCCTTTCTAGCAAAGTCACTATACTCAAAGTTCTTCAAGAGTAACACTTGAGTTTCCTTTGCTCACTTGTTAAAGTTGTTGTTGTATCTTGGGGGACTATTGCTCAATACCGTAAAAGGAGATATACCGGGCAATCTTGTCTTAAAGACAGAGTGTCATCACTCGACTCAGCAAATCACACAAGCAGTTTGTAAGGTTTTGATTTCCAGTTTTATTGTAATAGTTTGTTTATCCTTTCTACTATTGTAATAGTTATTTACTTCCCGTTCCCTACAACAATTGTATCCCGACAATCAGTTGGTCTAACCTAATTTACATCCATATGCAACTGAAATGTAGAGTGCAAAAATCCTGACCGGCCAAAAAAAGGGTAGAAGTCATGGCTCTTCATAATTGAAGGAAAATAAAGTGATCATACTCCTTAAATTAAACAAGACTTATTTAAAGAAATAATCTCTTGATTATTTTCATTAATGAATAGGGTATATATACAAGTTACAATCTCCAAATATGTAAAATCATATTCATACTATACTTCTAAATCCTAATCATACTTGTACAAGAATTCTACAACTATGGTAAGTTTGTACACTAGTTTAATTACAATCCTAATCATATTTGAGCACGGTACCGTTCTATATTCTATCACACCCCAGCAGTCATAGCGGGCGGTTGTCGTACGATGAGACTGTCCTAAAATCTTCAAATAGAACTGAGGGAAGGCCCTTCGTAAAGATGTCAGCAATTTGGTATCTGGAGGGCGCATGTAAAACGCGTACTTGTCCACGAGCTACCTTTTCGCGAACAAAGTGAATATCTATCTCGATATGTGTAGTGCGCTGATGTTGGACTGGATTGCCAGAAAGATAGACTGCACTAACATTATCACAATAGACCAAGGTAGTTTTCTGAATAGGAAAGTGTAATTCTAATAAAAGATTACACAGCCAACATGATTCAGATACCACATTAACTACGCCTCAATACTCAACCTCTGCACTGGATCCCGATAATGTAGCATGGTGTTTTGCAAACCACGAGACCAAGTTATCCCAAGAAACATACAATAACCAGATGTCGAGCATCTGGTATCAGGACAGTCACCCCAATCATCATCTGTATATGACACAAGAGTAGAGACGGGAGAAGGATATAAATGTAATCCATAATCAGTGTGCCGTGGATGTACCGTATAATGTGTTTGAGCGCATGCATGTGCTCAATCCATGGGTCATGCATAAATAAACACACATGCTGAACTGCATAAGTAATATTAGGTCTCGTGAAAGTAAGTAAGATGTTGAAGTGCCCCTGCAAGAATGCGATAATGGGTGAGATCCTCGTATGGTGTGCCTGACGTAGTACTCAGCTTCGGTTTGGTATCAATCGGAGTGGAAGTAGACTTACAAGATGACATACCAGCTCTCTCAATAATCTCTGCAGCATACTTCCTTCATGGTATCAGAAGTCTAGGTCTAAAATACCTTATCCCAAAAACACTTCTGCCCAACTCGATTTTTGCTTGTTTACGTGAACCCTTCTTCGGTTTCCGTGCACTTTTCCTCCTCTATTCCCAAATTTTATTCCTAGTCCCTAATTAACCTATTGTTCTTTTGTTATGTCTACGTCAAAGAACATATTCCATCATGCCCTTACAGTTTTCAACATCAAGAACCACATCTCTATTGTTCTTGAGATGAAAAATGTCCAATACGCGACGTGAGCGGAATTATTCAAAGTTCACGCACGTTTGAATCAAGTCCTCCATCATATAATCCCCTCGGTAACTAGCAAGGAGGAGGTGCCTACCCCCGAGGATGATCCTACGTCATGAACAACCCTTGATGCTACCGTTCTCCAGTAGATTTATTCCACAATCTCTACAGACCTCTTGGAGACGATTATTGAACCTGATGCTACAGCGATGGCTACTTGGAATAGGGTGCGTGATGTTGACACCCAATTTTATCCCGTCTTTTCCAATTTATTTGCAATTTTAAATATTTTCGACACCTCAAAATAATTTTAATATATATACATATAGGCATATATATACATGCATATTATTATTATTCTTAATATCATTATTATTACTATTCGCCTTTTAATATCACAAGCATAGTTTTACCCCAATATTCTATGTTATTTTATTTTCACAAAATTGCATCGCATTTTTATTTTATTTTTATTATTAAGCATTAAGCATTTCGCAAATATTACGTTTTATTATTATCGCATCGTGATGTTATTTTAAATAATTTACATCTTTTGCAAAACATCTTTTAATAATAAACCCCTCCTTTTATTTTTTAACCAATAACCAATTTCATTTCCCAACCCAAAAACAATTCCTACCCAAAACAATTCCCCTAACCAAACCAAAGCAACCCCCCTTCCTTATTTTCGGCCAAACCCAATTCAACTCCCTCTTTTTATTTGGCCCAACCAAGCCCCCTTTTACCAAGCCCAACCATCCCTAAATCTCTAACCCAAACAAATATCAACCCACCCGAAATTCCTTTACCAAAGCCCAACACCCTTATTCCCTAAACCCCTCACTCAAACCCTACCAACCGAAGCCCAACTCGTCTGGCAGACCCAACCGGCCGACCCATACCCATTCCCTTTTATTTCTCCCCCAAAACCAGAAAACCCTAAAAAAAATTAAAACAAAAACCTTTCTCTCTCTCAACCCTCAAGTCGCCGCACCCCTACGCCCCTACCCCACGTTGTCGCACCCCTACCCCGTCACTTCACCACTGCCACCAACCTACCCTGACACCGCCGAACCCATCCCCTCACCAACACACCCCCCAAAATCCTCAACACATGCCCCAAGAAATCGCCCCAAAAAATCAGATTTTGTCCCCTTTATTTTGAAATTCAAATTCATTTTTAGGGGGGTATGAGGGGGGTTGAACGTTGAGGTTGATACCTATAAAAACCCCCCCTTTTTGCATCTGTTGGGAGGATTTTTTTTTGGATAAAAAAGGGTTCTTTTGGGGAGTTTCAATTCGATTTTTGAGTTCTAAATTTAGATTCAAATTGTCGGTCGTATTGTATTTTATTTGGTGTTGTTCTTCACTAAAAAATCCGAAATTTTCTTAAGAACATTTCTTTCTTTTGCATGTGTTCTTCACCTTAAGGGTCCGAAATTATTGGGTTTTAGGTGTTAAAGAATCTGATTTTTTTTGCTATTTTCCCACTATTTTCGGGTCACTTCCGGGTCGGGTCAAACATCAGAAACAGACTTACAAAAGCAGCATCCTAAAATCAGAAAATCAGCATCCAAAATCAGAATTCCGACATCGCAAAATCTGAATTCTAAACATACTTCTCCGAGCGGGTCGACGATTTGAAATACGCCTCGGTTCGCTACCCGGAGAAGGTCAGTAAATACATCTTCTCTTAATTTTATTGTTCTACATTTTGTTTTTTTTCGTATTAATTATGTGTTAGTTTAGTTGTTTATGGCCTGTTTGAGTATGATGGATTTGTTAGTCTGTTTAGTTAACTGTTGGTGGTTAGATATGCTTTGGTTAGGTTCATGTTTAATATGATGTGATGTATATGTTGTTTTAGTACTTGTCTAGCAAGATTATTATATAGGCTACTTGAATGATCAGTCCGATAAATAAAATGTGATGCTTGTTATTATGATTTGTGGCAGTTAATATCTAGATGTGTGATTATAATTTATTTCTTTTACATGGTTGAGATTATATGAATGTTAGTTCCATAAGATTATGTCTTGATGGTTTGGAAATATGCTATGTTAACATGTTCATGTGCCTTTATGTGATTGATGGGCAATTTTGGATAAATTAGCTTTGAGTATCCATTAGTATGTCTATAAATCTGTGTTTTCTAAGTTTAGGATAGTAAAAATGTGATAAAAAGCTATGTGTGTATAGGTGTTGGTTTCTAGATGTTATTTGATCATGTTGGACTGAAAAAATATTAAAACCTGCCTGCCTAACATGTTTGAGAACCATTTTTGACCATATGCTACCTTGTATGTAGTGTCATTCCTTATCATGTTTGAGAAATGAAACATTCATGTGTTTAGTTTATAATAAATTGCCCCCCTCCCCTGCATATTGGAAGTATTGTCCTTTAATGGTTGTTTGGTCATCCCTTGTTTGTCTGATATGTCCACTTGAGTTGGCTATGTATTTGTCAATATTTGTGAGTTTGTATGCCCATCAGTTTAATTATGGGGTTGCCTTGTTTACTTGAGTGCCATTATCTTTGGATAATGTGGCTGAATAGGACCATGTATGCTTGGTCTAGTTTGAGAAGACTACACACCCTTTGAAAATGCTTCCTTTTAATAGCCATTTATTTATTTTTCTAAATCTATATGCTTGTCAAGATAACTATACATTTGTTTTGCCTAATTAAGTGTTAAAATGCATACACAATAGCAATGTAATGTCTCTGAAGTTATATTTAATGCCCTGCCTGTCTGTTTTCATGGTCTATAAGATGTTTGGATCAAATTCACTGCACCTGTCAAGCCTATTTTGTTTCCCTGATTTTGATTACAATTTCATAGGAGTCTGCATGTACATCTGGTTCTGTTGAGAGTATGTGTCTGCATGTACATCTGGTTCTGTTGAGAGTATGTGTATCTTCTTAAGATTAATGAGTTAGTCCTATATGTGTGTCTGGTTCACAAATTAGTTAAGACTGTATATTTTGATAATATGATCTCTGCATTAACCAGAAATGTCAATGTCATAGAACAATATGTGATTGTGGACCCCTTTGTTATGAATCAGATCATTCCCTAAGTGTTTGGTTCAGGCTCACTCTTTTAAACTATGCAGTATACCATCAGAACTGCTCCTTTCCTTTCTGCCTATTCACATGATCTATTTTCTTGCATTTTTAGTGCCTGAGATCTGAAAACTGAATATGGTCATTTATTTGACTTCATTGTGTGCATTGAAGGTGTGAGGCATTCTTCCTTGTGTATTTGGCATTTTATTATTTTTCTTTGTAGTTGATTTGCTCATTGTTTGCTTTGAAATACAGGGGACTGTTCTGTTCTTCTTCTTATCTTATAATCTGAGTTTTCAAACATGTAATGGCTTGAGAGTCTTTAGAATTGTTAACATGTCCATAATTTTAGCTTAAGCCAAGTCTTTAGTTTGGTTTTGTTTACTGGCTACAAGTTCTGTACTTTGTTAAGATAGTAGTGTAAGCATTGATTCTTATCTAAGACAAATTGTTTTTTTCTTCATCCCTATTGCTTAAGCTTAGGTACATGAAATATGGGGTTATAAAAATGGATAATCTAGCACAATTAGGCATATGAAAATCCTGTTAGATATGATTACTTTGGTTATTATGCTAACTGGTGTTTTGAATGTTAAAAATAAAAATGCATGATTGATTTGTTCAAATTTGAAATCATGAAGCACATAGAATAAATTGAGAACCAGTGTGGTGTATGCCTATCTGTTTTGCCTGCATTTTCCTTTTTGGTGTTCATTTGAAGTATAAGTTTGATATACATCAGGGTATATGGATTGTATGCCAATATGTATCTAGTATATGAGGTGTACATGTCAGGTGTATATCTGGTATATCAATCCTGTTTGCACACTATGTATATTTTGTTGGGCTCAACCCAGTTCTGCTATCATCTTGTCTGATCTGCCAAAATACAGCATTATGTTTGGCTTCTATGCTTCATTTTCTGCTCATTTTCATTTCTGCCTACATGATATAACTTGGGCTAAGCCCAACATCTTATTTCTTCTTTCCATCATTGTCTATTGTCTCTAGTTTGGGGCAATCTAAACATTTGATTTTGTTTCATTTACTGTGGGCTGCTTCATGATTTGGGCCAGTTTGCTCTTTCTTCCTCCTTAAAATTCGAGGACAAATTATGGGCCTATCTTTCATCTTTTGCGTGTCACATTCTATACCACATTCCAAATTTTATGTTTAAAAATACTCGGGCTTTTGGTTCATTTTAAATTGCTAATTAATACCGACTATTTATATATGCGTGCCTAATTATATATATTAGCATTTCCTTCCATTTACATCTGATAATTTGGGTATTTTCTAATTCCCCTTCATATTTACTTATGTATATATTTTCATGTTCCATTCTCTAATCTTTTTCTTTTCTTTATTTACATGAAATGCATCGGGAGCTACGAAGAGTTTCGCTATGAGACTCATCATGATCATTGCCGAACGAAGACCCGCACTCACACTCCTTGCATTTTCAACCTCGGGATTTCAAAACAAATAGGGCGAGATGACATTGTCATCCATCTTAGTTTTCCATTCATTGTTATTCTTTATTTTCTTTATTTTTATTTGGGTCTGTAATAATTATTTAATGCTTGTGTGATTGTTAGGATATTTAGAATAATTAGGCCATGAATGGATAATTAATAGGGTAGTTCAAAACCGTCGCTAGTTTATTCATTTGTAGGCTTGGTTAACTCAAACTTAGAAACCCATAGCTAGTTATTTACTTTAGGCTCGTTAGTTTCAAAATTGGAAAT
This sequence comes from Anisodus acutangulus, assembly GCA_029783415.1. Taxonomy (NCBI): domain Eukaryota; kingdom Viridiplantae; phylum Streptophyta; class Magnoliopsida; order Solanales; family Solanaceae; genus Anisodus; species Anisodus acutangulus. Next base: position 20,537,220 of record CM056500.1, read on the forward strand.
CCGCGGCTAGATTGTTTATTTTAGGCGCGCCATGCATGTTCAAACTTTCAAAAACAGTCAGCTCGTATTTGCATCTTAAACATATGTTTAAGCCTTTGTGTTATACAATCTTATGATTTAAAATGACTTGCTAAAAACCATTTCTTTATATTACTAATAAATTACTTTTTCCCTTTTTATTATCAATTGCGAAATAAGTATTTTATTAAACTTTCATACAAATGTATTCTTATCCAAAAAATCAACCTTATATGTGTTTTATAAATCATACTTTACAATGTCATGCATACTCTTTCAAATTTCATATCAGGAATTATTCTTGCAACTATTTTTGCAATAAAAGAAAATCATTACTTTAAAGCATTCTCTTTAAACATTATTCTTAAAATATATGCATTTTTTAGTATAATAATTAACCTGAGTTTGACCGGATAACCGCAAGTTAGCGGATCTTAAAGGATGCCTAACCCCTTCCCTTTAGGATAATAAAGAACCCTTACCTAGAATCTCATTAGTTTCGTAGATCATAAAATCGGAGTTATTTTACAGCTTTTAGTTAGTATTTAGGTGTCCTAATTCACCGTAAAAATAATTAGGTGGCGACTCCAAAACCCTTTTACCCAGGAATCACCGGATACGTCTGTGCTCCGCTTTGACCCGAGCAGGTCAAAATAGGGCGCGACAGCATGGCGACTCCACTGGGGACTTCAGGTTCTTAACCATAACAAGTTCGGATTATTTATTGCTTTACTTTTGTTCCTTATTTGATTTAATGCTTTGATATGTTTCATTTGTAAGATTTTGCATAAACTGCTTTAATTGCTATATTCTCTTACTGCTTTCCTTAAATTGGCATTTCGCTCATATTTCTTCCACTCTGTAAAATTGACACTATCACACACTACGCGCGAGGTGTGTTTTGCGCACCCGCAAAATTTCTTTCAATCTATCAAATTTTAGGAGAGTTGGCGTATGCGCGGAGTGTCCGGACCATCCGGTGGCCGCGTAGCCTTCTCACTCGAGTAGTCCGCTCGGGAACCTTGTGTCTAGTAAGCCAAATCTTAGAAAATTTAGGATAGAGCTATACCACCCTTTATTTTAAGTCATGCATATATACACCTTAGGTGGGTTGATCCTCGGCGTCAACTCCACAATTAAGAAATCCACCAAATTATCGACGGGTCTCACAACCCAACGACCAATCAGCATATTATGTGTTGCAGGATATTGATGGACGGATCCAAGCCTAAACAGTATGCCAAAATCAGAAAATGTATATTCATTTTATTTATTTTATTTTGTTATAGATGGAGTCTGTGCCGCAAGTCAGGATGGTGAGTGGGATTCCGAGCAAACTGAAAATATGGTGGACAAACTTTGACCTTGGCAGCCAAATGGCAATTAGGCGAAGATTAGGTTGCCTCATTTCGTTGTTCGACATCTTCCCCGATCAGCATTTGGTCAGAGCACTAATCCATTTTTGGGATCCGGATCGGGTTGTCTTCAGATTCGGAGATTTTGAGATGACTCCTACTTTGGAAGAAATCAGCTATTTCACCAACTTGATCTACCATGGTAGAGGACAAATTATCCCTCACTGTCAATCCGGAAAGAAATTTCTCCGCTACTTGGGGCTAAAGAACACTAAGAAACTCCTATGCTTTGAAAATAACTGGGTCTCGATGGATTTTCTTTATGAGAGGTACGGTTGTCGAGACGGTTACAAGATATTCAAAAATGAATTCTCCTGCACCCTCGATCATTGGCGGACCAAACGACCTATTGCATTTATTGTCGCATTTCTGGGGTCTCTGATATTCCCGCTGGAGTATGGAAAGATCAGTACCTGCATATGTTCCGTAGCACGGGCACTTTTCGAAGGAGTAAACGGAGCGCAACTCACTTTGGCCCCTATGATCTTAGCAGAAATGTTTCGGGCTTTAGGGAAATGTAAAAGAGGTGAAACAGGTTTCTTCGAAGGCTGCAACCTTATTTTGCAGATGTGGGCAATGGAACACTTCTATCAGCGCCCGAATATGGTCGACATATGCTTCAGCGAGTCGAACAAAATCGTCAGCTTTTACGACAGAACGAAGCAGTTCGTATCGCCTGTCGGCATGAATGATTGGTATGGGTTTTTGGCGTCCCGCACCTGTGAACAGATCCAATGGAAATACCCTCTGCTCCCGAATGCCAAAAAAGCCTACATAAGATGCAAAAGGCTTTATTATATTGAGCTTATCGGGTTGAAAGGCCTCCAACCATACGCTCCACTCCGCGTACTCAGACAGTTGGGACAAGAGCAGATAATTCCCCTCCAAGCAAATATGAGGATTTCTGAAATTCCATTCGGGCCGAATTTCATTGTCCCCAGAGCTAGGAAAGTCCTCGATGAATGGAACGATATTGACACAATAGACATTGGAGGTAGTCAGGCAGGAGGTACCCCCGAATATCAAGCGTGGCTACGAGAAGATTGCAGTAGTACAGACCATAGTCCTGATGGCGAGCAGGGTTTTGAAGATATCGGCACGACAATTTGGGTAAGGAATTTCCGGCTCAGAGACACAGTCGTTACCCCCGAAATGTGGCATCAAATGCAAAACGTAGTGCAATATCTAGAGGACGCAGGAGTCGGACCCAGCAATGCTAGGGTTCCATCTTCATCTCGGTGATCAAGAGCAAGATTTAGAACTCGATCATAATATCTTATGTTATCAACTTTATTATTGTACGCATTATTATTACAGTAAAAGTCAACCTTTATTTCCAACAAAAGGCATCTCAATCACTGGCTTGGATCAATTTATCAATATCTCACATATTTGGCGTTTAGGCCCACCTCTGGCATAAGAGAGGCCCCATGCATATTAGGACGCGCATTTAATTTCCCTACAATCTGCTTGCTATTTGTTTACTGCTTCACCCTCTGTACATGTCTATTTTAAGGAATAATTACTCGTCTCTACTAACTTGGTTTGCTTCATTTTTGAAGATGGTTTATTTTGCCTGCTTTATTTTCCAAAAGTTGATTCGCGTTGATTGAAACTGGCGGAACACCCCTACTTCACGAGATCTAAGGCAAAATCATCCGACAAAATGACTGATTCAGGGGCATCCGAACAAACCGGTTTGGGACTTGTTGCTCTTCCGAGAGGTGAACCAGAGACATCGGAAAGGAGAAATACTACCATCCATGATGAATACCTCGCCCAACTACTGCAGCAAATGGCAACTATGCAAACTGAGATCGAACGGCTCCGGAATCTTACCAATCTTTCCATCAGCATCAATACTCCATTGCCTGAACAAGGGACGAGCGCAACTGCACCACAAACCTTTCCATCTCCTGAACCATCATTTCCCCAGAACCTTCCCCGAAATCCCTTACTAAGCAAAACCAATCCTCAACAGGCCAGTCCACAACAAAGCCCGCTACGAAATGACTCAGTATCCTTCACAGCTCCATATACGCCTCAAGCTCCACTTACCCAAACTACCCCACTTGTCCAAAATATCTCTCCCACACAAAATTACCAGGCAACCCAACAAATACCGATGACACATATCACTAATAAGCAATATGTACCACCAGTATATGCCATGGAAGCCCAACCCTTTACTTCTACCATACCAAACATACCTCCTCAGGAGATAGACCAATATGAAGAGATGGAAATACAAGTAAGAATTAAAAATGATGAAAATATGGCGAGAGAAATTCATAGCCTAAAAGAAGCATTCAAGAACATTCAAACCAGCAAGGGGTATGAAGGGCTCGAGTACGAAGATCTCTGTATGCATCCCGACGCTCGCTGTTTCATCGGATATAAGGTGCCAAAATTTGACCTATTTGATGGAAAAGGAAATCCTCGCGCTCATTTGAGATCATACTGTGACAAGCTGGTGGGAGTAGGTAAGGACCAGGCCATCATAATGAAGTTGTTCATAAGGAGTCTGACAGGAGAAGCGCTCGACTGGTACACAAGCCAGGACCCACGAAAATGGCATAACTGGGGCGCAATGGCACAGGATTTTGTGGATAGATTCAGGTTTAACACTGACACAGTCTTAGATAGATTTTATTTGATGAAATTGGAGAAAAAATCTACAGAGACCTTCAGAGAATATGCCATGAGGTGGAGGGCGGAAGTAGCAAAAGTTCAGCCCCTGATGACGGAAAGTGAGATGACCACGCTCTTTGTGCAATCTATGAAGGATGCAACTTACTATGAAAGAATGATAAGCGTCATCGGACGGAATTTCTCAGAAGTGGTAAGGATGGGAGATTTCATAGAAGAGGGTATCAAAACGGGAAGAATCACAAACTTGGCGGCATTGCAGGCGACGAGTAAGGCCATTCAGTCAGACTCATTTGGAGGAGCAATTAAGAAGAGGAGGGACGGAGCATCTCCTGTCATGGCGGTCCAGGAACATAGGTCCAACCAAATGCCAACCTACCAAAGCCCGTCATCCCAGCCTCCCTACTATAATCAAAACACCCAAAATCATCAGCCCTCTTACTATAGCCAAAGCACACAAAACCCTCAGCCTTATTGTCAACACTCGCCTACTCCCTACCCTGTTTATCATACCCAGCCAATATATAGCCCACCACGAGCACCTACCTATCAAAATTCCCCACAGTATCAACCCACATATCCACCTCAGCCACAAGCCCATCCACCAAATACTCCCACACCCCGTGCAAATTACGAAAGAAGGCCAGTCAAAACATATACACCTTTAGCCGAACCTCTAGCCCAACTATACGAAAGATTGAGGACCGCAGGAATACTCCAACCCATCCCAGGGAATATCCCCAATCCTATTCCCAGATCGTATGATGAAACTAAGCATTGTGCGTACCACTCGAGGATCACCGGACATGACACTGGAGTTTGATTTGCCCTCAAAGACAAGATCGAGGCTTTGATCAAAGAGGGAATTATCCAACTGAAAGGACCTCCCCCTAATGTAAATAATAACCCTTTGCCAAATCATGACAATGCCAATGTAAACATGATTACCGTTGAAGAAGAAAACAGTTTGGAAGGGACCATTGTGCCGGTCCGAACAGAGGAAAAGGTTGAATCATCGGCCTTGATCACCCCTATAATTACAGTTCAAGTGAGGGCACCGTTTGAAGTGGAAGTACTTCCTCCGAAATCGCGGATAGTGACGCCGTCTGTTGATACCAAAACTGCCCCTTGGAGCTATTCAATTGGGGAAAGGAGCAGGGGAAAGGAGAAACAAATTGTAGAAGTTGTCGTCGCTGGTATGACAAGATCCGGGCGATGTTATGCCCCTACAGACAATCCAAAAAAGGTTGTAACAGAGACTGAAGTGGAAGAGTTCTGGAGGAAAATGCCAACCAAGGAGTATTCCGTTGTAGAACAATTGAAGAAAACACCGGCTCAAATTTCTTTGCTATCATTGTTGATGAATTCTCCGGACCACGGACGCGCTTTATTGGAAGTACTCAAAGAAGATTATATTCCGAGAGAGACCACGGGCGAGAAACACTCGGCCTTGGTTGGACAGATTTTAGAGGCCCATAAAGTCTCTTTTCATGACAAAGAATTGCCACCTGAGGGTTTGGGCCACAACAAAGCTTTGAACACAACGGTAAAATGCATGAACAAGTTCATTTCTAAGGTATTGATTGATGGAGCATCAGCCGTCAATATTTGTCCCGTGGCGACTCTCCGAGCCTTGGGAATTAGTATCGAAAAGATTCGCGAAAGTCATGTGAGAGTTAAAGGTTTTGATGGAGCCCAAAAGAGCGTTATGGGAGAAATGGATTTAAAATTGCTAGTAGGACCCGTAGAGTTCGTCGTGGAATTCCAAGTGTTAGACATATCTACCGGTTATAATCTGCTAATGGGAAGACCTTGGATCCATGTGGCTGGTGCGGTTCCTTCTACTCTACACCAGAGCCTGAAGTTTGTCTGGGATCATCATGAAGTCGTGATACACGGAGAAGGGAGCAATTCAATATGTCCCGAAGGACATATCCCTGCTGTTGAAAGCGTAGATATACTGGATGGGTCTGTCTTCCATGTCAGAGAAATTACATGTGCCTCCAAAGCTGAAAAACTGAAATTACCCCGGGTTCTCACCATGGTGGCCCAGGAAATGTTGAAGAATGGCTTTAAGCCCGGTCGAGGCCTCGGATTGAATTTAGAAGGTATGGTAGAGCCTGTTCACTTGCTCAGTAAGAAAGATACTTTTGGGCTCGGATACAAACCCACTTCTAAAGAAGTCTTGTCAGTCAACCTCCGAAAGAAAAAGGGCACTCCCCTGCCAAAGCCTGTTCCACCCCTGAATCAGTCATTTGTCAAAGCATATGCCGCTCAGGAGTCAAATGAGGATGATGCAGACGACCTCGCGGAAGGACTCAAAAGCCTTTTCTTTGTAGAAGAAGAAATGGAATGCAATGTAATTCTGGATGATTTTGATGAAGACCCAACTATTTGGGATGCAGAACACGGAGATATTTTGAAAAATTGGACCTGTGCCCCGGCCATGTTTCTCCGGGAAGCTTGGTAGAAATTACCTTAGTACTTTATGAAACAATGCGATTCTAATTGAGGCTGGAATCACATCTATGCATTTTAATATGTTTTGCCTCCATCTTTTGAAAGCTTAAATGACAAATCCACATTGCTTTTGCTATTTTAAAATTTATTTTATTTACTAATTTTCTTTTCTCTTTCAGTATGCAAACTAATAAATCTATCGATAATGTGAATGTGACATGTAATGAAACAAACAAACAGAATCCAAACAATGAACAGGACTTCGAAGAGTATGAGGAAGACTCGCAGCCAGAAGAATTGACAGAGGAATTGGAAAATTTTGAGAATAAACCAAAGCCAAATTTAGATGAAACTGAGGCAGTAAATTTGGGGGATACAGAAAATGTGAAAGAAACAAGAATTAGTGTCCATCTGAACGCCCCACAAAGGAAAGAACTGACGGATCTTTTGAGGCAATATATCGACGTATTTGCTTGGTCCTATGACGAGATGCCAGGGTTGAGCACGGATATTGTTTCGCATAGATTGCCTATCGATCCATCCTACCCTCCGGTGAAACAAAAACCAAGAAAAATCAAGCCTGATTTGAGTTTAAGGGTCAAGGAAGAGGTGTCCAAGCAATTCGACGCAAAGGTCATTCGAGTCACAAGATACCCCACTTGGTTGGCCAACATTGTACCTGTACCAAAGAAAGATAGAAAGATACGGGTGTGCGTGGATTATCGGGATCTCAACAAGGCCAGCCCGAAGGATGACTTCCCTCTTCCAAATATTCACATACTCATTGACAATTGTGCGAAGCATGAATTGCAATCATTTGTTGATTGCTTCGCTGGTTACCACCAAATCTTGATAGATGAAGAAGACGCAGAAAAGACAGCATTCACTACACCTTGGGGAGTATACTGTTACCGGGTAATGCCGTTCGGACTCAAGAATGCAGGTGCCACCTACATGAGGGCCATGACTACCATTTTCCATGATATGATCCACAAAGAAATTGAGGTCTACGTGGATGACGTTATTATCAAGTCACGAAGGACTTCAGATCATTTGACAGATTTAGAGAAGTTTTTTGACCGACTGAGGCGGTATAACCTGAAATTAAATCCCGCAAAGTGCGCATTTGGTGTCCCTGCTGGGAAGCTGTTAGGTTTCATCGTAAGTAGAAGAGGCATTGAATTGGACCCCTCGAAGGTAAAAGCTATTCAAGACTTGCCTCCTCCAAAGAGTCGAAAGGACGTAATGAGTTTCCTTGGTCGCCTCAACTACATCAGCAGGTTCATAGCACAATCAACAATGATATGTGAGCCAATATTCAAGCTACTGAAGAAAGACGCTGCTACCAAGTGGACATCGGATTGCCAGTAAGCTTTTGATAGAATCAAAGAATACTTGTCTAACCCACCTGTTTTGGTGCCTCCAGAACCCGGAAGGCCATTGCTGTTATAACTGTCTGTGTTAGAAAATGCATTTGGATGCGTGCTGGGACAACATGATGAAATAGGAAAGAAGGAGCAAGCTATATACTACTTAAGCAAGAAGTTCACACCTTACGAAGCTCGATATACTTTGCTGGAACGCACTTGTTGTGCCTTAACGTGGATTGCACAAAAGTTTAGACATTATATGTCTGCATATACCACTTATCTCATCTCAAGGATGGACCCGCTCAAATACATCTTTCAGAAGCCCATGCCCACTGGGAAGCTAGCAAAGTGGCAAATCTTGCTAAGTGAGTTCGATATCATATATGTCACCCAAAAGGCTATCAAAGGACAAGCACTAGCCGACCATCTTGCTGAAAACCCGTGGATGAAGAATACATGCCTCTCCGGACTTATTTTCCGGACGATGAGGTACTGTTTGTTGGAGAAGACATCTCAGAAGAGTACCCGGGTTGGAGAATGTTCTTCGACGGAGCTGCAAACTTCAAAGGAGTTGGCATTGGAGCAGTTTTGATTTCAGAATCAGGTCAACACTACCCAATTTTGGCAAAACTCTGATTTCCATGCACCAACAATATGGCGGAATATGAAGCTTGTATACTCGGACTTAGAATGGCCGTTGATATGAACATTCAAGAATTATTGGTTATAGGTGATCCAGACTTATTGATTCATCAGGTGCAAGGCGAATGGGCGACCAAGAACGGGAAGATACTTTCTTACCTGCATTGCGTTAAAGAATTATGCAAAAAATTCAGCAAGATAGAATTCAAGCATATCCCACGAACTCAAAACGAGTTCTCTGATGCTCTGGCAACACTGTCCTCCATGATTCAACATTCGGATAAGAACTACATTGATCCCATCAAGGTGAGCTTATCGGATCAGCCGGCCTATTCTTTCAATATAGATGGAGAGTTGGATGGAAAGCCTTGGTACCACGACATTAAGAGATATCTCAAGATAGGTGAATATCCAGAAGGCATAACCAGTATACAAAAGAGGACACTGAGGAGGTTAGCAAACCATTTCTTCCTAAACGGAGAAATCCTTTATCGGAGGACTCTAGATCTCGGTTTGTTAAGATATGTTGATGCTCGAGAGGCAAGCAGTTTAGTTGAAGAGATACACGGAGGCACGTGCGGGCCTCACATGAATGGCTTCACTTTGGCAAAGAAGATTCTAAGAGCAGGATACTTTTGGATGACCATGGAAACATATTGCATCCACTTTGTGCAAAGATGCCATCGATGTCAGATTCATGGCGATCTAATCAAGATGCCTCCTAACGAACTCAATGTGACGAGCTCTCCTTGGCCATTCGCAGCTTGGGGCATGGATGTCATTGGCCCTATTGAACCTGCTTCATCAAATGGACACAGATTTATTCTAGTGACAATTGACTATTTCACAAAGTGGGTAGAAGCATCGTCCCACAAGTCAGTAACAAAGAAAGTGGTAGTTGATTTTGTCCGCAATAACATCATTTATCGATTTGGAATCCCTGAGTCGATTATAACAGACAATGGAGCTAATCTCAACAGTAATATGATGAATGAGATATGCGAAAAGTTTAAGATCACTCACCGCAATTCCACTCCATACCGACCTCAGATGAACGGAGCAGTCGAAGCAGCCAACAAAAACATCAAAAGAATACTACGAAAGATGATTGATAATTACAAGCACCGTACGAGCATTTGTCCTTTGCACTTTTGGGATATCGCACTACAATCAGGACTTCTACTGGGGCAACGCCGTATCTATTGCTCTATGGAACAGAAGCTGTGTTACCAGCAGAAGTGGAAATACCATCTTTGAGAGTTATCCAAGAAGCCGAAATGAGCGGTTTAAATGGATACAGAATCGGTACGAACAATTGATGTTGATTGATGAAAAGAGATTGAACGCAGTCTGTCACGGACAACTTTATCAAAACAGAATGGCCAAAGCTTTCAACCGGAAAGTAATATCAAGGACTTTCGAACCGGGGCAATTGGTGCTAAAACGCATATTCCCGCACCAAAATGAAGCTAAAGGAAAATTCGCACCTAACTGGCAAGGGCCTTATATGGTTCACCGGTTGTTGACTAGAGGAGCATTAATTCTAGCTGAAATGGACGGTGAAGTATGGCCAAAAGATATCAACGCAGATGCAGTGAAAAGATACTACATTTAGGATTTTTCTATGTAATGCACTTCTTATGCTGTAAAAGTTGCGCTCCCTGGCGGGATACGCAAAGAACCCATGTCGGGTCCCGTTTCTTAGATTGCAAATTTCCCCCAAAACACATTTCTTTGTAACATGAACTACGTTATGACCTGATTCCCTCGGCGGGATACGTAGGCGGCCACATCGGCTTCGGTCCCATTTTAGAAAATCCTTACAATCCTCGTTTGCTTGTAATGAACTACGTTATGACCTGATTCCCTCATGGGGATACGTAGGCGGCCTAAATTGGCTACGGTCCCACCATTAGGAAATCATTTACTTTATCTCACACATGACACAATGCACCCATCTGATCACCCTGATAGGGCAGGCAAGCAATCTACACAAGACTCAGTTGTCCGTTCAAAAGATCGTCATTCTCACATATTGAAAACTGGGGCATTTTTTAAGGGATCACTGTCAGAGGACGCCGATAAACATGGAAAAGCATCGGCAAACTAAGTCTTCAGCCAGAAGAATTTTGGATAAGACGTTTGCTTTGTTTCACCGCATGTCACTATTCGACAGACATTTACATATATGCATACTTTCTTTTAAGCAAATTATTTTCAACAAACATTTTCATTAGAGTTCAACAGAATTTTACCGATATGCATACTTGTTATAAACAAATTGTTTTCGACAAATGTTTTCATTAATGGCTATCCAATACGGGGAGCTAGAAAGGGGCTACAGGTCCAGGTTAGCAGGATATGCAAATACCAAGGCCAAAGCTACAAAGTCAACGCGAATCAACTCCCCCCTCCCAAAATTCATAATTTTACTTGAGTACAGGTTCTTCAGGTCGAAAACAGCAGGGAAGCTGCAACATTTATGTGTAAATTCGCAAGGGGCCTCCGCATCGCAACTCACTACAAGGATCACTTTCCTGTTTTGGAGATTGTACAAAAGACGTCATGCTAAACTACGTATTCCCAACCGTGTTATGTCCATGCGAAGAACGATATTTCGACTTACAGGGTCGCATTCTCATCTACTCAACTCTTGCATCGCTTATGTCCACGCATTAACTTTTCATGGCATAACAGTTTCGACCTTAGGGTCACACTACATTACGTCAATACGACGACATAAATCAGGCGCCCACCTCCTAATGCGAGTATTTTATTTAAATCAGGCGCCCACCTCCTAATGCGGGTATTTCATTTTAAATCAGGCGCCCACCTTCTAATGCGGGTATTTCATTTTAAATCAGGCGCCCACCTCCTAATGCGGGTATGTTTTAAATCAGGCGCCCACCTTCTAATGCGGGTATTTCATTTTAAATCAGGCACCCACCTTCTAATGCGGGTATTTTATTCAGGCGCCCACCTCCTAATGCGGGTATGTTATGTAAATCAGGCGCCCACCTTCTAATGCGGGTATTTCATTTTAAATCAGGCGCCCACCTTCTAATGCGGGTATTTCATTTCAAATCAGGCGCCCACCTCCTAATGCGGGTATTTCGTTTTAAATCAGGCGCCCACCTCCTAATGCGGGTATGTTTTAAATCAGGCGCCCCACTTTCTAATGCGGGTATTTCATTTAAATCAGGCGCCCACCTTCTAATACGGGTATTTCATTTTAAATCAGGCGCCCACCTCATATTGCGGGTATGTTTTAAATCAGGCGCCCACCTCCTAATGCGGGTATGTTTAAATCAGGCGCCCACCTTCTAATGCGGGTATTTCTTTTTAAATCAGGCATCCACCTTCTAATGCGGGTATTTTATTCAGGCGCCCACCTCCTAATGCGGGTATGTTATGTAAATCAGGCGCCCACCTTCTAATGCGGGTATTTCATTTTAAATCAGGCGCCCACCTTCTAATGCGGGTATTTCATTTCAAATCAGGCGCCCACCTCCTAATGCGGGTATTTCGTTTTAAATCAGGCGCCCACCTCCTAATGCGGGTATGTTTTAAATCAGGTGCCCACCTTCTAATGCAGGTATTTCATTTAAATCAGGCGCCCACCTTCTAATGCGGGTATTTCGTTTTAAATCAGGCGCCCACCTCATAATGCGGGTATGTTTTAAATCAGGCGCCCACCTCCTAATGCGGGTATGTTTAAATCAGGCGCCCACCTTCTAATGCGGGTATTTCTTTTTAAATCAGGCATCCACCTTCTAATGCGGGTATTTTATTCAGGCGCCCACCTCCTAATGTGGTATGTTATGTAAATCAGGCGCCCACCTTCTAATGCGGGCATTTCATTTTAAATCAGGCGCCCACCTTCTAATGCGGGTATTTCATTTCAAATCAGGGGCCCACCTCCTAATGCGGGTATTTCGTTTTAAATCAGGCGCTCACCTCCTAATGCGGGTATGTTTTAAATCAGGCGCCCACCTTCTAATGCGGGTATTTCATTTAAATCAGGCGCCCACCTTCTGATACGAGTATTTCGTTTTAAATCAGGCGCCCACCTCATAATGCGGGTATGTTTTAAATCAGGCGTCCACCTTCTAATGCAGATATGTTTAAATCAGGCGCCCACCTCATATTGCGGGTATGTTTTAAATCAGGCGCCCACCTCCTAATGCGGGTATGTTTAAATCAGGCGCCCACCTTCTAATGCGGGTATTTCTTTTTAAATCAGGCATCCACCTTCTAATGCGGGTATTTTATTCAGGCGCCCACCTCCTAATGTGGTATGTTATGTAAATCAGGCGCCCACCTTCTAATGCGGGTATTTCATTTTAAATCAGGCGCCCACCTTCTAATGCGGGTATTTCATTTCAAATCAGGGGCCCACCTCCTAATGCGGGTATTTCGTTTTAAATCAGGCGCTCACCTCCTAATGCGGGTGTGTTTTAAATCAGGCGCCCACCTTCTAATGCGGGTATTTCATTTAAATCAGGCGCCCACCTTCTGATACGGGTATTTCGTTTTAAATCAGGCGCCCACCTCATAATGCGGGTATGTTTTAAATCAGGCGTCCACCTTCTAATGCAGATATGTTTAAATCAGGCGCCCATCTTCTAATGCGGGTATTTCATTTTAAATCAGGCACCCACCATCTAATGCGGGTATTTTATTCAGGCGCCCACCTTCTAATGCGGGTATGTTATGTAAATCAGGCGCCCACCTTCTAATGCGGGTATTTCATTTTAAATCAGGCGCCCACCTTCTAATGCGGATATTTCATTTCAAATCAGGCGCCCACCTCCTAATGCGGGTATTTCATTTTAAATCAGGCGCCCACCTCCTAATGCGGGTATGTTTTAAATCAGGCGCCCACCCTCTAATGCGGGTATTTAATTTAAATCAGGCGCCCACCTTCTAATGCGGGTATTTCATTTTAAATCAGGCACCCACCTCATAATGCGGGTATGTTATTTAAATCAGGCGCCCACCTCCTAATGCGAGTATGTTTTAAATCAGGCGCCCACCTTCTAATTCGGGTATTTCATTTAAATCAGGCGCCCACCTTCTAATGCGGGTATTTCATTTTAAATCAGGCGCCCACCTCATAATGCGGGTATGTTATTTAAATCAGGCGCCCACCTCATAATGCGGGTATGTTATTTAAATCAGGCGCCCACCTCCTAATGCGAGTATTTTATTTTAAATTAGGCGCCCACCTTCTAATGCGGGTACTTTATTTTAAATCGGCGCCCACCAACGGCGTCGTCTGCACAACATTTAAGCAATGACATCATTTCAACTTACAAAGTCATATTCTCACATACATATCTTATGCAACAGTTATGCACTAACTTTTATCTTAGCTCTAGTCCACATGAACTTGAATCGGCAGAAGCTTTCAGCACAACATGGAACTATATCTTACGGCGAACCGAGGAAATTTGGTCAACGACCTACTTCGAACGTCGATCCGCTCTTTTCCAATAGTTCTATTACTTCTGCGACCAGTGTCATCATAACTCGACACTGGGGCAATATTTCTTGAATCTGCACCAACTTTTTCAATAACTTCTCTCCCCCTGGGATCCTATTTCTACCCATGCATGCCTAATCTTCCTTCAAGTCCCGTTGATCAGGACAAAATTGGCTACTCAGTCAACTTCTTTGTCCGAAAATTCTTTCATCATTTCCGGCCAAAGAGGGGCATCTGTTGACACCCAATTTTGTCCCGTCTTTTCCAATTTATTTGCAATTTTAAATATTTTCGACACCTCAAAATAATTTTAATATATATACATATAGGCATATATATACATGCATATTATTATTATTCTTAATATCATTATTATTACTATTCGCCTTTTAATATCACAAGCATAGTTTTACCCCAATATTCTATGTTATTTTATTTTCACAAAATTGCATCGCATTTTCATTTTTTTTTATTATTAAGCATTAAGCATTTCGCAAATATTACGTTTTATTATTATCACATCGTGATGTTATTTTAAATAATTTACATCTTTTGCAAAACATCTTTTAATAATAAACCCCTCCTTTTATTTTTTAACCAATAACCAATTTCATTTCCCAACCCAAAACAATTCCTACCCAAAACAATTCCCCTAACCAAACCAAAGCAATCCCCTTTCTTATTTTCGGCCAAACCCAATTCAACTCCCCCTTTTATTTGGCCCAACCAAGCCCCCTTTTATCAAGCCCAACCATCCCTAAATCTCTAACCCAAACAAATATCAACCCACCCAATTCCTTTACCAAAGCCCAACACCCTTATTCCCTAAACCCCTCACCCGAAACCCCACCAACCGAAGCCCAACTCGTCGGCCCGGCCCAATCGGCCGACTCCATACCCATTCCCTTTTATTTCTCCCCCAAAACCAGAAAACCCTAAAAAATTAAAACAAAAACATTTCTCTCTCTCAACCCTCAAGTCGCCGCACCCCTACCCCCCCACCCCCCGCCGCCGCACCCTCCCCGTCACTTCACCACTGCCACCAACCTACCCTGACACCGCCGAACCCATCCCCTCACCAACACACCCCCCAAAATCCTCAACACATGCCCCAAGAAATCGCCCCAAAAAATCAGATTTTGTCCCCTTTATTTTGAAATTCAAATTCATTTTTAGGGGGCTATGAGGGGGGTTGAACGTTGAGGTTGATACCTATAAACCCACCCTCCCCTTTTTGCATCTGTTGGGAGGATTCTTTTTCGGATAAAAAAGGGTTCTTTTGGGGAGTTTCAATTCGATTTTTGAGTTCTAAATTTAGATTCAAATTGTCGGTCGTATTGTATTTTATTTGGTGTTGTTCTTCACTAAAAAATCTGAAATTTTCTTAAGAACATTTCTTTCTTTTGCATGTGTTCTTCACCTTAAGGGTCCGAAATTATTGGGTTTTAGGTGTTAAAGAATCTGATTTTTTTGCTATTTTCCCACTATTTTTGGGTCACTGCCGGGTCGGGTCACTTCCGGGTCGGGTCAAACATCAGAAACAGACTTACAAAAGCAGCATCCTAAAATCAGAAAATCAGCATCCAAAATCAGAATTTCGACATCGCAAAATCTGAATTCAAAACAAACTTCTCCGAGCGGGTCGACGATTCGAAATATGCCTCGGTTCGCTACCCGGAGAAGGTCAGTAAATACATCTTCTCTTAATTTTATTGTTCTACATTTTGTTTTTTTTTCGTATTAATTATGTGTTAGTTTAGTTGTTTATGGCATGTTTGAGTATGATGGATTTGTTAGTCTGTTTAGTTAACTGTTGGTGGTTAGATATGCTTTGGTTAGGTTCATGTTTAATATGATGTGATGTATATGTTGTTTTAATACTTGTCTAGCAAGATTATTATATAGGCTACTTGAATGATCAGTCCGATAAATAAAATGTGATGCTTGTTATTATGATTTATGGCAGTTAATATCTAGATGTGTGATTATAATTTATTTCTTTTACATGGTTGAGATTATATGAATGTTAGTTCCATAAGATTATGTCTTGATGGTTTGGAAATATGCTATGTTAACATGTTCATGTGCCTTTATGTGATTGATGGGCAATTTTGGATAAATTAGCTTTGAGTATCCATTAGTATGTCTATAAATCTGTGTTTTCTAAGTTTAGGATAGTAAAAATGTGATAAAAAGCTCTGTGTGTATAGGTGTTGGTTTCTAGATGTTGTTTGATCATGTTGGACTGAAAAAATATTAAAACCTGCCTGCCTAACATGTTTGAGAACCATTTTTGACCATATGCTACCTTGTATGTAGTGTCATTCCTTATCATGTCTGAGAAATGAAACATTCATGTGTTTAGTTTATAATAAATTGCCCCCCTCCCCTGCATATTGGAAGTATTGTCCTTTAATGGCTGTTTGGTCATCCCTTGTTTGTCTGATATGTCCACTTGAGTTGGCTATGTATTTGTCAACATTTGTGAGTTTGTATGCCCATCAGTTTAATTATGGGGCTGCCTTGTTTACTTGAGTGCCATCATGCTGGATAATGTGGCCTGAATAGGACCATGTATGCTTGGTCTAGTTTGAGAAGACTACACACCCTTTGAAAATGCTTCCTTTTAATAGCCATTTATTTATTTTTCTAAATCTATATGCTTGTCAAGCTAACTATACATTTGTTTTGCCTAATTAAGTGTTAAAATGCATACACAATAGCAATGTAATGTCTCTGAAGTTATATTTAATGCCCTGCCTGTCTGTTTTCATGGTCTATAAGATGTTTGGATCAAATTCACTGCACCTGTCAAGCCTATTTTGTTTTCCTGATTTTGATTACAATTTCGTAGGAGTCTGCATGTACATCTGGTTCTGTTGAGAGTATGTGTATCTTCTTAAGATTAATGAGTTAGTCCTATATGTGTGTCTGGTTCACAAATTAGTTAAGACTGTATATTTTGATAATATGATCTCTGCATTAACTAGAAATGTCAATGTCATAGAACAATATGTGATTGTGGACCCCTTTGTTATGAATCAGATCATTCCCTAAGTGTTTGGTTCAGGCTCACTCTTTTAAACTATGCAAAGATACCATCGTAATCGCTCCTTTCCTTTCTGCCTATTCACATGATCTATTTTCTTGCATTTTTAGTTCCTGAGATCTGAAAACTGAATATGGTCATTTATTTGACTTCATTGTGTGCATTGAAGGTGTGAGGCATTCTTCCTTGTGTATTTGGCGTTTTATTATTTTTCTTTGTAGTTGATTTGCTCATTATTTGCTTTGAAATACAGGGGACTGTTATGTTCTTCTTCTTATCTTATAATCTGAGTTTTCAAACATGTAATGGCTGAGAGTCTTTAGAATTGTTAACATGTCCATAATTTTAGCTTAAGCCAAGTCTTTAGTTTGGTTTTGTTTACTGGCTACAAGTTCTGTACTTTGTTAAGATAGTAGTGTAAGCATTGATTCTTATCTAAGACAAATTGTTTTTTTCTTCATCCCTATTGCTTAAGCTTAGGTACATGAAATATGGGGTTATAAAAATGGATAATCTAGCACAATTAGGCATATGAAAATCCTGTTAGATATGATTACTTTGGTTATTATGCTAACTGGTGTTTTGAATGTTAAAAATAAAAATGCATGATTGATTTGTTCAAATTTGAAATCATGAAGCACATAGAATAAATTGAGAACCAGTGTGGTGTATGCCTATATGTTTTTCCTGCATTTTCCTTTTTGGTGTTCATTTGAAGTATAAGTTTGATATACATCAGGGTATATGGATTGTATGCCAATATGTATCTAGTATATGAGGTGTACATGTCAAGTGTATATCTGGTATATCAATCCTGTTTGCACACTATGTATATTTTGTTGGGCTCAACCCAGTTCTTCTATCATCTTGTCTGATCTGCCAAAATACAGCATTATGTTTGGCTTCTATGCTTCATTTTCTGCTCATTTTCATTTCTGCCTACATGATATAACTTGGGCTAAGCCCAACATCTTATTTCTTCTTTCCATCATTGTCTATTGTCTCTAGTTTGGAGCAATCTAAACATTTGATTTTGTTTCATTTACTGTGGGCTGCTTCATGATTTGGGCCAGTTTGCTCTTTCTTCCTCCTTAAAATTCGAGGACAAATTATGGGCCTATCTTTCATCTTTTGCGTGTCACATTCTATACCACATTCCAAATTTTATGTTTAAAAATACTCGGGCTTTCGGTTCGTTTTAAATTGCTAATTAATACCGACTATTTATATATGCGTGCCTAATTATATATATTAGCATTTCCTTCCATTTACATCTGATAATTTGGGTATTTTCTAATTCCCCTTCATATTTACTTATGTATATATTTTCATGTTCCATTCTCTAATCTTTTTCTTTTCTTTATTTACATGAAATGCATCGGGAGCTACGAAGAGTTTCGCTATGAGACTCATCATGATCATTGCCGAACGAAGACCCGCACTCACACTCCTTGCATTTTCAACCTCGGGATTTCAAAACCAATAGGGCGAGATGACATTGTCATCCGTCTTAGTTTTCCATTCATTGTTATTCTTTATTTTCTTTATTTTTATTTGGGTCTGTAATAATTATTTAATGCTTGTGTGATTGTTAGGATATTTAGAATAATTAGTCCATGAATGAATAATTAATAGGGTAGTTCAAAACCGTCGCTAGTTTATTCATTTGTAGGCTCGGTTAACTCAAACTTAGAAACCCATAGCTAGTTATTTACTTTAGGCTCGTTAGTTTCAAAATTGGAAATCCGCGGCTAGATTGTTTATTTTAGGCGCGCCATGCATGTTCAAACTTTCAAAAACAAATACCAGATTTGCATCTTAAACATATGTTTAAGCCTTTGTGTTATACAATCTTATGATTTAAAATGACTTGCTAAAAATCATTTCTTTATATTACTAATAAATTACTTTTTCCCTTTTTATTATCAATTGCGAAATAAGTATTTTATTAAACTTTCATACAAATGTATTCTTATCCAAAAAATCAACCTTATATGTGTTTTATAAATCATACTTTACAATGTCATGCATACTCTTTCAAATTTCATATCAGGAATTATTCTTGCAACTATTTTTGCAATAAAAGAAAATCATTACTTTAAAGCATTCTCTTTAAACATTATTCTTAAAACATATGCATTTTTTAGTATAATAATTAACCTGAGTTTGACCGGACAACCGCAAGTTAGCGGATCTTAAAGGATGTCTAACCCCTTCCCTTTAGGATAATAAAGAACCCTTACCTAGAATCTCATTAGTTTCGTAGATCATAAAATCAGAGTTATTTTACAGCTTTTAGTTAGTATTTAGGTGTCCTAATTCACCGTAAAAATAATTAGGTGGCGACTCCAAAACCCTTTTACCCAGGAATCACCGGATACGTCTGTGCTCCGCTTTGACCCGAGCAGGTCAAAATAGGGCGCGACACGTGATATATTCCAAGATAACAAAAATTCTCGTGCTGTCACTCTTGAGCAGGAATTTTCCCATGTAAACATGGAAGATTTTCCTAACGTCTCAACCTATTGTAAAAGGCTGAAAAAATTGACGAACCAACTCCGCAACGTTGGTGCGCCCGTTGCCAATAATCGTCTTATTCTTCAAATGGTTGCAGGACTTTCTGAGGTTTATAATGGCGTTGGAACACTACTTCGTCAAAGTAATCCCCTGCTACTATTTTATCATGCCCGTTCCATGCTCACGTTAGAAAAGGCTAATTTGGCTAAAAAGGCAGCTTCCAGAGCACATTCCGTCGTAATAATGACCACGTCAGACGACCCTCGCTTATTCTCCAAAAATTCAGGCCAAAACTGTAACCACAATAGCGACAAAAAGGGTCAAAATCGTAAAAATAATGGCAAAAATAGCAGTGGTAATGGCGGCGGAGGATGTAACAGTGGTAGCTACACCAGTGGGCCTCAGAGCAGTGGGTCGCAGGCCAACTGGCAGTGGGGCTGGGACAGTGGCCATTGGCCCAACAACCCTTATTTTCCGCCTGCCCTTATCCTGAAAACTGGGCTCAGTTCCAGTAAAATTCGAGGCCCAGTTTCTCGGTCCCAAATAGTGGAATGCGGTACAGTAATGGGCCGGGAAAACAGGCAGGCCTGCTTGGGCCTTGGTCCCCGCAGACCTTCCATGCTGCGATCAAATCCGATCCCGACACCTTCAGATATTGAAGTCGCAATGCATACACTTGGCTTAAATCCTCCGGACGCGAATTGATATATGGACACTGGAGCCACTTTTCATATGACGTCTGATCAAGGTACTCTCTCATCTTATTCAAATTTGAGCAAAAATCGTGGTATAATTATTGGTATTGGCAACTCAATTCCAATTCGCGGTTATGGACATACAACTTTATCTCCCCCACATCCACCTCTAGTTTTGAAAAATACCCTTCATGCCCCTAACTTAATTAAAAATTTGGTGTCTGTCTGAAAATTCACTATTGATAATTGGGTTTCTGTTAATTTTGATCCCTTTGAGTTTTCTGTGAAGGATTTCAAAACGGATATACCTCTAATGAGATGCAATGGTGGGGGAGAGCTTTATTCAATCACAACTACCACCACTTCCACGAGTCAAGCCATGTCGGCTATTTTTGCCGCCCTTGCTCCTTCCTTGTGGCATGCACGTTTGGGTCATCCGAGATCATCTATTATTTCGTGTTTGCCTAAAAACAATTCTTATTTTTTGTAAGGGTACGCGTAGTACTCCACTTTGTTCTTCTTGTCCGTTAGGGAAACATGTTCGATTACCATTTGTAGCCTCTACTTCTCGTACTTTGAAACATTATTCATAGTGATTTATGGACATCTCATGTGTTATGTTCTTTGGGCCATCGTTATTATGTCTTATTTTTGGATGATTATTCTAATTTTTTGTGGACCTTTCCGTTATCCAAAAAGTCTCAAGTTTTTTCCACTTTTTAAAATTTAGAGCATTCATCCGTACCCAATTCAAATGGAAAATTAAAAATATTCAATGTGATAATGGCAAGGAATACGATAATGGGTCGTTTCGGAAATTTTGTGATGCTAATGGCATAGTTTTTCATTTTTCTTGTCCTCATACGTGCTCACAAAATGAAAAAGTCGAATGGAAAATTCGTACCATTAATAATATTGTCTGAACTTTTTAGCTCATGCTTCCGTACCCCCTTCCTTTTGACATCATGCACTACAAATGACTACTTACCTCCTTAACGTACTTCCTACCAAAGGATTAGCATATGAATCTCCCCTTAAAATTCTCTATAATAAGACTCTTTCGTATTCACATCTTAGGGTCTTTGGATGTTTATGATATCCACTTTTTTCGTCCACTACAATTAACAAAATTCAAGCCCGTTCTACCGCTTGTGTTTTTTTGTTATTTATCTAATCATCGTGGTTATAAATATTCTGATTTATCGTCTTATAAAATCATAATTAGTCGCTATGTTCTTTTTTATGAAACCCAATTTCTATATGCTAAAGTGAGTAGTCACGTACCTAGTTCGTATAATTTTTTAGATGACGAGGTCTCATCATATATTATCCACCATTTATCGGACTTGTCCCGTGACCAAAATACGCTAGCAGGCCCACTACCTGCTGCCCACACAGTCCCATTACCACTGTTCCGGGCCGATTCTGACTAGTGGGCCAGAAACACGGCCCAGTACCGATCTCGGTATTGTTCCAGTGTTCCATCCCACTCCAGTATCGGCTTCCGCCCCTGCTGGCCAGTCCGTCACCGCCCCGCACATTGCCCCAAATCCAACCAACTCTATCTCGAGTCAAGGGCCCTTTACTCGTAGTCAAAGGGGTATTTTTAAATCAAAACAATATTTTAATCTCAGAAGTCGTATGATTAGGATTTAGAAGTATAGTATGAATATGATTTTTCATATTTGAGCAAAGTATCGTGCTATATTCTATCACTTACGTTACCTGTAATTGGGTCGTGGATGTGTCCTTAGGTTCAATGACATTGTTAATAGGATTATCTGTTTTTTTTTTACTGATTGCTTCTCTATGCTTTACATACAATGCATAATTAGCTAGCGTACTAATGGCTCGTCTGATTTATCCTATAAGAAGAAATGATTTCAACAATTTTTTTTGTAAGACTAATGTACAGTTTTTTTTTAAATATAAAAAGTCTATTAATGTAATCATGTATAAGGAATGTTTAATGCATAAGCATACATAAACGACTTACTCAAAGACCATTTTCAAAGCTGGCTGATCTTATCTATTCCCTCAGTCTCAAAAGGAATTCTGAGGGCGATTGCATCAAGATTTGGATTGAAATTAGAAACTGAGGTGTGTGGTAAGTGTGCACAGGAAAAAGTTATGGGTTACAAAATTGCAGGAAACGGAGAGTAAGTAAATATTATAAAGTTCTAGAAAGGATAAACTAAAGATTACAACCAACCGGAATCAAGAACGTTACAAATTCCTTGAGATTTGCTAAGTCGAGTGATGACACTTCTTTAAGACAAGATTGCCCCGTATATATCATTTTACGGTGTCGGGAAATAGTCTCCCAAGATACAACAACAACTTAACAATTGAGCAAAGAAAACTCATGTATTACTCTTGAAGAACTTTGAATATAGAAAACTTGCTAGAGAGGAAGAAGAAGATTTCAGAAAATTCTGTAAGTATTGAACAATTGAGCCAAAGGCCTCAATTTATAGTGTAATGAGATGACCCCTCAACTAGCCAACTAATGGCCTTCAATAGCCATGTAATGACACTTATTGAGGGGGTTACATTCAGTCAAAAAATGGCTGAATTCATGTGCTAAATAATGAAGATTCAATGCTCCAAAACCAGCCCAAAAGTCAGAACTTTTTATCTTCCTATCGCAGCATTTTGCCTCCGAAGCGCCACGGCTCTGCGATTAGCACCGCGGCGCTCCGGCGCTCCGGCGCCTCGGCTCTGACGGGGCTGCACCGCGGCCCTTAGCGGCGATTTTCGACTCGTTTCATCTTACACTTTTCCTTCGTTAACCAACGTGGAATACTTGTCATTTGGCCAATAACCATCTATCATTCTATGTCTCAAACGTCTCACTTACGTACCAATATCTCTTTCACTAATAAAATTTGCGATACTTGGCACTATGTGTGCACGTGTGTGGAAACGACGTTTCCGACGTGCGGGGCCTCAATTGTTCGAGTCATAAATAATGGGATAAACTTAATTCCACATTAGTAAATTTTCAACAAAAGTTCCAAGTTTTTGTAAGATGCAAGAAGATTTTAGCGGAAACTGGGGAAAAGGATAAAATGAGGAACAACTTTCCCAGCGATGAATTTCTTAGTACCAGCATCTTGTGCGTTGTACTTCTTCTGCAGCTTTTCCCATAACTCTTTGGCGGTGCCTACATCGCAATACACCGTGTAGAGTGGGTCTGACATACAGTTCAGAATACAGTTCTTACACATAAAGTCACTATGACTCCAAGCATCAAGAACCATCTTCATGCCATTGACTACATGAATACCTTGGCCCCCTCTAGCCGAATTCATTAGGCTGAGGGTCCACTTCATCTCCATCTTGTGGAGGATCTTCTTCTAGGAAACGAGTCATTCCCATAACAGTCAAATAAAACAACATCTTCTGCTATTATCTCTTGAAGTTGGAGCCCATAAACTTCTCTGGGCGTTCATTGTGGAAACCGGAGGGTGGAGGAACAGTAATGTTCCCTTGAGCAACCGAAAAGGCATTGGGTATGCCTTGAGCAGCGGGGAAGGCTGAGGGTTTGCCTTAAGTAGCAGCAGCAGCAGAATCAGAAGTGAGTTGTTCTCTTCCCGTCATCTTTCTAAACACTAACAAAGCAATCTTGTCTTAAAATTGTATGTTACAACAATTGCAGGAAACGGGAAGTAAATAATTATTACAAATTTCTTGAAAGGATAAACTAAAGAT
Organism: Anisodus acutangulus; assembly: GCA_029783415.1. Lineage (NCBI taxonomy): Eukaryota > Viridiplantae > Streptophyta > Magnoliopsida > Solanales > Solanaceae > Anisodus > Anisodus acutangulus. The sequence continues at coordinate 20,561,234 of CM056500.1, forward strand.
TACAACCAACTGGAATCAAGAACGTTACAAACTACTTGAGATTTGCTGAGTCGAGTGATGACACTCTGTCTTTAAGACAAGATTGCCCCATATATATCCTTTTACGGTGTCGGGCAATAGTCTCCCAAGATACAACAACAACTTAACAAATGAGAAAAGGAAACTCAAGTGTTACTCTTGAAGAACTTTGAATATAGAAAACTTGCTAGAGAGGAAGAAGAAGATTTCAGAAAATTCTGTAAGTATTGAACAATTGAGCCAAATGCCTCAATTTATAGTGTAATGAGATGACCCCTCAACTAGCCAACTAATGGCCTTCAATAGACATGTAATGACACCTATTAAGAGGTTACATTCAGCCAAATAATGGCTAAATTCACGTGCCAAATAATGGAGATTCAATGCTCCAAAACCATCCGAAAAGTCAAAAACTTCCTATCTTCCTGTCGCAGCATTCTGACTCCGAAGCTCCGCGGCTCTGTGAATTAGCATCGCGGCGCTGCGGCTCCAGTGGTTGAACACCCAATTAGCGTCGCGGCGCTGCCTGGGAGGCGCCACAGCGCTCTGGCGCCTCGGCTCTGACGGGGTTGTGTCGCGGCCTTTCGCGACGATTTCCGACTCGTTTCATCTTACACTTCTTCCTTCGTTTACCAACGTGGAATACTTGTCATTTGACCAATAACCGTCCATCATTCTATGTCTCAAACGTCTCACTTACATACCAATATCTCTTTCATTAATAAAATTTGCGATACTTGACACTATGTGTGCACGTGTGTGGAAATAATATTTCAGTCGTGCGAGGCCCCAATTGTTCGAGTAATAAATAATGGGATAAACTTAATTCCACATTAGTAAATTTTCAACAATCCTCTCTTGAAAGAGATTTTGGCGCACTCACATGGTGCTTTTTCCAGCAATCTTTCAGCGGACAGATATTGCATCTGGATAGGTAGCTTCCGCTTTGAACCTTCCATAGTTGAATACCATCGGACTTACTTACTGTGTGGTGAACGTGATGTCTTGAACCGTCAGTGTTTAGTGTAAGTCAAGTCAACGGTACCAACACAACAACTTTCCTTACTCTGTTCTTCGTATTATTTTGTCCGTTGTGGCCGTGGACACTTCTTGGATTCTTAAGTGCATTCATTTGAAGTGGCATGTCCTCACACTTAAATAGGTGGTCTCCTACAAGGTATACTGCTATACCCGATTTTACAAGTGTTAGAAACCATTAAAAGTTTCTCCAAATCTAACCTCAATCGTTGAGGATCATTAAAGGTTTTGGAAACTTAACCTTTACCCACACTGCAGATAGCACTTAACGTCTATCGCGAGAACGACCTTGGGTTTATGTTCCTTACAGGGATCACAACCCGAAGTGCTCTTGCTTCCACCAAAGTGTTCAACTGAACCTTTACAGCTTAGTTTTTCCATTGAACCAAATTCCTGGGATCTCCAGTTAGTAAGGTTGGGTTACCACTGTATTGGTCCTTATAGCTTGGATTTTAAGCTCATTCCCTAGACAGGCAGAACATCTGATATTTGGGTAAGCCCTGTGTTAGTGGGTCCGGTGTGTTATCCTTTGATTCTATGTAATCAATGGATATTATACTCGTGGTGATCAGCTGCCTAACGGTCTTATGTCTCCGTCGAATGTGATGAGACTTGCTGTTGTACATAGAACTACGTGCCCTTCCTAGAGCCTACTGACTATCACAGTGAATCATTACATAAAGTACGGGTTTGTCCCATCAAGGGACATCCTCTAAGAAGTCGTGAAGCCACTCAGCTTCTTCTCCTATTTTGTCTAAAGTGATAAACTATGATTCCATCATGGATCAGGCGATGCAAGTTTGCTTAGAGGATTTCCAAGACACAGCCCCACCACTAATTGTAAATATATACTCACCAGTGGACTTGGTGTTCTCTATATCAGATATCCAGTTTGTATCACTGTACCCCACTAGTACAACTGGATATCTCGAATAATGCAACCCGTAAGTTAGTGTGTATTTCAGGTATCGTAGTACCCGATTCAATGTCTTCCAATGATCATTACTCGGATTACGGGTAAACCTAGCCAGCTTGTTTACTGCATAAGAAATATCAGGTCGGGTGTAGTTTGTTATGTACATCAATCTCCCAATCACCTGTGCATATTGCTCCTAGCATATGGGTGCACCACAATTTTTATCAAGCTTTTGATTTCTATCCAGTGGTGACTTCATAGGCGAACTGTCAAACTTCTCAAACTTTCTCAACACATCCTCGATGTAGTGAGACTGAGATAAGACTAGTCTGTCAGACGTCTTAGATATCTTTATCCCTAAGATGATATCTGTGATACCCATATCCTTCATGTCGAAGCATTGTTTCAGCATGTTCTTAGTCTCTAGGATCAAGCTAGGACTGCTTCATGTGATCAACATGTCATCTACGTATAGGCATATTATGACGAGCGAGTCAGAGTTACCTTTCATGTAGACACATTTATCACATTCATTAATGGAGAAACCCTTCGTTAGTAGAGTACTATTAATTTTTTCGTGCCATTACTTCGGGGCTTGTTTTAGCCCGTACAGAGATTTGACAAGTCGACAGACTTTCTTCTCTTGTCCTGGAACCCCATACCCCTTGGGTTGTTCCATATAGATTTCTTCTTCCAAATCACCATTTAGGAAGACTGTCTTGACATCCATTTGATGTATCTCAAGGTCATGCAATGCTGCAATCGCAATGAATACTCATATGGACGTCATCATAGACACCGGGGAGTACGTGTCAAAATAGTCAATGCCTTCTTTCTGTCGATAGCCCTTGACTACCAACCTAGCTTTATACTTGTCTATAGACCCATCTGCTTTATACTTCCGTTTGAGTATCCATTTACAACTCAACGGTTTATTTCCTAGAGGAAGATCAACCAACTCCCAAGTATGGTTATGCAGGATGGAGTCTATTTCACTCTTAATAGCTTCTTTCCAGAGCGGTGCCTCTGGAGCTGACAATGCTTCAGCAATTGTCCTTGGTTCGTCATCAACCATATAAGCTACAAAGTCAGGACCGAAGGATTTATCATTCCTGGCCCTTTTACTTCACCTCAGTTCCATCTCTGGAGTCTCCAAGTTCTGAGAATCTGGAACACTAGATTCTGGATATTCAGCCACTTCGAAGTTCACTAGATCTGAACCATCTAGATCCGGGCAGTCAACGACTCCTGGTTCCTAAGAGCTTTGTTCATAACTTCGTTTGCGATATGTTATGTCTTTTTCCTTTCTAGGAAAAGTATCCTCAAAGAATTGAGCATTCCTTGATTCCATGATTGTACCCACGTGGATATCTGGAATATCTGACTTATGCACTAAGAAGCGATAAGCACTACTGTCATATCCGATGAAAATGCAATCTACAGTCTTAGGCCCAATCTTGACCTGTTTTGGCTTGGGCACTTCAACATTTGCCAAACAACCCACACATTTAAATATTTATAGGTGGGTTTCCTTCCCTTCCATGACTCATATGGAGTTTTGTCCTTACCCTTATGTGGGACTCTGTTAAGAATCGTATTAGCGGTAAGGACGGCTTCTCCCCATATGTTTTGGGGAAGACCGAAATTGATGAGCAAGACATTCATCATTTCCTTCAACGTGCGGTTCTTGGGTTCTGCAACACCGTTCGACTGAGGTGAGTATGGACCCATCGTTTGATGAACAATGCCCGATTCGGCACAATATTCCTCAAATGGCGCTACATATTCTCCCCCTCTATCGCTACGAATGGATTTAATCCGCATGCTTAGTTGGTTTTCAACTTCTGCTTTGTAGTGTAGGAACGTTTCAAAGGCTTCATATTTACTTTTCAATAAGTAAAGGTAACAATACCTTGTGCTATTATCAATGAATGTCACAAAGTACTTGTTCCCCCTAGTTTGTGCAAACTTCAAATCACATATATCTGTTTGAATAAGTTCTAGAGGAGCGCTATTCCTTTCGACGGATCGAAAAGGAAACTTTGTGAGTTTTGCCTCTACGCACACCTTACACTTATGTTGAGGGTTTACGTTGATAGATGGCAATAACTCCAACTTAACCAACCTTTGGATGGACTTATAGTTAACATGTCCTAATCTATAATGTCATAAATTAGAAGACTCAAGCAAGGTAGAAGAAACTTCAATATTATTACTTGCACGCATTACAGACATGGCGTTAACTTTGAAGAGGCATTCACAGACGAAGCCTCTTCCCACAAAAGTTCCATTCTTGGTGATTACAAACTTATTGGACTCAAATACTAGCCTAAAACCATCATTAACCAATAAATGACCTGAAATTAAATTCCTCCTAATCTCAGGGACATGCATCACCTCATTCAGAGTGAGCTCCTTTCCAGAAGTCATCTTCAGGACTGCCTTTCATATCCCCAGCACGTCAGAGGAAGCGTTGTTACCTATGAACAACTTCTTGTATGTAACTGGTGTATATGTGGAGAAGGTATCTCTATTGGAACAGATGTGTCTGGTAGCACCTGTGTCTATCCACCATTGCATGGGATTCTCAACAAGGTTTGCTTCAAGCACCACCGCCGAGAACTCCTCAATCATGTCGTCAAGAAGTGTGTCTTTGACGAAATTAGCATGTGCCTTCCCTTTGGCCTTGGCCTTCTCTTGTTGCTCAGTTTTGAGCTTGCGGCAGTCCTTGATCATGTGACCAGGTTTCCCACAGTGGTGACAGTTTTCCTTGAACTTCTCTGATGCTTGGGTATTGCCGTCTTTCTGGAACTTGCGCTTCTTGCTTGGGTTCCCTTTGGCCTCAATTAGATCTGCCTTTGCCTCAGCGGGTTGTTTCCCCTAGGCAACGCCTTTTTTTATCTTCATGAATCTGGAGTTTGATAATAAGTTCCTTAAAGGTCATTTCCTTTGTCTTGAATTTTAAGTAACTCATATACTCATTCCACGAGGGAGGTAACTGTTCAATCAGTGATGCAACAAAAAACTGCTCATTTGGTTTCATACCTTTCAAATCTAGGTGATGTAGAATCATTTGGAATTCCTGGACTTGAGACATCACAATTTTGTTATCCACCATTTGAAATTTCAGGAATTTCCCAACGATGAATTTATTAGTACCAGCATCTTGTGCGTTGTACTTCTTCTGCAGCTTTTCCCATAACTCTTTGGCGGTGCCTACAGCGCAATACATCGTGTAGAGTGGGTCTGACAGACAGTTCAGAATACAGTTCTTACACATAAAGTCACTATGACTCCAAGCATCAAGAACCATCTTCATGCCATTGACTACATGTATACCTTGGCCCCCTCCAGCCGTTTCATTAGGCTAAGGGTCCACTTCATCTCCAGCTTGTGGAGGATCTTCTGTTAGTAAACGAGTCATTCCCATAACAGTCAGATAAAACAACATCTTATGCTGCTATCTCTTGAAGTTTGAGCCCATAAACTTCTCTGGGTGTTCATTGTGGAAACCGGAAGGTGGAGGAACAATAACGTTCCCTTGAGCAACCGGAAAGGCATTGGGTATGCCTTGAGCAGTGGGGAAGGCAGAGGGTTTGCCTTAAGTAGCAGCATCAGAAGTGAGTTGTTCTCTTCCGTCATCTTTCTAAACACTTCCAAACATTTGATTAGGGCTGACAATTTCACCCTAACCCGATGGATATCCGATCCACCCGACTCGATTATATGGATGAAAATTCGACAAAATATGGATTTAATCAGGTGACGGATCGGGTCGGATTCGGGTGAACATACATCCAACCCACCATCCGATCCACCACCTGATCCGCCCATTATAAATTAATTATTTTCAATCCACCCCTTGTATATCTTTAAATATTTGATATAAATAATTGATAAACATGATTGCTAATTATATCTACTAATTTATGGATCTATTTTTACAAAATATAAACTTGTGGTCAACTTTTACATTTAAAATTTGAAATCTCAAATCTTGCCTTTTTGGATGATTTGGAATTTCATTTCATGAGATGAAATCGCATGTCCAAATGATGATTTCATAAATGATGATTTCATCTCATAAGATGAAATTGCATGTCCAAACGCTTAATAAATGTTATTTTTAATTTGACTGAATCAGGCTAATCAAAATAACTTAAGTTAAGAAATATGTGGGTCGCTAACTCGTCCAAATTTAAACAGATTGAACAAATTATATTTTTATCTGCTAATTATATAACTCTAAGTTTGATCAAGTAAAACGTACATTGAACAACATAAGAAAGGGGAAAAACAAATGTCGATCGTTTTCACATAAAAATATGAACTCACAGTACTAGGAGGATTGATGATATTTATTTTATCTTAACAGTTGATATAATCAAATGCAACTTTGTGGGTTTACTGCACTCGCCATTCTCGAATTAATCCGTACAATTCTCTATTTCCAATAAAATGAACAAAGTAAAGTTCATTTTTGTGAAATTTGAACTGACATATTTATTAACTGTCATAAATTACTTACAAGACTTAAGTATCGACCAATTTTCATAAGTCTTCGTCGCTTCCATCCGCGAAGCACCCGATCCACCCGTGGATGATGGGTGGATCGGATGTGGATTAAAAAAAATAGGGTGATGGATGGGTCGGGTGGTGAATGGATCGTTGGCGGGTGGAGGCGGATTGAGCTCCACCCGATCCACCTCCGATCCATTGTCAGCCCTACCTTTGATCCTTTTTCTCTTTACCGCATACCTCAATCCTAATTTCCCTCTACATATTAAAGTGAGAAATTTCTAACTTTTTAAAATATAATGTAATTCCTCTATTTCAATTTAAGTGACTTAGTTTGACTAAGTGTGGAGTTTAAGAAATAAAAAGAGATTTTTGAATCTTATAATCTTAAATTAAAGATGTGTATAATGTACTAAAATGTACTTTAGTCTTGTGGTTATAAAATTGACAAGTATGATCTTTGAATTGTCAATTTATTAAATGTGAAAAGATGCATTTTATTGGGACAGATAAAAAAGAAAAGTAAGAAATATTTAACACTTTAAAACTTCACGATTAGTGTTGCAAGTTACAAGCAAGTACATTACTATATCAGATTATCATCATTTGTTGTAACCAGAACCAACAAGCAATCAAAACTGTTCAAAAAATTAATCATTTAAATAGATTTCAGTAACAAAATTGAGGTGATTAGGAGGTGGTCATAGGGATCTCGACGGCGGGGGAATTTGCATTATGTAAACATATCAAATGTCCAGAAACCATAGGAACGCATGGGATATATTATATATAGCTCCACATCTCCAATGTTTTCTTCGTTGCTCCTTCAACTTGTCATTATGGACCCTCCATTAATCTCAATATCAAATTCCATCCTTTTCTTTTTCCTGATTTCAATTACAAATATCTATCTAAGCATATGTATGCATACAAGTTCAAATATATATACCTAATAAATCACAAATTTAGTTCAAATAAGCAAACTGAATATGAAAAGCTCAACTAATTTTGGATTAAGACGTGTTGATTGATTGATTAATCGGATTTAGCATACCTTTTGCTGGCCGTTGATTTAGAAAATCGATTTGGGTAAAACTCTAATAGATATCGGAGCAGATTCATGGGTTATTCTACAAGGCCCGGTGTTGCTAATTCCTTATTGGGCTTACATTTAGGTTAAGGGAAACAGAATTTGGTCCCCGATGACAAATTAAAACATTCAAGGGAATATTTCATAAATGGCGAGATTACTGTCCCTTTTTTGTAGAAAAATATTTCTTTTAAAAAATGTAGCATATACAATATGCACGCTCTTTCAAAACTTAGCATATTCATTAGATGCGCGTATGTATATAGTATCAATGTGTACACTGTTATGTTGTATATACAACATATACTTACTATTACATTGTATATACAATTTATTTATAGAATAATTTTTATTTTGTACATTATATTTCTCAAATTAAACAATTAATTTTTTTCGGTAACTAAGAAAAGAAAATAAATAAATAATTAATTAATGATGGTGCATTGTATCTAAGTTTATTAATCTTGTCAAAAAGAAGTTTATTAATCTTGAGTTGACGTGATTCAAAAGAGAAATGCATGTACATTAGAATATGAAGTGTTGTGACTTGTTTCAAGTACACAATATAGAGTTTATAAATAGACACATGTACTTTAACTTCATATACCAAAATATAAAAATTCATAAATTATATCTTCTCTTCCATGGCTACTCATTTGAAAGGTGTAAAAAAGTTTACACTAACTGATGAGATGAGAAAAATATTATGTGAGTACAAAAATAAGCATCCCTCTTCAAGTCAAAAAAGATTTGCAACAGTGGGTTCAACAAAAGTGATCTCTCTATTAGTCAATCAACAATATCAAATATTCTTAAAAGGTCACCAGAATATTTGTCAAAAGAGATAACAAATAGCAATGTTAAAAGGCACAAATCAGCAAAATATCCTGAATTAGAAAATGTATTGTATGAGTGGTTTCTCCAATATCAAGAGAAAGTGAACATGACTGGAGAAATGATTCAAACTAAAGCAAGAGAGTTTCTACAAAAAATGTATGGTGATGCAAATCCAGAATTTAACTTCTTAAGTGGTTGGTTAGAACGGTTCAAGGCGAGACATGAGATTAAGTCTTATAGAAGGTTTGGTGAAAGTGGTTCAGTTGTCATGGAGAATATTGAAGAAGTTTTACCTGAAATTCGAGCTAAATTGGACAAATTTCATTGGAGGGATATCTATAATATGGATGAAACATGCTTATTTTATCGTTTGCAAGCAGATCATTCACTAGCTACAAAGCAATTAGAAGGACGGAAAAAGGACAAGGAAAGACTTAATGTTGTTGTTTGTTGCAATGAGGATGAATCAGATAAAGTACCTCTTTGGATTATTGGTAAGTATGCTAATCCTAGATGCCTTAAAATGTGAATATTAGCAATCTTAATTGTCATTATCGAGCCAACAAGAAAGCATGGATGACTGGATTACTCTTTCAAGAATTTGTTCGTTGGTTTGATGATAGAATGACAGGTAGAAAAGTGCTGCTTATAGTAGACAATTGTCCAGCCCATCCCAAGGTTATTAAAGGCTTGAGAAATATTGAATTGTTCTTTTTGCCTCCAAATACAACATCAAAAATTCAACCATGTGATGCTGGAATTATTCGAACACTTAAGATTTATTATCGGCGTCATTTTTATTCTAGCATCTTGGAAGGCTAGGAGATGGGAGCAATAAATCCTAAAAAAATGAATGTCCTGAATGCTATCAATTTTATTAATGCTGCTTGAAATATTGATGTGAAGGCCACAACTGTCGCAAATTATTTTCGACATTGCAAAATTCGATCCGAGGAAGGTATGCTTCTAGAAGAAGAAACTGGTGATGTTGAAGGCATTCAAAGGTTAGAGGAAGCTATTTTTAATTTACATTATAGAAATGCCATGAATGTAGAGCAGATTCTGAATTATCCTAGTGAAAATGAAGCTTTAATGGAATCGCCTACGGACGAATAAATTATTCAAGGAGTAATGGGTATGGAAGATGATGACAATCAAGATCCAGATGATAGTAACACTATACCACATGTTTCTCCAAAATAAGTTTTTCTTGCCATAGAGACTTTGAAAAATTACTTGCTTCAAAATGAAAAATATGTGCCGAATGTAGTTTATGCCCTCCAAAAAGTTAAAGATGAAATTGAGTTCAGTTGGCATGAAAAGAAGAACCAATTAACTATAGATACATATATTATGAAAGCATAAAATTTGAAATAAAAATTGTTTAGGAATGGTTTTATTTTATGAATTATATATGTAATTTTCATACGTATTTAATGAATTATTATTTTATATTTTCAGTGGGCTTCAAGGAATTTTTTTAAAATTATTATCTTATGCATTTATCGAGGTTATTATTTTATCCCATTGACCTAAGTCTTCGGAAAAAGTATTATTTAATCAAGATTATTAATTTATCGAATATTTATTTATCGAGGTTTTACTGTATTTGTTAGAATGTTAGAAGTAAAAGGATAAGAGAACTTAGCATATGAATTCTGGAAGGAGGATGAGAAAGCGATAAAGGGCCGACTTTTTTCTCTTTCTAAATTCGTCCTTTATTTGGACTTTCTTGTTGATGGGCTATAACTTGAAAATAGAACGGGCCTAAGATATATTTCGGATTCAATAATTCAAAGCTGGACCATTTCTTTTGCTGGCAACCTCACCATGTTCTTTAGAATAGGCGCAGTGTAAAAATGTCAATGAACGAAATACACGATTTGTTTTATTTATATATATATATATATATATGATTGTGGTTGTAATTATCGTTGGCGAGTGGCCAAATCTGTAACTTTTCCTATACTATTATGGTGGAAAAAATATACGCTCTTTATCCCATTTTAATGTCGTTTTAGCTCAAAAAATTGTCCCAAATTAATTGTCACTTTAGGAATTCAAGACTAAAGTTAACAATAGTTTCCAACTATACCCTTAGCACTAAAGAAGTATGCACAATATTTAAGAGAAAAATTTAGTCTACTTTTATTAAATAGAGTTAACTAGTAAATTGAACCTTGTAAATTTTTAATGTTTGTGACAAAAGCCATATAAAACGATAGCTAAAATGAGACGAAGAGAGTAACAAAGTACTGGAAACTGAAACAGAGAGGCCTGAGTCCATGTGATTAATGGCATAGTACTGAACCGGCAAAGAGGTTTTCATTTAACCACATTGCAGCATGTTATGTCTGGTGGATTACTACTGAAGCATTAAAAAACGAGTCTTCAATGTGCTACTATTAATTTGCATTATTGTAAAGGTTCACGACTGTTAGGTAGAAACCATAAAGATATGATCAACCACTTCAAGTCGATCTTCAATACTGTACTACTAGTTGTTTGTTAAAAAATGCATTAAAACAAAAAAGCATAATAATTAGAGGACCATTTTTTCTAGAGCAGTCACTATATATTAATTGGCCTAATTACCTAGGAGTATAGTTGCTTCTTCAAATTTTTCCCTTTTATTTACCTAATTATGTTTTTCACATATTTTTTGACATGTGAATCTGATTCTTTTAAAGGCAAATAAAGGACAAGAATACTATGGTAAGACGTGAAAACACCCGATCCCAATTTCAAATAGTACTTTTTTTTATCGAAAAAGAAATCAGATTGCTTTCGTACCTTTCGCTCAATGAGACAAGGGCGCTAGCGCATACCCCGGGGTGATCATCACCACCTACACCTCACATCTCGGCACAATGGAACGTGTAACCCGCCCGCTGTCCTTACCCCGCAAGGCCTGATATCATACCTTTTTTGAACGGTTTCATTCTATTGTTGCTTGTGATTCGAAGAGCAGTTGTTGCGCCCTTGCTTCTTGCTTTCGAGTCGGAGCTTGCAGAGTAGTGAAGTGGTCTGTGAAGGTTAAATAAGACTTGTGTTAAGCAAGCATCCTAGCCACGAGATGAGGGGGTTCTCTCTTAAAATATTTCTTTTTATAAGTGACAGTAAGAATCAGATCGAGAAGTTCCACCTGCTTTGATACTATATCGAAGTGTGTGACTATCTCATTTACAAGTTTAAGCTTTAGAGAATACATACTTGTTTACTTAATTACTTCTTCTAACATTATTGTTCTTATTTAATAACGCAATTTTATTTTGGTGCATATATTCTTGGTTAATGTATTGACCAATCTTCAAAAATGAACAAATACTAAATTAACTATCTCAAGTAGTAAAAGCTTTGCTGGTATTTTAATAAAGGAACACATTAATTAATAAATCCTTTTCTGATGCAAGGTCGTAAAAAGATTCTGAATTTAACACTTTCTTTTTTTTCAACTTTCATTTGTAGAAAAAGAGACCACTCCTTTACTTGACGAAAATGAGTTTTGGCAATTATACCATAATAACAAGTTGTGATGTGGAGATTAATATCTCAATAAGTTATTAAATTGTGGATTGAGACATGTATAGGTTTCTCTAAATTACAATTACAGATGTTCTAACTTATAATACAAGCTAATTCTTCTCTCTGTCCTTTTTATTTTACCCTTTATATTTTTCTTTTTCATTAGCACTGAAAAGAAACTTGAAAGAAATAATCCCCTTGATTATTTTCATTAATTGAAAGGCTATATATACAAGTTACATTTTTCCATAATAGGAGAATCATATTCCTATTCTATTCCTAAAATATTATTCTACCATAATTCTAACTATACAATTATGGTAAGTGTATATCTTAATTATGTAACAAATACACTACAATATACACAAAATATACTTTCCTTAATATACAAATCTGATCACTGATTTGCTGCCCAAATCCGAGATGGGCACGACGAAGTTGGGCACATCGCCCATTGGCGAAAGCAAAGGTCGCCATCGCTATACCTTGTATACCTGTGATATATACTGATGTATATTCAGTGTATATCACAGATATATTACCTTTGTTTAACACACCCCCGCAGTCATAGCGGGCGGTCTTCGAACGCTGAGACTGTCCCTAAAATCTTCAAAGAGAACCGATGGTAGACCCTTTGTAAAGATGTCTGCAATTTGATAACGAGACAGGACATGACATACGCGAACGTGACCCTTTGCAACCTTTTCACGGACAAAGTGAATGTCCATTTCGATATGCTTGGTACATTGGTGTTGAACTGGTTACCTGAAAGATATATGGCACTAATATTATCGCAATATACCAAGGTTGCCTTCTGAATGGGACAATGAAGCTCCAAAAGCAAATTACGTAGCCAACATGATTCGGAGACCACATTCGCTACCCCTCGATATTCTGCCTCTGCACTTGAGCGTGATAGAGTTGCCTGACGCTTTGCCGATCAGGAGACCAAGTTGTTGCCAAGGAACATACAGTAGCCAGAAGTCGACCGTCTGGTGTCGGGACAACCACCCCAATCAGCATCCGTGTAAGAGACAAGTGTGGATGTAGATGAATGATTCAAGTGCAACCCATAGTCCAGTGTCCCCTGAATATACCGAATGATGTGTTTGATTGCATTCATGTGCTCAACTCTGGGATCATGCATGAATAAACACACCTGCTGAACCGCATACGTAATATCCGGTCTGGTAAAGGTAAGATACTGGAGGGCCCCTGCAAGACTGTGATAACGGGTTGGGTCCTCGTATGGTGCACCTGCTGCGGCACTCAGCTTGGGGTTTGCATCAACTGGTGTGGAAGTGGACTTACATGATGATATCCCAGCCCTCTCTATGATCTCAGCAGCATACTTTCGTTGAGACAAAAATAAGCCACCTGAATGACGTTTGACGGCAATCCCCAAAAAATAACTCAAAGGCCCTAAGTCTTTCATAGCAAACTCAGAACTGAGCATGGTCATGATAGACTGGCGCAAGGCATCTGAAGAGGCAGTCAAGATGATATCATCCACATACAACAGAATGTAGGCCAAGGACGACCCACGGCGTTAGATGAACAAGGAATTATCTGACCTGCTGTGAGTGAACCCAATAGTAGAAACAAAATCAGCAAACCTCGTGTACCAGGCCCTTGGAGATTGCTTAAGCCCATATAAGAACTTGTTCAACAAACATACATGATGAGGACGGTTTGGATCCCTGAAACCCAACGGCTGATGCATATAGACTGTTTCCTTGAGATCACCATGTAGGAAAGCATTCTTGACATCCAACTGATGAATTGGCTAAGTCTTTGAAAGAGCCAAGCTAAGAACAGTGTGAATGGTAGCCGGTTTGACCACCGGACTAAACGTCTCAACACAATCGATCCCAACCTGCTGAGTCTTACCATCACCAACAAGTCGCGCCTTATGTCGAGCAAACGAACCATCTGAATTCTCCTTATGAGCGAAAATCCACATAGACCTGATAACATTAATACCAGAAGGACGGGGCACCAACTCCCACGTCTTATTATCAATAAGAGCATTATATTCATCAGTCATAGCAATTTTCCAATTAGGGTCATTTAAGGCGGACACAGGGTTACGGGGTAATGGGGATTTAGAGACATCAGAATGTAAATTAAAATGTCTTTTGGGTGTAAAAATACCCCGCTGACTACGAGTGACCGGTCTATGACTCGAGGAAGAATTGAATGAATTTTGGGAATTTTACGGGTGAGGGCGGGCGGGCGGAGTGCATGGGCTCTTGGCCCAAATCGGCACTGGATCGTCTTGGACCGATTCGGGTGGTGGGCCCAGCCCAATTGCGAGGCCCGATCCGAGCCAGAACTGAACTCTTCTTGGCGGGCGTGGGACTAGCGGGCGATGGGCCATTGGAGGATTTTGGGTGCGGGATATGTCCAAAAAATTCTGAATAATATACGGGGATATTTGGTCATCCAAAAAATTATACGACCTAGGCTCGGGAGTATGAACTTTTGTAAAAGGAAATTGGGTTTCATAAAAAATGACATGGCGATTAATTATGATTTTCTTGAAGGATAAATCAAAACATTTATAACCACGATGATTCGATGGATAACCCAAGAATACACACGGGGTAGACCGAGCCTGAAGTTTGTTAATTGTGGTGGATGGGAATAATGGATAGCACAAGCACCCAAAAATCCGAAGATGAGAATAAGAAGGGTTCTTATTATATAGGATTTTGAGGGGGGAGGTGTTGACACCCAATTTTGTCCCATCTTTTATGATTTTATTCGTAATTTTTAACATTTTTGACACTTTTAAAGCAATTTTAAAATATATATATATATGCATATTATTCTCTTATTATTATTATTATTCGCATTTTTTACTGTCATTTGCATTTTTTATCACAATCATAAATTTTATCCAAAAATTCTATGTTATTTTATTCTCGCAAAATTGCATCGCATTTCCCTTTTATTAAGCATTAAACATTTTGCAAATATTATATTTTATTATTTTCACATTGTTACGCTATTTTAAATAATTCACATCTTTTACAAAAAATATATATATATATACAAATATATTTTAATATTAAACCCCTTTTATATTTTTTAATTCCCAACCCAATACAATTTCTACCCAACCTAAATTAAAACCCATTTTTTCGTCCAAGCCCAATCCCCAAAATAAACTCCACAACCATTTAAAAACCAATTCCCAAATCCCAAAACCCAACACCCTTAAACCAAAAACAATTTCACCAAGCCCAACCGCCCAACCCCTTTATTTCCCTCAATTCCCACAACCCACAACCAAAGCCCACCCGCCAGTTCGACTGCCCCAAACCCGAACCGGTCCAAATTCCAAGCCCATCACCCCAACTTCTTTTAATCCCCCAAACAAAACCAAAAACCAAAAAATCAAAAAAACTAATATCCCTTTTCTCCCAAATCACGCCGACCCCACACCTTCATACCGCGACCCCATCGCCGCCGGTCACCTCGCCCCTGCCACCACCGACCCCTGACACCACCAACCCCCCTCTGTTACGCCGACACCCGCAAAATCCGCGACCCATACCCACAAAATCAGAAATCTTTACCTTTATTTTGAATTTCAAACTCGATTTTTGGGGGGGGAATCCACCTATAAATACCCCATGATTGTTCTTCATTTGGGGAGGAGATTTTCGGGGGAGAAAAATAGATTTTCGGAAGGATTTTCGGAAGATTATTCCATATATACATAAATATTTTGTTGTGTTCTTGAGTTTAAAGCATTTTGGCTTCTTTGTTGTTCAAGAATCAAGTCCGAAAAGGTTTGTCATCCCCTTTGATTCTCTGATTTTCTTCACTGATTTCGGGTCGGGTCGACCCGACCCGGGTCGACCCGGTTGGGTAACATTTTCAGAATTCTTGCATTTCATATTTATGTATGTTGGTTATCTGAATTTGGTGTTAAGATTTGATTTGGATCACTGATTTTCGGGTCGATTCTTGACGGGTCAGGTCGACCGATTTAAATTTCCAAATTTCTTGCATTGTTGCGTTTGTTATCATTGGTTATCTGAAATTGATGAAATTATTTGACTTCGGGTTGAACACACGATTCGGTCGGGTCAACATCGACGGTCAGATCGACGATTTAGATTTTCCCAATTTTCTTACATTGCTGCTGTTGTTATCATTGGTTATCTGAAATTGATGAAATTATTTGATTTCGGGTTGAAACTCCAATTCGGGTCAGGTCACTGACCCGGGTCGGGTCGACCCGATTTTAACATTTCCAGAATTCTTGCATTCCATATTCTTGTTATTGGTTATCTGAATTTGGTGCTGAAATCTGATTCGAGTTTGGATCACTGATCCGGGGTCGGGTCGACCCAATTTGAATATTTCCAGAATTTCAGAACTCGGGTCGGATATTTTAAACTGCTCACTGCTCGTTTCTTTGGCACTGTTTTACTGTTTTATTAATATCGCATTAAGGCCGACGAAATTGAATTCGAGGCCGCGCTTTTCTTTCGTTTCGCTTCTCTGTTTTTTTTAGTTTAACTGTTTTAGATATCCGTGCAACGGATATACTATTGTTTTATTAAGTTTACTGTTTTAGATTTCTTGCGACGGATATCGTTGTTTTACTGTTTTGAATAAATACCGCGTCTGTTCGGGCGTTTGTTTTTTTTTCTGTTTGCTCCCCGTTTCAGATTACTGTTTTACTGTTTTATCATTTTTACTGTTTTAAACTGAACACCGCACCTTTCAAACATTGCTTTCCTGTTCCAGTCCACTGTTTCAGCATTCAAATTACCGTTCTACTGTTTTACTGTTTTACTGTTTTAAACTAGACACCGCGTCATTTTCGGAAACTGTTTTTTTTCTTCTCTGCCTCTGTTTTTCTGCCATCGCATCGCTCTTTGTTTTTCGCTCTCTGCTGCTTTGTTTACATTCGATTTAAAATTTTACTGATTTGAACACGATACTACACTGGCCGATGAAAAATATCCGTCGATTTTGAGGCCTACACAGTTGCAAAGACGGAAATATAACTTCTGGGCAATGATGAAGACTTAAACCTTTTTATTTGAGATCAACATGTTTAGTAGGCGAGGTGACTAAAATAACCAACAAGTTATATATTCGCAGCCACGACATGATTATAGTGATCCTTTCTATTTCACCCGAGAGACCAACACGTTTAGTAGGCGAGGCAATCAAAATAAACCACGTTAGTCATATGTTTGCAGCCACGACGTGATTGGAATGTTCTTTTCAAAATTTAAGTCTGAGCCCTCCGCGATCAAAACATTCACTGTTTTGAATACGGATATGAAGTTATTTGTATTTAACTGTTTTTAACCGTTTGTTCTTGACAGCTTGCAGGGACTAAAGTAAATAAAGGCAATTATTCCTCGGAGTTTATTTATTTTATTTCTTTCTTTAAATTCAGCTTTTATCTCGCTTTGTATTGTAATATTTATCGCACTTATGTAATTATTGAAATGCTTAGAATAGGCAAACTTAGGATTTATTCATAGGTTAGTTTAAGATTTGAAACCCGTCGCTAGCTTATTTATTTGTAGGCTCGCAAACTTAGAAATTATTCGCTAGTTTATTTATTTTAGGCTCGTCACGCGAATTCAAGATTTTCAAAACAACTTTTGTCATCTTTTATTTGCTTTATTAAATCATACCGAATAAGTTTATCTTTTGTCAATTTACAATTCATTGATTCCCAAAATTTTACTTCTTTGGCATTATAAATAAATTGTTTTACTATCAATTGTCAAATACATATTTTTCCAACTCTACATGTATTTCTCTTTAGATATCATATACATGCATATTTTGAAAAATCTCTACATTTATCTATCTTTTAAAATGCATCCCTTTTTAATTAATTATTTGCAAACATCTTTTAACTTCATGCTTCAAACATGCATTTTTTCTAGTAATAATTAACCTGAGTTTGATCGGATAACCGCAAGTTAGCGGATCTTAAAGGATGTCTAACCCCTTCCCTTTAGGATAATAAAGAACCCTTACCTAGAATCTCGCTAGTTTCGCAGACCTTAAAATTGGAGTTTACATTGCAGCACTTAGTTTAATATTTAGGTGTCCTAATTCACCGTAAAAAATAATTAGGTGGCGACTCCTCAATCATTTACCCAGGAATCACCCGGACACGTCCGCGCTCCGCTTTGACCCGAGCAAGGTCAAAATAGGGCGCGACAGGAGGAATATGTCAGACCTTTAGAAGGAATTATGTTAAGAAGATATGTGGCCATTTGTAGAGCATGATGCCAAAAATATGGAGGTATGGAGGCATGAATTAAGAGAGTTCGGACAATGTTATTGATGGAACGAATTTTGTGTTCAGCCTTTCCATTTTGTGGAGATGTATGAGGACACAAAAACCTAAAATTGATCCCATTAGTAGTACATAACTACCGAAACTCCCTATTGTCATACTCTTTCCCATTATCACATTGAATATTTTTTATGTCTCTTTCGAATTGAGTACGAATGAACGCTCTAAATTTGATGAAGACGGAAAACACTTGTGATTTATTTGCAATTGGAAACGTCCACAAAAATCTAGAATAATCATCTAAAAAGAGAACATAATATCGATGACCCAATGAACTAAGAACAGGAGACGTTCATAGGTCGCTATGAATAATATCAAATGGCATTGAAGTATGAGAATTGGAGTCTACAAATGGCAACTTAACAATTTTTTCTAATGAATAAGACTGACAAAGTGGAGTACGACTCGTACCCTTACAAGAAATAAAGTTATTTTTATCTAAAACTGATAAAATAGAAGATCCCGGATGACTCAGGCGAGCATGCCACATGGAAAGAGAGATGGCTTCAAAAACTGACGGCAAGGCTTGACTCGATGGACTGAAACTGGGCATGATAGAATACAAATCCCCCCTACTATCACACCTCATGAGATGACTCCCCGTCTTGAAATCCTTCACAGAGAAACCAAAAGGATCAAATTCAACGGAAACGGAATTGTCAGTAGTGAACTGTCAGACAGACACTAAATTTTTAATCAATTTAGGAGCATGTAAAGTATTTTTCAAGAGAAGGGGTGGATTGGGGGGAGACAACGTTTTCTGACCATACCCTAGAATTGGAATAGAATTGTCATTACCAACAATTATGCCCCGATGGGTGCTCAAATTGGAATAAGATGAGAGAGTACCTGATTCGGAAGTCATGTGTGTAGTGGCACCGGTGTCCATATATCAATTTGGGTCAGGTTGAGATAACCCCAGTGTGTGCATCGCGGCCTCGATATCGATTTGAGTGGGGCCTGCTGCATGATGGGCTTGCGAAGGTCGAGGCCCAAGAACTCCTGTCCGTGATGGAGCTGGGCCATAGCTGTTGTTCTTTGCCCATTCTTTGGGCCAGGCGATGGGCGCCCATGCTTCTTTGGCCGTTGGGCACTGGTGTTGGCCAACCCAGCGGCTGGGCTTCTTCTTTGGATGGTAAGGGTTGTTGGCCCACGGCCCACTGCCCCAGCCCCACTGCCATGGGCCCCACTGCTGGGCCCAGGGGGTGGTGGGCCACTGTACCCTGGGTGGGACCCACCGCCTGCTTGTTGACCACCGGAACCGCCACCAGAACCGTCGTGTTTGCCCCCGCGGTTTTTGTTATTATTTTTGCGATTATTCTTGCCGCCACCATTATTATGGTTTTGGTCCGAATTATTCACAAAAGCCGAAGAACTAGGAGAGGACGCCACCATGACGACGGGGCTTGCTCCGGTAGCCGTCTTTTTAGCCAAACCCGCTTCTTCCAAAGTAAGCATGGAGCGGGCTTGATAGAAGTCAGGAAGAGGGTTGCTTTGGCGAAGGAGAGTTCCAACCCCATTATAGGCCTCCGAAAGACCGGCAACCAACTGTAGAACTAGACGATTATTCGTTATTGGTGCGCTAACATTGCGGAGTTGATCCGCCAACTCCTTTAGTTTCTTGCAATAGGCAAAAACGTTCGGAAATTCGTCCATTCGAACGAGAGAGAATTCCTGCTCGAGTGTGACGACACGTGAATGTTGGTTGTCTTGGAATATGTCACGCAATCTATTCCATGCAGCCATAGCCGTGGTATCCGGCTCAATAATCGTCTGTAGAAGGTCCACCGAAATAGTGGCGTAGATCCACCGGAGAACGGTAGCATCAAGTGTAATCCATAACTCAGGATCCTCCGCATGAAGGGGTCTAGCGGGAGGAATGATGTGATGAAGAACTTGATAAGAGATAGAGTGAATTTTAAACAACTCCACCCACGTCGCATATTGGACGTTTTCCATCTCAAGGACAATAGGGATACAACTCTTGATATTGGAAACTGTGAGGGCAGGGTGATAACTGTTCTTAGACATATTGAAAGAACAAAGAAGGAGGGGAAATTTAAGAGAGGTTTTTTAGAGCGGAAGACGAAATTTGGGAGAGAAACCCGGGGGGGGGGGGGTTCTCGGCCGAGAAGGTCCAAAAATTTAGGGAGAAATTTTTTTGTAAAACCTAGTCTCTTGATACCATGAAAGAAATAATCCCCTTGATTATTTTCATTAATTGAAAGGCTATATATACAAGTTACATATTTACATAATAGGAGAATCTTATTCCTATTCTATTCCTAAAACCTTATTCTACCATAATTCTAACTATACAATTATGGTAAGTGTATATCCTATTTATGTAACAAATACACTACAATATACACAAAATATATTTTCCTTAATATACAAATCTGATCACTGATTTGCTGCCCAAATTCGAGATGGGCCTGGACGAGTTAGAGCCCTTTGCCTTGGCAATGGTGCTTGCCTTGTATACATGTGATATATACTGCTGTATATTCAGTGTATATCACATGTATATTACCTTTGTTTAACAGAACTAAAAATATAGATGACGTAAATTAGATTTTATCATTTATCTTTAAATTACAGAACGTTGTCAAAAGTTCTGTCGTAAAATGCTTTTTCACAACAACAACATATCCAGTGTAATCCCACAAGTAGGGTCTGGAGAAGGTAGAATATACGTAGATCTTACCCCTACCTTGGAAGGTAGAGAGACTGTTTCTGATGCTCTTTCGCGTGTTATATATATTTTAATTTGAACGTTAAACTAATTAATAAACCAAAGAAAAGTATGTTTAAAACCTGTCATTTATTTGCAAGCAAAAAAAAAAAATATATATATATATATATATATATATATATATATATATAAATAGGCACAAGCTAATTACTAGAACTCAACGCGTTATATTAATTAGAGCAACTTTGTTGAACATTTCTCCCCTAAAAAGTGCAATTATATAGAGTACTTAATTAACTGATCTGGTAGATGTAAACATTTAATTTAATTTGCATTATTAGAAATAGAGGTTTTTTCCACCAACATTCAGTGAGAAATTTGTGCTATAAAACATGATATTTCCACTGAAATAGCTCACTGGAAAAACGTATGGTGGGAAACAGATTCTCATTAAAATGCTGAAAAACTTCTTAATTTTGTCATGCGAAAATACTACTATTTAGGTTTTTTTTCTTACCGACATTCAGTGACAAATAGTCACCGAATATTTTTGAGTGAGCAAATAAATATTTTTTTTAGTAGTGTTGGTGTTAGTAGTTGCTAAGGCATTGAATGAAGATAGAGAGAAAAAAGTAAGAATTGTTTGGAAAATTGGGAGCAGAATCTCAACCTTACTCCTAAATTTATATCCCTAAAAGGAGTGAAGTTGACCTATCAAGTAACTCAATTTCCATATTGTTGTTTCTCTATTTTTAGCATTGGCATGTCCTCTACTTTCAGAACCACAATTCTATTGAGGGAAAACATTTCATTTCCAACCAACAAAATTGGACCTTCAATTCCTGTCTGGGATTCGCATTGGACCACTCCACTATCCTTCTATTTATATATAGATGTGATTGCTAGTTTTGGGGTTAGTTATTATTAATGATCATAAAAAGAATGAATAAGTGCCTCCACCATGTGCTGCCTTAATTTCCATGACTGTGTTAATTTTTTTTTTTTTGGTTCAACTTTTATTTAATGATACCAGCTAGGGACATAAAAGTATTTATATTATCATGTTTCTTTAAAGATAATTATAGGTAACTATTCATAGTAAGTGAGATTACTATCTTAAAAGCAATGTAATTTACTTGCTAAACTCTCAGTCTGATATTATTTGACCAAAACACAAAAAGGAGAAAATCGTGAGACAGAGAAATGTCCACTCTTTATAGTCCATATAAAATGGCTAGGACCCTTTTTACTTTCTTCTAGGGCTGGCCAGTGGGCCGGGACAGCCCGACCCCGACCCGAGCCCGTCCCGAGCCCGTCCCGGTCCCGCCCCGACCCCGCAAAAAAAAAAATACGGGGGCGGGACTCGAACTCGGGACGGGACGATGTCTCGTCCCGCGAGACCCGAGCCCGCCCCAGGCCCGCGAGACCCGACCCCGCCCCGAGCCCGCCCCGACCCCGACCTTTGCAAAAATGGCCGTTGCACCAACGGCCATTTTAGATTATGGCCGTTGGCCAACGGCCATTTTCGGCCATTTTAGGCCCCCCCTACCCCTTAATATTTATTTTTAACCCATAAGTTATTATATTTACACTTTAACCCAATTTTTCAACTATAAATAACTCATTTTCTCTTCATCTTTCTCACAAATCTTCCTACAATCTCTCTAATTTCTCAATATATCTCTCTACAATTCTACATTGTTTGCTAAATATTCAATTTTATTTATTCATTTGGGAATTGGTAGTGAAGTTGGCAACTAGATTGAGGATCTTCCATCGAGCAAAGTTTCAATTTTCAACCTCTCGATTACACGTCGACGTTACGTCGGCGTTTGGTACATTCATTCCTTCATTAAATTATTATTGTCTGTTTATTTAGTTTAGATCACTTAATTTTATTGTCTTTAATTATTTATTTATTTATTTATTATCATAATTAAAATGGAAGGATTAAAAGGTATGTTTAAGGGTAAGGGTAAGGGTGCTTCTTCTAGTAGGGGCAACCAGGGCAAGGGTACTTCTTCTAGTCATCTTATTCCTACACAGATGATTTTGTTGATACTCAACATTTTCCTACAATACCATTAGATTTAGACCAGGAGCTATTTTACGGAACTCAAGAAGACTTTAATTTAGACGATGATCTAGATGATATACCCACTAATGTTGATGACAACACACCCACTAGTGCACCTTCAACTGAAATACCTCCTATTCCCCTAGTATGAGATTTAGGTCCAAAGAAACGACCATTAAAATCAGATGCATGGACATTTTTGATAGGGACGTAGAGAATCAAGTAGCCATATGTAAAATTTGTAAAAATGTTTTAAAATTTAAAACTGGAAAAGGTCACGGTGGGATGGGGGGTTTAATTAGACACGTAGTAAGTGCTCATCCAGCTAGGTATGCCCAATACCAGGCTTCAAAACCGGGTGCGCAAACGCCCGCTCCATCGGGACAAGGTTCACATACTGATACTGTCCCGGACCAAGTACAGGGTCAAATTAACCCTATGACGGGGGGAATTGTAGGCCCTAAATACAATAAACATAGAGATAGGGAAGCAATATCAAAATTAGTTGCTGTGGAGGGTTTGCCTTTTTCATTTCCTTCATCTCCCGGTTTTATTCATTACATTAGAGATATATATAATCCTGCTTTTAACGGTTTTCCTAGATCAACTGTTAAGAGAGATGTATTTAAATTCGCGCATGAATATCAACAATATTTACGTTTTCATTATATCATTTTAATGGCAAAGTATCCATCACGTCGATATTGGTCGTAGTACTAACGGCCATGATTATTTAATCAGAACTTGTCATTGGATAGATTATAAATGGTCTATGCAAAAACATATTTTAAGCGTATAGATATATAGATGATAGGCACCTTTGGTACTTTTATTGCAGAAAATATTTATCAAGTGTGCAATTATTATGGAATTACCGATAAAATTATGACTATTACATTAGATAACGCTTCTAATAACAATTACGCAATTACAATTTTAAAAATAGCTTAACTCCGTCTTTTCCAGACCATTTTCATATAAAATGTGCGTGCCATATATATAACTTAATTGTAAAGGATGGTCTATCACTTTTTGAAGACATTCTTAGTAAAATACAATTTGCTATAAACTTTATTTTTAAAAGTAATAAAGTACAACGTAGAAAAGAATATAAAAAATTTGTCATGATTGTGGACTACCTTTTAGAAAAATTCCACAAGAAGTATCCACTAGGTGGAATTCTTTATACGAGCAACTACTTGTTGCTTATGACTATAAATTACCTATAACTTTATTTTTAACTCTCATAATAAAAAGCCAGCTGATATGATTTTAGATAGTGATTGGGAAAAAATTTCCGAACTTATTGTAGTTTTAGAGAAATTTTTTCAAGCAACAAAAGAATTTTCCGGTATATATTATCCTACTATTTCAACTATGTTATTTTATATAACTCTAATATTTTATTACTTAGTGAATATATGGAAAAACCAGCTTATAAGGCAGCTATTAAAAAAATGTTTCTCAAAATAAAAAAATATTTTATTCTTATTCCCTCTATTTATATTATTGGTTCTGTATTAAATCCTACTATTAAAATAGACGGTACTAAATCACTAATTGAAACTATTTACGATTGTATAGAAGTACTACCACCTCCAAGTCCCAAAAATCTAAATCACCCACCACCTATTGAACAAACTAAAGAAGAAGTATTGTCTAGCGTAGAACACCAATGCAAAAATATATATAGATTTTATCAACAAGAAAATGCTAGTAACTTACCGGCTTCCATACCATCTTCTTCATTTTCAATACAACCTCACAAAAGACATCTTTGTTTTAAGCTAGTATTGAAAGCCTCGTAAATAGAATGTGCGGTCGTACCTCTACTACTAACCAAATTAGCGAGTTGGATATTTTTGTTTTGCAGGGTTATGCAGTATCAAGAAGTTATCAATGAAGATGGACATGAAGACTTCTTTGAAATCTTGGAGGGGAATGAGAAGACCTTTCCGACACTTTCAATGATGGCTCGAGATGTTTTGAACATTCAAGCGTCGTCAAGCTGCGTCTGAAAGCGCTTTTTCTGTGACGGATATCAAATAGGAGACCACAGGACACTCATTAGCCGGAGCGGCTTGGAAATTGCGGTATTATTCGAGAGATTGGATACGAGCGGAGGCGGAGAAGGTGCGGTCAACCGGAGATCAACGAAGAAGATGATGAAAACTACAACGAAATCTTAATGAAGGTAGTGGAAGCGGCGTGGATCAATTTGACCAACAAATACCAATTCCAACCAAGAACCACATGAAATCATCAAGCAATTAGAACGAGGTTTTTGAGAATGTAATTTTTAATTGTAATTTTATTATGTAATTTGTAACTTTTGGACAACACCACAAAGTTGCAATTTAGATTTTAGACAATTGTATTTGTATTACAAAAAAATCATATGTCTATTAAATAATATAAGAGGCACAAAAACAGCCTTGAGATGTTTTTTATTATACTATTTTGTTTTGTTTATTGAGTTTTTTTTATACATATGTTATTTTTTTTATTTTTTTTAAAAAAAAAAAAACCCGCCGTATCCCGACCCGAGCCCGAGCCCGACCCGAGCCCGACGGGATCGGGATCGGGACGGGACTTGCTCCAGTCCCGCCAGACCCGACCCCGCCAGAGCCCGCCAGACCCGACCCCGCCCCTTCTCCCGTCCCGCCCCGACCCCGACCCCGCCAGACCCGGCCCGCCAGACCCGAGCCCGGCCCACTGGCCACTCTTACTTTCTTCATAGCCATCTTGCTTCTATTTTTTAAAGCTTCTTTGCTCCTATCAATATGAACACTTTGGTTTGAATGTGAACTAAATAAGTGGCGTTTATTTTCAAACAAAAGGACGTGAAGGTTGCCTTAGCACTTTATAAGTAGCACAAATCGAAGGTTAGTTTTACTGTTAAAATATTGATCAAAGTATCGTTCGCCCTTAATTGGGAAGAAGGAACAATTTACTCTTGAATAGCAACTTTTCGTTTCATTGACTGGCAGGTTTTCAAGGAAATATAAACTATTTCGAATAGTATTAATGAATTCTTTTGAAACATGATATAGAATTTCTGAAAGGATTGTGCTATACAAAGTGTATTGATAAAAATATGTCGAAAGCAAAGACTACATTATCGAGCATGTGGCAAGCACAAAAACGGCGACCAACCATTGAACAAGACCATCTGGAAGTTACTATCCGGACACCAGACTATAGATACAGACATGACGACAAAAGATAATTCAGACAACGACCAGATTATGAGATCTCTGAGATTTTATTTATATCTCATTAAATGCCACAATCTTAGTTATTTAACAGTTGAAACAGGCCAAGGTCACGAAAAATAATCGACTGTCCATCAGTGCTCTTCAGCAACATATACCATTTGATCCAGGAGAATCAATAAAAAAAACTCTCTTGTTACTTTGTAAATAATTCACTATCTATTGTCCATTTCAGTTATTTCGCCATTGAATTGATATAATTTGAATTCATTATGTTGTTTGTACTTTCATTCAAACAAATCCAACTGATAAACCTCATAATCAAATTTTAAACTAAACACAAAGCCCTAAGAAAAGAATGTATAGAAAAAAAGATCTTCAATTAATTATGAGTTTTGCTTTCTTTCACATATAAGTTCCTTCATCACTTTCTCCAGCTCTTTAGCCTTTAACATAAAGCTAAGACAAATTATCGACTACAATATATATGTTGTAGTTGGTTCTTAAGCACAACTCTCATTACCTAATTTCTTCTTTCCCCCCAACCATACTCTTCATAACATTGTATTATTTTCTTGAAAAAAAATCAACAGCTGTTTTAATGGCCCCAGTGACCCACATTACATAATGTAAATTTAAAGAGAACTTGAATGAAGAATAGAGTTATCATTTGGTCGGGAGGCAAGCATAAAGTTGCACAAAGACAAGCCATCATCATATTCCATCACATAATGATAATAATGCCATTGATTTCTATTTTTTCTGAAAATCTACTTAACCATATACAACTGGAAAAAAGGGTGTCTAAATTTTTAAAAAAAATAATATAAAAAAAATTCTAATAAAACCTTCAGAATATTATCCTTTTCTTTCCTTTTTTTTCTTGTTCCTGTTCATACATCCGAATTTTTTAGTACTTGTTGGCTGTTTCTATACAAAAAAATACTGACCATAAATATATTCGACTATCCTCCCAAAAACGGCCAGTATTTTCCTTTTTTACTTTTTACTTCCTTGTTTCATCGCAGTAAATTTTCAGACTCACGTGCCGTTACCGTCACCTTCACAGTCAACCACACTGTTACTGTCGCCGTTTAACTCTCCACCATATTCTGATCATCATCGCCGTTATCAAATCCAAATTCGCCGTTACCGTCATTTTGTCCGTCTTCATCAATCCACCTCTCCACCGGTGTACACTCTGCCTTGTGACGCATCTTCCAATCAAGCGCCTGACAAGCGCGTGAGCAATAGTTAACAGTACCACACACAGAGCATCGCCGAAATTCGTGCCTCCTAGTTTCGGGTCTTCCACAACCCGTATGGGAACAACGTCGGAGCCCCGAACCCGGAACTCCGCCTTTCGAAGAATACCACTCCATCAAAAATCGATTTGCCGGGTGGGCTTCCGGAGCAGGAACATTACACCCGAAATCACTCAGCAACGGGCACCCGATCCCCGCCACGTGGCGATGATGTGGAAGTGGGTTCCACGTTAGCCATCCGCCGGAGGTGAGAGCTGAAGGCGTCATGGACAAAACGGCGGCGAGTTCACGCGCGTTGGCTTGGACGAGGAATCGGCGACCCTCGGCGATGTTTTGCTTCACGCCGTACCCATCTTGAAGGCAGTGCCCAAGCTCTCTCAAAGCATCGATGTGGCCCAAGAAGGCGGCGCGTGCACACAGTGCAACACCAGCGCGTAGGTCCTTGTCGTTCTTTGAACCACCGCTGCCGTTGAACTGGATAACGGCGAGTGAGTATAGCGACGGCGCGTGTGAGCTAATAGCCGCCTTCGCCATCAACGACGCTCCGCTTCCTCGATTTTGTAAACAGTAGAATCTAATCTGTGTCCAATAAAAATTGAAGTTATTAGATATAATCCCCATTAATTAATTTCAAGCAGTATTTTATATTTAATCCATTCCAAAATAAATAATTTTTTCGAACACCCTTATGAAAATTAATTAATCAAAAGGGTAAATTTCATTTATTTTGGACCATAAAATAGTGCTACAAATTCATTTATTTTTTATTTTGGATCAAGGAAAAATGCTATAAATTAATTTATTTTGGAATGGAGGGGTATCAGATTAAAAATAATTTCCCACAATTTATGCTATTTTAGTGTTATTTAAATACTAACCATGCCAAGGGTGTAACAAGCTTCGACATTTCCGGCGTCGGCGCATTGTTTGAGAAACCGGTGAGCAGATTCCGACCAGTTTTGAGCTTTCACGTCTAACATTTTCTGAGAAGCTTTTGATAATACAAGCGAATGGTGACCTAACCCATTTAATCTTTTACATCTGCACATATCAAACCATAACCATTAGTTCTTCTATCCACAAAAATATTTATATTAAAATGAATAAAAATGGAACATACGTAATCAAAACGTTAACGAAATCAGCGGGAGAAGTAGCAGAGGAAGTGAGTTTGCAGAGAATATAGAGGAGGAGATCATCAGGCAAACAATCAAAGAGGTCAGTGACCTCCGGCGAAAGTTTACATCTTTTCCGACGACTCATATGTTCTCCTCCGACGCCGGAAAAATCTTTTCTTGATCTCTTTACAATACACATGTTCGGACCTCTCCTTGTTCTCATAGTGAGAATTACTACCACTTACTGTAAAGAGAGAAACCCCAAGCCTCTCTCTCTATCTATATATAATACTTAACTCAAGGACTCAGGCCCAGGAGTAGGCCTCACTGGAAATGACGGAAATACCCCTTTATGTTTGTCTTGTTTTTATAAAAAGTTGGTCAAAAGGCGCTGACCGGATCCTCACGCCCGTCCCCGACGACGCTTGCTTTGATTGTTTTTCCCTTTATGAATACGTAAAAAAAGGCATAAATACAGAAAAAGGTAAAAAAGTGAATACAGAAACCAGTACAATAAAATAATTGAATATGATAGAAAAAGGGTATAACAAGTGGCCGAAAATAGTTTGGTTACTTACCATTGTATAAGTGTAATTATGATATTAATATTATATTAAAAATATGTATTAGTTTTGTATTAAGAAAATATAAATTTATTTTTCATATTTAGATATATATATATCATGTATATATACATCTTTC
Source organism: Anisodus acutangulus (assembly GCA_029783415.1). Lineage (NCBI taxonomy): Eukaryota > Viridiplantae > Streptophyta > Magnoliopsida > Solanales > Solanaceae > Anisodus > Anisodus acutangulus. The sequence continues at coordinate 20,590,600 of CM056500.1, forward strand.
ATTAATAAAAATAATTAAGAGATTATTCTCTTTCATGATAGCAAAAGTCTATGGCAAAAATACCTTCTCCCAAACACCTTCCGCATCCCTCTTCCTTCTCAAAAACCGAGTCAGGCCGACGGCCAATATATTTTTTTTCCTCTCTCCCAATTTTCTTCTGAATCCCTCATTCTCCTCTTGTTCTTTCGTCATGTCTACCTCAAAGAACATGTGTCATCCTGCCCTTACAGTATCCAACATCAAGTACCACATCCATATCGTTCTTGAGATGGAAAACATCCAATACGCGACGTGGGCCAAATTATTCAAAGTTCACGCACGCTCGCATCACGTCCTTCATCACATCATCCCCGCGGATACATGCAAGGAGAAGGAGCCTACCACCGAGGATGACCCTACGTTATGGACGACTCTTGGTGCTACAGTACTCCAGTGGATATATTCCACTATCTCTATGGACCTTTTGCAGATAATTATTGAACCCGACGTCACGACAATGGAAACTTGAAATAGGGTGGTGATATATTCCAAGATAACAAAAATTCACGTGTTGTCACTCTTGAATAGGAATTTTCCCTTGTCAATATGGTGGATTTTTTTAATGTCTCAGCATATTGTAAACGGCTAAAGGAATTGACAGATCAACTCAAGAATGTTGGTGCGCCCGTCACCAATGATGTCTTGTTCTTCAGATGGTTGCAGGCCTATCCGAGGCTTATAATGGCATTCGAACACTTCTACGTCAAAGTAATCCTCTTCCACCGTTCTATAAGGCTCGTTCCATGCTCACATTAGAAGAGGTCGATTTGGCTAAAAAAGCGGCTACTAGAGCGAATTCCGTCATGATGATGGCCACTCCCGATGACCCTTACTAATTCTCAGACAATTCTAGCCAAAATCGTAATAAATGTGGCGGCAAAAAAGGGTCAAAATAAAAAAAAATGGTGGCAAGAACCGCGACAGTGGCGGTGGTCGCGGCAGTGGCGAACGTGGTGGCAGTGGGCCTTCTAGGCCGCAGCTCTACTAGCCGCAACCTTGGGCCAACTAGCTGTGGGGCTAGGTTAGTGGCCCAACATGCCCTACCCGTCGACTTTTCCAGCAAATTGGGCCCAGTTATAGAATTATCAACGGCCCAATTTCCAGCATTCTCATGTCAAACAGCTTGTTGGGCCGTGGCAGCAGGCCTTCGTTGTTGTGGGCCCAACAGCCATTCCGACACCCGCGCAATATTGAGGCCGTGATGCATACACTTGGATTAATTCCCCCGGACACAAATTGCTATATGGACACCGGTGTCACTTATCACATGACGTCTGCACCAGTTAATCTCTCATCTTATTTCAATTTGAGCAACAATTATGGTATAACTGTTGGTAATGGTCATTCAATTCCAATTCGTGGTTATGGTCACACAAATCTGTCTTTCCCGCATCCACCTCTAGTCTTAAAATGTTCTTCATGTCCCTCACTTAATTAAAAATTTAGTGTTTGTCCTTAATTCACAATTGATAATTGACTTTCTGTTAATTTTGACATTTTTGGATTTTCTATGAAGGATTTTAAGACGGGGATACTTCTAATGAGATGTAATAGTAGGAGGGAGTTTTATCCAATCACCACCACCACCATTTCCACGAGTCAAGCCACACCTTCAACGTTTTCCGCTCTTGCTCCTTCTTTGTGGCATGCACGTTTGGGTCATCCGGGGTAGTATATTATTTCTTCTCTTCACAATAATAATTTTATTGATTGTAAGAGTAAGCGTAGTACTCCTATTTGTCCGTCTTGTCCATTAGAGAAACATGTTAGATTACCTTTTGTAGCCTCTAATTCTAGTACGTTGATGTCTTTTGACATTATTCATAATGATTTGTGGACATCTCCCGTTTTAAGTTCTTTGGGCCATAACTATTATGTTTTATTCTTTTATGATTATTCTAATTTTGTGGACCTTTTCTTTATCTAAAAAGTCTAAAGTTTTTTCAATCTTCTTAAAATTTAGGGCATTCATCTATATCCAATTTGAATGGGACATTAAAAACATTCAATGTGATAATAGAAGGAATATGATAATGGGTCGTTTCAAGATTTTTGTGACACTAATGGCATATTTTCGATTTTATTGTTTTCACAAAATGGGAAGGCCGAAATAAAATGTGTACCATTAATAATATTGTCCGAACCTTGCTAGCTCATACTTCATTACCTCATTCTTGTTTACATCATGCATTACAAATGACTACTTACCTCCTTAACATTCTCCCTCACAAAGGTTTAGCATATCAATCCCCACTTAAAAATCTTTACAATAAAGATCTCTCGTATTCTCATCTTAGGGTGTTTGGGTGTTTATACTATCCATTTTTCCCGTCTACTACATTTAACAAACTTCAAGCCCGTTCTACCACTTGTGTGTTTTTTAGTTATCCATCTAATCATCATGGTTATAAATATTTTTATTTATCTTCTAATAAAATCATAATTAGTCGCCATGTTATTTTTTATGAAACCTAATTTTTGTTTGCTAATTTGTATAATTCTGTGTCTAGTTTATATAATTTTTTGGATGATGAACTCTCACCGTATATTATCCACCATTTATCTGAGTTGTCCTATGACCCAAATCCGCCAGCAGGCCTACTGCCTGTTGGCCTAATTTCTCACACTGACCCAAATCACATCCTCCCGAGTCAACTGTTTCGACCAGCAAGTCAACTGTCTGCTGGCCCAGCTTTACCGTCACTACCTCATGCCACTAGGCCATCAGGCCCATTACCTGCTGGTCCAATTTTACCATACCTGACACTTACCCAGAACATGTCCTCTTCTATTTCGAGTCAAGGGCCTGCTACTCGTAGCCAACGTGGTATTTTTAAACATAAACGATATTTTAATCTAAATTCTAATGTCACCAAATCACCCCTATCACGTAACCCCTTGTCTGCCCTTTATGACCCGAATTGGAAAATATTCATGAATGACGAATATAATGCTCTTATTGAAAATAAGACGTGGGAGTTGGTGCCCCGTCCGCCTGATGTCAATATTATTCGTTCTATGTGGATTTTTACTAATAAAGAAAATTTTGACAGTTCTTTTGAGAGGCATAAGGCCTGTCTTGTAGGTGATGGTAAAACTCAATAGGTTGGCATGGATTGTGAAGCGACATTTAGTCCGGTGATCAAAACGACAACCATTCACACTGTTCTAATATTGGCTCTCTCGAAAGCATGACTCATTTATCAGCTGGACGTGAAAATGCTTTCTTGCACGGTGATCTTATGACGGTTTACATGTATCAACCCTTGGGTTTTAAGGACCCTAATTGTCCTCACAATGTCTGTTTACTGCAGAAGTCCTTTTATGGGCTTAAGCAGGTCTCACGGGCTTGATATAAAAGGTTTGTCGATTATGTGTCTACAATTGGGTTCTCTCACAATAGGTCTGATTACTCTCTGTTCATCTATCGTCATGGTACTTCTCTGGCATATAAATTGTTATATGTGGATGATATAATATTGATTGCTTCGTCTGATAATCTGCGCAAGAAAATCATGTCCCTTCTCAGTTCAGAATTTGGTATGAAAGACTTGGGGCCCATGAGTTATTTTTTTGGTATAACTGTCACTCGTCATGCAGGTGGTCTATTTTTATCGCAGAAGAAGTATGCGAATGAGATTATTGAGAGAGCTCGTATGTCGTCTTGTAAGACCTCTTCTACTCCGGTTGATACTAAACCGAAGCTGAGTGTTACATCTAGCACACCGTATGAGGACCCACCTACTATCGTAGTCTTGCAGAGCCGGCTCTTCAGTATCTTACATTCCCGAGATCCGATATTACTTATGCAGTGCAGCATGTGTGTTTATTTATGCATGATCAGTGGATTGAGCACATGCATGCGCTCAAACATATTATACGATACATATAGGGCACACTTGATTATGGATTGCATTTATATCCATCCTCCGTCTCTACTCTCGTGTCTTATACAGATGTTGATTGAGGGTGGATGTCCAGCTACCAGATGTTCGACATCTGGCTATTGTATGTTTCTTGGTGATAACTTGGTCTCTTGATCAGCAAAACGTCAGGCTACTTTATCACGATCCAGTGCGGAGGCCGAGTATGGAGGAGTAGCCAATGTGGTGTCTGAGTCATGTTGGTTGCATAATCTTTTATTAGAGCTTCACTTTCCTATTTAGAAAGCTACCTTGATCTACTGTGATAATGTTAGTGCAGACTATCTCTCTGAAAATCCGGTCCAACATCAGCGCACTAAACATATCGAGATTGAAATTCACTTTGTTCGTGAAAAGGTAGCTCGTGGACAAGTACGTGTCTTGCATGTCCCTTCAAGGTACCAAATTGCTGACATTTTTACTAAGGGTCTTCCCTTGGTTCTGTTTGAAGATTTTAGGGACAGTCTCAGCGTACGACAACCGCCCGCTATGACTGCGGGGGAGTGATAGAAAGAGGGTATACACGGTAAATCAAGTGGCCGAAAATAGTTTGGTTACTTACCAATGTTACCATATATTTTGTAAAATTCTTTTACAAGTGTAATTATGATATTAATATTATATTAGAAATAGGTATTAGTCTTGTATTAGGAAAATGTAGATTTATTTTTTATATTTAGATATTGTATATCATGTATATATACCTCTTCAATTAATGAAAATAATCAAGGGATTATTCTCTTTTAGAATAATCTCCCTTTTGGTCATAGATTTTGAAGTTAAACTTACAACTTGAAAATTTGAGTTTTTGAAATTGTAATTGTGTTTGGCATGCATTTTATTTTAATTTTTTTTGAAATTTTGTGAGTGAAAGTTCTAAAAATCCAGTTGAAACTTTAAATTTTTTTTTAAGACAAATTTCAAAATCTGCTCCAAAATCTATGACCAAACACATAGTTAAAGATTATTTTTTAAAATCTGATTCAAAATTTATGATCAAACGATAGCTAATAACTTACTCCTAATATAATTTATAAAAAAAGAAGGAAGTAATTAGATGTATAATTACAAAGAAAACTGGCAAAACAAGAATTGCGCTATTATCTTACCCGTAACGACAAAAATCTCTTCGTTTGTCGTTGTGTGCTATCTTTTTTCTAATAACATGATCAAGAACTTATTATGCTTCCTTATTTAATAATGACTAAAAACTGGAGTTTTCATCTAATACAACTGGATTTACTACGGTAAAACCTCTATAAATTAATATTATTGGAATCATGATATTTTATTATTTTATAGAGATATTAATTAACCGATAAATTAATATTTAAGAGTTGTCGGCGCTCCAATTGAAAATTGAAAAAAAAAGTATGGCCTTCAGCGAAACAAATCTCTGGCGACCCAGTATGTAGAAGATCATAACATGAGTGATTCGGCAGATTTGGATTCATATATATATCCACCCATGTGGTACTTCATTCTACGATATATATATAAGATCCATCTGTATAGATATCATCATCTACATCCAGAAAGCCGTATGTTTTGAAAGAAACTTTTAATTTAAAGAGAGTTTTGTAATTTATTGAAGTTAAATTTTGATTATATAAAAAAATATTGTATCTTAGAAAAATTCATGTATCATATTACGTAATTGAATTACATAGATTCATTGTACATAATATTCATGAAAATTAATAAATAATGTTCATTATTTCTTAATAATTAAGTATTATTCATTGTATTTTTACTAAAAACATTCAATGTAGGATGGTGACAGAAAATACTATATAAACAAGATAGAAAATTTCTTGAAACCACACCCAACAATGGCTCCTTATCTAAAAGGTATCACGAAATCAACAATGACGGATCAAATACGCAAAGAATTATGTGAGTACAAGAGAGATCATTCGACATGCACTCAAAAAGATTTGAGTTGTGGCTTGAAGAAAAGTTTCATTTGAAAGTTAGTCAAGGTACAATCTCAAACACACTCAAACGATCAGCTGAGTATCTTTCAGTCAACCTAGAAAGAGGAAGGGGTATCAAGCGGCACAAACCAGCAAAATTTTCAGATATGGAGAAGGTTGTTTATGTTTCTCCAGTACCAAGATCGTGTGAATATGACCGGAGAGCTAATTTTGGAGAAGGCAAGAGATACAATGAAACTTGTATACCCTCAACAAGATTCTGAACACCAATTTTCTCAAGGTTGGCTTGAGAAATTCAAGCTACGACACGGTATCATCATTTCGTCGTTTCAGAGATAGTGGTTCGGTTGATATACAAGGCATGGAGAATAAATTGGAGGCTATAAGGAAAAAAATTGTGGCTACTATCCTTGAAAATGATACATATGATGAAGTTGGCGACGATAATGTACCTTTGAAACCAGTTACGAGTAAGGAAGCACTTATCGCGTCTAGAACTCTTCACAATTTTTTGGTGCAGTTTGAGAACACAACACCAGAAAATTTGGATGCAATAAGAAAAGTTAGAGATGAGCTCCAACTAGACTTCAATTTTTTTTTTAAAAAAAACAACACTAGAATCATATTTCAGTAAATTGTCTTAGTTATGTTTGTGTAAGCTAATATAATTATTAATTTATGATATTAATGGGATCCTATATTTGTTAAAGCTAGTTAATGAATAAAACTAGCCAAGTTGGTGTGAATGAGAAATGGAAGGCAACCTTTCCGAACAGTCATCAACCTATTCCGAAGAGGCACCTTCAAGGCTATATAAACTAAGACAATGCCTCATTTTAAAGATACCAAAAACCAGAAATTTCTGCATCTAAAATTCTGCATTCTTTTTCACAAATAAAACTATCGAGTCTTACTGTGTTTCGTTGCCAACTTTGAGTTAAATCAAGTCGAAGGCGTTTAACGTCTTGCTACTCTGCGACAGGTATATCCGTTTATACGTGGGAGGAAGTAATCCATAACCTCGGGTACATTGAGGGGATTAAATTCCTTAAGGACACCTGGTGGTCAGTGGTCTCGGATATTTTCTTACTTCTGTATTATTTTCCAGTTTATTTTCTGGTTTTGTCTTTCCGTTTGGTTTCTGTTTTCTGATTTTTAACGAGCACGACAACAAGCTTAAGGAATTTAATCATTATTTACATGTGTTCATTTGTTCTTGTTTAACAATTACAGAAGCGTTGTCGGAAAAAAAAGTGTATGTTGTTTGGAGACTAAAATCTTGGATTTCTACTCAGTTGAGATTAAAGTTTTCATAACTTTCTACTCCTTTGGGTACTTGATTTGAAGATATAAAAACTTCATCAAGTATACAACATACAATTCTTGGGAAAAAAAAGGTGTATGTTTGTTGTTTGATGTAACGAACTTGTATGTTGTTTGGAGACTAAAATCTTGGATTTTCTACTCAGATTTGAGATTAAAGTTTCCATAACTTTCTACTCAGTTGGGTACTTGATTTGAAGATATGAAATTTCATCAAGTATACAACATACAATTCTTGGAAAAAAAGGTGTTTGTTGTTTCGTGTATGTGAACTAATATATTTGTTTGGAGACTAAAATCTTGAATTTTTACTCAGGTTGAGATTAAAGTTTTATAATTTTCTACTCATTTGGGTACTTGATTTGAAGATATAAAAAGCTTCATCAAGTATACAACATACAATTCTGCATTTAGTTTCAAGGATTTTAAATACATTTTGTGTAACCTTGATTCGGTTTGAAGAAATAAAATCTTCACCGTTGTGTATTACATCTGCTTCTTTGTCAAAGCTGATTCGGTTTGAAGTCTTCACCGTTTATTAAACTTTTACATTGCTTAGTTTTGCGGCGAAATGGAAATATGACTCCAAATTTGAATGCTCACTCTTGCCACACTAGCCCCATGGTTGGTTCTACGAGCAATCTTGCGTCCTCAGTCGTCTTGCACCAGACCGGCTCGTGACTGAAGCCTGGAAAATTCACGGAATTGATTTCAAGCGATGGCAACAAAGATGTTCTTATTTAACTACTTTAAACCTCCAAAAGTTTATTAAGGAGGTCGTTCAGATTTTGCGGGAATCGACACGAGAATGAGCGTTTTGTTGTAAGCCGAGGCATGGAAGCACTTTTCAGTTTTTGTGCAAAATTATATTCTTAGCGGGTGGAGGATGATCTTTACAACGTCTATAGTAATGTGGAAACATCAAAGATCTATGGGATGCGTTGGAAAAGAAATATAAAGCGAGAAGATCTTTGGATTAAAGAAATTTATCATTTGCCAGTTTACGGACTACAAAATGGTAGATGGCAAGTCTGTTGTTACTCAAGTTCAAGAGTTGCGAGGTTATCATCCACGATCTACTACATTGAAGGTTTGATGATTAGTGGGGCGTTTCAAGTTCTTGTGATAATAGAGAAGGCGCCTCCTTCATGGAAGGACTTCAAAAATTACTTGAAACACAAGTGAAAGGAGATGACCGGAGGATCTCATCGTCCAGTTTGAGAATCGAGGAAGATAACAAAGGCGTGAGGAGAAGAAGGCAAATGTAGAGATCAACCATAGGGAGCACATATTGTTAAGGCCCCAACTGACTATCTGAAAAAGAGGAAAAATGCATCGGGACCAGGAGCTATCCCAACAAGAAGAAATTCAAGGGAAGCGCCACAATTGTGGAAAAAATCGGACACAAAGTTGCGGTATCGGGTGCTCAGAAAAGGTAAAGAAGAAGGCTCGAGGCTAATATGGTTGAAACAAGCGAGGAAGTTGATGACTTGTGTATTTATGTTGTCGAGTGCAACTTAGTGAAATCCGAGAAAGAGTGGTGGATTGACTGCGGCGCCACTCGCCACATTTGTCTTTGATAGAAAGCCTTTGCTTCATATGCTCCGTCCGTCAATACCATATATACGGGAAGTGCACTTAGCGGCCAAAATTGAAGGTTATGGAAAGATCTTTGCTTGAAAATGACATCGGCAAGGTGGTGACTCTTAACAGCGTCTGTCATGTTCCTGAAATTAGGAAAAATCTAGTATCTACTGGGACTTCTAGTAAGAAGCGGTTTTAAGTGTGTTTTTGTTCCCGACAAGAGTTGTAATAAGTAGAGCGAGATGTACATAGGAAAGGTTACCTCACGAGAGGGCCTTTTCAAAGCTGAATGTAATGGTCGTTGCCAATAATAATAAAGTTTACGCCGTCTTACTTACTTGAGTCAAATAATTTATGGCATTCACGTTTGGGACATGTCAATTACTGAACCTTGCGAAAAATGATTAGTTTGGAAGTATTGCCTAAGTTTGAATGCAATCAATCAAAATGTCAAATCGTGTTGAGTCTAAGTATGTTAAACATCCTTATAAGTCGGTTGAAAATTCAAGTCCTTTAGACTTAATTCATCTGAGATATTTGTGACATGAAGTCAATCCCATCTCGCGGTAGAAAAGAAGTATTTCCTGTAACTTTTCTTGACGCGATAGTACGCGGTATTCTTTACGTTTATTTACTTAATAGTAAAGATGAAGCAATTGAAGCATTCAGCAATAAAACTGAGTTGAGACTCAACAACAAAAGATTAAAATGATAAGGAGTGATAAGGCGGTGAATATGAATCTCCTTTTGAACAAATATGTTTGGAATATGGCATTATTCATCAAACAAGCGCCACTTACTACGCCACAATCAAAGCGGAGATTGCGGAAAGGAAAAATAGAACCCTGAAAGAAATGATGAATGCCTTGTTAATAAGTTACGGTTTACCCAGAACTTGTGAGAGAAAGCCATTCTAACAGCTAGCCAGAATACTCAATCGAGTGCCCATAGCAAACAAAATCTATTCCATACGAAAGTGAAAAGGAAGGAAGCCCAATTTGGGATACTTGAAGTGTGGGAGTGTTTGGCCAAGGTGCAAATTCCTAAACCCAAAAGGGTAAAAAATAGGACCTAAAACCATTGATTGTGTTTTCATAGGATATGCCACAAATAGTAAGGCATATCGATTTACAGTTCTAAATTAGAAAATCCGACATTCAGGTAAATCACGGTAATTGAATCAGGATAATCGACTTCTTTGAAACCATATATCCCATTATAAAAGGAATGTGAGTCGTCTAGCAAAGAATCTAAGCGACCTCGGGAAGAAACAAAGGAAAATATTCACGATGAGGAAAAAACCGAGGCGAATATGCAAAGCGTCAAAGGGCGTCTACTTCATTTGGACCAGAATTTCTAACATTTTTGTTGGAGAATGAGCCTCGAACCTTCAGCGAAGCTATGTCTTCATCGGAGCTCAATTTTGGAAAGAGGCAATCAATAGTGAGATAGAATCCATATTAAACAACCATACTTGGGAATTGGTTGACCTTCCTCCGAGGAATAAACCTTTGGGTTCCAAATGGATTTTTAAGCGGAAAATGAAAGTTGATGGTACTATTGATAAATATAAGGCAAGACTAGTTGTTAAAGGGTTTAGACAACGAGAAGGTCTTGATTACTTTGATACATACTCAGGTAACAAGGATTACATCTATTCGGGTGTTAGTAGCGTTAGCGCCGTGTATGCGGTCTTGAAATCCATCAAATGGATGTGAAAACACCTTCTTAAATGGAGAGTTAGAGGAAGAAATTTACATGAAACAACCTTTGAGGGGTTTGTAGTTCCAGGGAAAGAAGAAGGTGTGTCGACTTGTTAAGTCTCTTTACGGACTAAAACAAGCACCCAAGCTTGATGGCATACAAAATTTGACCATACAATCTTTGTCAAATGGATTCAAGATAAATGAGTGTGATAAATGTGTCTACATTAAGAACACTCGAACCACGTAGTCATTGTTTGTTTTGTACGTGGATGATATGTTGATAATGAGTACGACATTGCTAACATAAATGCTACTAGCGCATGCTTGCTAGTAAGTTTGATATGAAAGACTTAGGAGTTGCGATTTAATTAGAATTAAAATCCATAAGACTCCTCAAGGTCTAACATTGTCTCAATCTCATTATATTGAAGCGGTACTTGAAAAGTTCAAATATTTGGACTTTAAAGTTGCAAAGATGCCAATTGATATGAACCTTGCTCTTGCAAAGAATAAAGAGTGAAAGTCATTCTCAATTGGATTATGTCAGTGTTGGGAAGTTTGATGTATATCATGAGCTATCTGTGACACTGATATTGCATGTGCTATAAGTAAACTAAGTCGCTACACTAGTAATCCCAGGCCAAAAACATTGGTGGCAATGAAAGCGAGTTTTAAGTATTTAAAACATACTCAAACTTTGTTTGCATTATAACGGTATCCTGCGATTATTGAAGGATCTGATGATGCAAGTGGATCAGGTTCAACTGAAACTAAATCCACAAGTGGATATGTTTTTACCATAGGTGGAGGAAGCGATGTCTTGGAAGTCATCCAAGCAGGACATGTATCGCCTCTCTGATGGAATCTGAGTTCATAGCTTTAGACAAAGCCGGTGAAGAAGGTGGATGGCTAGGAATTTCTTAGAAGATATTCCATTTTGGCCCAAACCGTTGGCTCCTATAAATGCATACATTCTGCGATAGCCAGCAATAGGAAGGCGGAGCCTTATGTACAACGGAAAGTCTCGTCACATCTGGCGAAGACATAATACCGTTAGACAACTACTCTCTAGTGGAATTATCACAATTGACTATGTTAAGTCAAGAGATAATGTGTCGGATCCACTAACTAAAGGCCTAACTAGAGGTAGTTGAAAGATCATCGAGGAATGGGACTATGGCGAGGACAAGTCATCGTGGCGGTAACTCTACCTAGAAGGCTGGAGATCCCGAAGATCTGGGTTCAAAGAGATCAAACAAAGTCATTAATAGCGGTTCAACATTGTCACAATAACTCTTTGGTCCATTCTCGTGATGAGACAATGTTCAATGATTAGGATAAAGCATTGCGGCTTTTAATGGTTCCTAAGTTTGAAGTAGGGTATATCAAATAGTGTATCTACGGGATGACACATTTGTTGGGAATCACCTATGTAAGTGTGAAGTGTAAGCGCTTCAAGGAGAAATGTAAGGCCAATTCTCTACGCACTTATGAACAGGCGGTGTTCATGGTGAAACGAACAAAACAATGAGAACCAAAAGGCGGTTAAAGGGTTAATTGTGTGACATGTGGTTGTCTAGGTATACACCAAAGCTCGGCGGTTCAAGGATATCACATCTACCGATTGACCGAGTATATCCGACATATGTTCACTCTGGAAGAAGTTCAAAGAGAAATCTACTTATCGGATCACGATTAATCGCCTTCTACAGAATCTCACACAGTTTTTTGTCATGCATGTTTTTCATCCATATAACCATTCCCCATTCATGTGGGGATTATTTAAAAACTAGTTAATGAATAAAACTAGCCAAGTTGGTGTGAATGAGAAATGGAAGGCAACCTTCCAGACGATCACCAACCTATTCCAGAAGAGCACCTTCAAGGCTATATAAACTAAGGCAATGCCTCATTTAAAGATACCAAAAACCAGAAATTTCTGCATCTAAAATTCTGCATTCTTTTCTAAAATAAAACTATCGAGTCTTCTGTGTTTAGTTGCCAACTTTGAGTTAAATCGAAGTCGGCGTTTGGCGTCATCTCTCTGCAGCGGTATATCCAGTTTTATCCTGGGAGGAAGTAATCCATAACCTCGGAGAATGCAGTGAGGATTAAATTCCTTAGGACACCGCAGTGAATGCGTGGTCTCGGATATTTTCTTACTTACCGTATTATTTTTTGATTTACATTTTTACGGTTTTTGTCTTTAGTTTAGTTCTGTTTTTCCTGATTTTTGAACACAGGCACGACAACAATATTTACATAGAGATTTTTTAAAAATATATTATCTTATCAAAATTTGTTAATTTATCAATTGGCCCAAATCGAAGTTGGAAAAAAATATTATCTTAAAAAATTTATTAATTTACGGAGTATCAATTCACTGACTGTATGTTGTTTAAGTAGAAACAAAGGAGAAAGGGCAGTTCTGTTTTGTTGGTTTTAATTTCTACGGGGTTTGTTTTAAAAGCGGTTAATTTTTGTTGTGATTAACTTAAATATGCAACTAACTTCAGTTAATATGTTAGAACGAGGAATTTTGAATTTGGTACAGTATTTTGCTGTTCCTGAAGTGTACCGAAGTAGCGCGTGAATCCTACGAACAAAGGCAAAGTAGAAAGTGAGATACACGTGAGTCGGGAGAGAGTGGGGGTACGTTTTTGTACGTTGTAACAAAATTCAGGTAGCGAATTTGACTGGACGACCTATCCAGTTTAAAGGTCAAAGGGGTTGATTCAGCAATTGCAGAAGTTCTGTTACTCCAATTTTGTTTTTACTTGCCTTAATATATTGTATTTCTCATTTTACGTTACACTTTTATTTTGATTAATATTACGATATTAATTTGATTGTAAATTATTGCTGTTTTAATTTATTTCTTAACTATTTGGACAGTCAAATTATGTTGATAATCAAAATTTTTAAATATTTAATAAATATTTTTAAATTATTAATTATTGTGTAGTTTTTAAATATGTACTCCCTCCGTTTCAATTTACGGAGTATTGAAAATTTCGAGAGTCTCTGAAATTTCTTTATATGCCTTTTAAATATTTTAAGTTGTTAATTATATTGATCTCTTTTTACGTATTTTTTAAATATATAAATTGTATTTCAAAAAATTTAGTTTTTATGTTCAAATTCACGGTCAAAATCTAAAAGTTTGAATTTTGAAATTTCAATTTCCACATAAATTGAGACAGAGAGATCAAATTTTGTTTCATAAAAATTGAAAATTCAATGTCTAAATTTACAAACATTAGTTAGTTTGACACTCGTACTCGAATCAAGTCATGTAAATTGAAACTAAGGGGAGTAGTTGAATAGAAGTGAAATATATTGCACTATTGAAGAAAATGTTAATTTTAATGCCACATTTAAACCTAAAATTATTTTGATTAGGTAAATCCGTACATTCGAAATTTATCAAAATTATAGAAAAGAATGAACCACTAAAACAAATATTCTGTAGGATGATTAACCTATCATGATATAGTTTGTGCATTCAAGTTACTAATCTATTAAACATCTTCGAAAATACATGTTGATCTAAATCGTATCCTTACTGATGGTGTGAAGTTTGGCCTCTGAATCATATATGAAACGATTGTTACCTCGTACATCTTGGACATAAGATTGAGAAAAATAGAAGAGATAAATTAAAGAATCTAATATTATTTGTTGGAGCGTAGATATGCTTGTTCCTTTAACAAGGTTGTGCCAAAGAAAATTGTAAAGAATGGATATTGAGCCTAACTCAACCCCAAAAGCTAACTTGTAGGATGAGGACTGTCCAAGTCTATATAAGGAGTCAATGTTCCATTTCATATTCGATGTGGGACTCTTAACACTTTCCCGCACGCCCAGACCTTGTTAACTGGAGCGTGGATGGATCTTGAGCCTAACTCAACCCCAAAAGCTAGCTTGTAGGGTTGGGATTGTCCAAGTCCATATAAGGAGTCCATGTTCCCATTCCATTTCCGATGTGAGACTCTTAACACTCTCCCGCACGCTCAGACTTCGTTAATTGGAGCGTGGACAATATAATTTGGGGGTTCAACATCGGTGAACAAAGAAATGGAATGTGTCTGACTCTGATATCATGTAAAGAATGGATCTTGGGCCTAACTCAACCCCAAAAGCTAGCTTGCAGGGTGAAGATTGTCCAAATCCATATAAGGAGTCCATGTTCCCATTTCATATCCGATGTGGGACTCTTAACTCTCCCCGCACGCCCAGACCTTGTTAATTGGAGCATGAATAATATAGTTTTGGGGCCAACATCGGTGAACAAAGAATTGGAATGAGTCTGACTTTGATACCATGTAAAGAATGGATCTTGGGCCTAACTCAACCCCAAAAGCTAGCTTGTAGGGTGAGTATTGTTCAAGTCCATATAAGGAGTTCATGTTCTCATATAAGAAGAAACTATAGTTTTTACAAAGATTTCATTAATCTTCAACAGATCTTGAAAGGATTATACGAAAAAAGGAACAAATCTATAATAAAAGCAGATTCATTATCAAGAAAATTTAAGAATTAAAGGATCCCTCAAATATGAGCTGTTCTATTAATCAACCTTTCTATTAATCAACCTCATAAATGTTTCAAAATATATGATTAATCTTATTCAGTAGTACTAATAATTTTCAACTTTGTTTGATCATATGCGTATGGTTCGACGGCTCAATTTGACTTTCGATGAAATCTCCCTTTTAACGTTTCCTCCGTATTGAACTTTCCTATCATGAAAATAAATACCTAAATATTATTTCACGTCAGCTATAATTAATTTATTTTAAATTTTCAGGAGTATTTCAATATGTCAACAACAACAACATATCTAGTGAAATCCCACAGCATGAGGCTGGGGAGGGTAGAGTGTACGCACACCTTACCTCTACCTTGGTAGGTAGATCGACTGTTTCCGAAAGGCCCTCGGCTCAAGACAAAGCATAAGCACAAGCAAAGTAAGAGAAACAGTCAGATCCGAACAAGAAATTTAGAGCAATATGAAAATGATGGTAACAAAAGCAAGTATTTCAATATGTTCTCAGTTTGAAAAGCATTTTCCATGCAAAGCATATATATATATATATATATATATATATATATATATATATATATATATATATATATATATATATATATATATATATATTCTGTTTCATAAAGATAAAACCCAGGCTATGTGTATACTTTAAGTTGTTATTTAGTGGAAAAGGAATTGGTTTCATTAATGTTAAACAGAGTCCAAGAAGAAGAGTCTAATCTGGGCCTCTCGGCAAACCAAAGAGTAAAGAGCTCAAAGAACTCCAAAGACGCCCAGCTTGTCGGTAGTCAAAACAGTTGCCAAATCTTTAGTATTAAGGAAAGTATATTATGTGTATATTGTAGTATATTTGTTACCTAGATTAGGTTATACACTTACCATAATTAGGATATACACTTACCATATTGTATAGTTAGAATTATGGTAGGAGAAGGTTTGTAACTTGTATATATATCTATTCAATCAATGAAAATATGGCATGCTCGTCTGGGTCATCCGGGATCTTCTATTTTATCAGCTTTAGATAAAAATAGCTTTATTTCTTGTAAGGGTACAAATAGTACTCCAATTTGTCAGTCTTGTTCATTAGGAAAAATTATTAAGTTGCCCTTTGTAGACTCCAATTCTCATACTTATATGTCATTTGACATTATTCATAGCGACTTGTGGACATCTCATGTTCTTAGTTCAATGGGTCATCGTTATTATGTTCTCTTTTTAGATGATTATTCTAGATTTTTGTGGACGTTTCTAATTGCGAATAAATCACAAGTGTTTTCTGTCTTCATAAAATTTAGAGCGTTCATTCGTACTCAATTCGAAAGAGAAATAAAAAATATTCAATGTGATAATGGGAAAGAATATGACAATAGGGAGTTTCGGGAGTTTTGTGCTACTCATGGGATAAATTTTCGTTTTTCATGTCCTCATACATCTTCACAAAATGGGAAAGCCGAACGCAAAATTCGTTCCATAAATAACATTGTCCGAACTCTCCTAATACATGCCTCCATGCCTCCATACCTCCATATTTTTGGCATCATGCTCTACAAATGGCCACTTACCTTCTGAACATAATTCCGTCTAAAGGTCTGACATATTCTTCCCCCCTCAAAATCCTATATAATAAGAACCCTTCTTATTCTCACCTTCGGATTTTTGGGTGCTTGTGTTATCCGTTATTCTCATCCACCACAATTAACAAACTTCAGGCTCGGTCTACCCCGTGTGTGTTTTTGGGTTATCCGTCGAAACATCGTGGTTATAAGTGTTTTGATTTATCCTCCAAGAAAATCATAATCAATCGCCATGTCATTTTTGATGAAACTCAATTCCCGTTTACGAAAGTTCATACTCCCGAACCCAAGTCGTATAATTTTTTGGATGACCAAATATCCCCGTATATTATTCGGAATTTTTCGGACAACTCCCGCATCTGCAGAATTCCTCAGGCCCATCGCCGCCGCCCCACAAGAACGCTACTCCCATCGCTCCAGCCACGTGAGCAGTTCCAGCTTATTGGGCTGCCCACCACCTGAATCGGTCCGTAAACATAACCCACCAGACCGATTTGGGCCAAGAAGCCCAGCTACCCATCCCGAGCCCGAAAAATTCCCAAAATTCCCTCAATTCTTCCTCGAGTCATAGACCGGTCACTCGTAGTCAGCGGGGGTATTTTTACACCTAAAAGACATTTTAATTTACATTCTGATGTCTCTAAATCCCCCTTGCCCCGCAATCCTGTGTCCGCATTAAATGACCCTAATTGGAAAATTGCTATGACTGATGAATATAATGCTCTTATTGATAATAAGACGTGGGAGTTGGTGCCCCGTCCATATGGTATTAATATTATCAGGTCTATGTGGATTTTTGCTCATAAGGAGAATTCAGATGGGTCATTTGCTCGACATAAGGCGCGACTTGTTGGTGATGGTAAGACTCAGCAGGTTGGAATTGATTGTGGTGAGACGTTTAGTCCGGTGGTCAAACCGGCTACCATTCGCACTGTGCTTAGCTTGGCTCTTTCAAAGACTTGGCCAATCCATCAGTTGGATGTCAAGAATGCCTTTCTACATGGTGATCTCAAGGAAACAGTCTATATGCATCAGCCGTTGGGTTTCAGGGATCCCAACCGCCCTCATCATGTCTGTTTGTTGAAGAAATCATTATATGGGCTTAAGCAGTCTCCACGTGCCTGGTATACACGATTTGCTGATTTTGTTTCGACTATTGGGTTCACACACAGCAGGTCAGACAATTCTTTGTTCATCTACCGCCGGGGTTCGTCATTAGCCTATATTCTGTTATATGTGGATGATATCATTTTGACTGCCTCCTCCGATGCTTTGCGTCAGTCTATCATGTCCATGCTCGATTCAATTTGCTATGAAGGACTTAGGGCCGTTGAGTTATTTTTTGGGGATTGCCGTCAAACGTCATTCAGGTGGTTTGTTTCTGTCTCAACGGAAGTATGCGGCTGAGATCATCGAGAGGGCTGGGATGTCATCCTGTAAGTCCACTTCCACGCCAGTTGATGCAAACCCAAAGCTAAGCGCCGCAGCAGGTGCACCATACGAGGACCCGACCCGCTATCGCAGTCTTGCAGGGGCCCTCCAGTATCTTACCTTTACCAGACCGGATATTACATATGCGGTTCAGCAGGTGTGTTTATTCATGCATGATCCCAGAGTTGAGCACATGAATGCAATCAAACGCATCATTCGGTATATTCAGGGGACACTAGACTATGGGTTGCACTTGTATCCTTCCTCTACATCCACACTTGTCTCTTACACGGATGCTGATTGGGGTGGTTGTCCCGACACCAGACGGTCGACTTCTGGCTATTGTATGTTCCTCGGCAACAACTTGGTCTCATGGTCGGCGGCGTCGGGCAACTCTATCACGCTCAAGTGCGAGAGGCGTAATATCGAGGGGTAGCGAATGTGGTCTCGTAATCATGTTGGCTACGTAATTTGCTTTTGGAGCTTCATTGTCCCATTCGTAAGGCAACTTTGGTATATTGCGATAACATTAGTGCCATCTACCTTTCAGGTAACCCAGTTCAACACCAGCGCACCAATCATATCGAAATGGACATTCACTTTGTCCGTGAAAAGGTTGCAAAGGGTCAAATTCGCGTATGCCATGTCCCGTCTCGTTATCAAATTGCGTACATTTTTACAAAGCGGTCTACCGCGGTTCTCTTTGAAGATTTTAGGGACAGCCTCGGCGTTCAAGACCGCCCGCTATGATCAAGTGGGGTGTGTTAAACAGAGTCCAGAAAGAAGAGTCTAACTTGGCCTCTCTACAGCCTCAAAGAGAAGAAAGCCAAGAGCCTCAAAGACGTCCAGCTTGTCGGTAGTCAAAACAGTTGCCAAATCTTTAGTATTAAGGAAAGTATATTATGTGTATATTGTAGTATATTTGTTACATAGATTAGGTTATACACTTACCATAATTAGGATATACACTTACCATATTGTATAGTTAGAATTATGGTAGGAGAAGGTTTGTAACTTGTATATATATCTATTCAATCAATGAAAATAAGGAAGGAGATTATTTCTTTCAATTAATTCCTACCAAAAATCAAGATGTTATTGCTCAACAGAAAAATGTCATGTAATTAATAATTGAATAACAAAAGGAAAAGGAATTACGTAAATGGCTCAGATGGTTCAAATCTGCTAATTTTGACCAATTCTTTAATTTCTGGCCTAACAATACCGCTATTAAAAGGATATGTAATAATTAATAAATCAAGTAAGCGGAAAAACAAGAAATAGAATAAAGTAAGAGTCATGGAGTTCCAATTCTATTATTTCCATACCGAAAATCAAGATGTTATTGTTGAAAAAGAATAGTATCAAGTAATTAAAAATCTAAGAATAAAAAAAGAAAAAAATGTAGTAAATAATATGGGTTTAAATTAGAGATGGCAGTGGATCCTGGACCCGGTCCGGATCCGGTGGATCCAAATCCGTTTTATAGGATATGGATCTTCAAAATTTGAACCAAACGGATCCGGATCGGACCCGGATCCATTTCTGACGGATCGGATCTGGATCTGGATCTTGTATTTGAGATCCGTATCCGATCCAGATCCGACCCGTTGATCCATTTTTTATTAAATATATTCATAACCTAAAATGTAATTTTATAAGTATTTTCTTAAAATTGCTAAGCATGTCCTTGCAAGTTTAATTCTCAAAACAAGTTTAATTTATCCCCGCGTTAACTCAAAAACCAAAAAATAAAGAGGTATCTTCGATAATAAAATCAATGTTATATTAGTCAATGACTAACATCTCCATTGACAAGTAGTTAAAATTATATTCATTTCATTTGTGAAGATTCCAAGCACATGCAAGTTTTGCATTGTGGAAATACTAGTCAACATTTTCCACAACTATTGTCATTGTCCAACATTTTCAATTAATAACCACAATCAAAACGAGACAAAGAACAAAATATATCAAAACGAGACAACGAACAAAATATCTCATATGAACATTTCAAAATTGAAACACAGTAAATTGTTAGCTAAGTAAAAATCGTTTGTCAGTTCAAAAAAAATTCTTAGCAAGGTTACATTCTTAGCAAGACAATTTTTTTTACATGTGGATCCAGATCTGATCCGTGGATCCGATGGATCCGGATTTGAATCTGATTTTTATGGACCCGACGGATCTGGATCCGGATCTGGATTCAGGTATGAAAAATGGATCTGAATCAAGTAGGATCCGGTTTAGATCCGATCCGTTGCCATCCCTAGTTTAAATGTGCTAATTATGTCCACTTCTTTAATTTTTGGCCTTCTAAAGCATGGTGCATCTTCATGAACAATACATCTATAACCGTATAATCAAGTAGGTTAAAAAACAGGAAGCTAGAATAAAATAGCAGATCATGGAGCTCCAATTCTATGGATTCCAGTAAAAAATTATAGAAGAGTTCTTTTCTTCCAAGATTAGCTGATAATGACTCTAGTAATAAGCATTACGGAGAATTTGACAAAGTAAAAATAGCTACATTTATTAACTTGGGAAATTTTCCCGCTCCGATTTGATTTATTAAGGGGTCTTTTGGTTATGGTAATGAAATAACTATGCGCAACATAAATTTATTATAAAATAAATATACCGTTTGGTTGGAAACATAATAAAAATACGGAAAGTAACCGCTGCATAACTAATGCAGCAAATGATTGACGTGATAATATATGTATTATTGGCTAACATGAATAAAAATACATATATTAGTAATATGGAAATTAAATTATTTTAAAATATAAATATTAATTTAAAATAAATAATCATCTGATATTAATTTCTTCAATTCGCGTAATAATTACCTCATTTTATTAATCACCGCTAATATAATTACTGTTTTATTATCTCCACATGGTTAGCAAGTGAACCACATGACTCTAAGTAGGTATTGCCACAGAAATCAAATATTTTTTATTTTATTTGAAAATTTGAAGTCAGAATGAAAGATAAATTTGTGTTTAGTTATAGCTTTTACAAAGCATATTTTTGTAGTTTGAATGTATGAAAATGAAAACATTATTTTAGGTATTTTTCAAATTTCAAATATTATAATTTGTTTTGTGGCCAATACTGATTTTCAAATAAAGTGAATTAAATTTGAAAAAAATTAATAAATCTCATGGTCAAACTAATACTAGAAGTAAGAGATAAATCACAAAATTTCCTCTCCATAAACCACGAAATTAGAATTGTATAATGTAGATATATATAAAATTAATAGGTGATTAATTTAACGTGTAATGGCAAGTTGGAAAAGAGTCCGTGTCGCCGAGGCAGGGCCAAAAATATGAGCTTGCTTATTCAACATAATTTCGATTGCCCTCATCATAAGTTTTCTCTAGTAAAAAAAAAAGTAACGCTGTCCAGTGGCCCCGGTCCGTCCCGGTACCAGCCCCGACCTCTCTTTCAAAATACGGAATAAAAAATATTGGTAGCGGTATTCGAACTCGGGACGGGACTAGGGCTCGTCCCGCCCGTTCCGATCCCGCCCCATCCGGCCCCGACCCGTCCCATCCCGTCCATCCCACCCCCCTTTGCAGAAACTAGTCGTTGCACAAACAAACACTTTCAATTTTAGCCGTTGGCAACGGCTAGTAACGGCCATGTTGGCCCCCCACACCCCATAAACCCCACCTCCTTAATATTTATTTTTAACCTCTAAATTAGCATATTTACACATTAACCCTATTTCTCAACTATAAATACATCATTCTCTGCTTCATTTTTCTCACAAATCTTCCTATCATCTCTCTACAAGTCTAAATTGCACATTAAATATTATATTTCATTTACTAATTTCTATCAAAGTTCAAAAATTGGGAGTGAAGTTGGCAACTAGTTTGAGGATCATCGAGCAAAGTTTCAATTTTCAACATCGATTACACGTCGACGTTACGTCGGCGTTTGATACCTTCGTTCCTTCTATTATTTAAATTATTATTGTTACTTAATTTTAATTATCGTACTTAATTTCATTAACTTTAATTATTTATTTGCATAATTATAATGAAACGAGGTGGATATTTTTCTAGTAGAGGTATTAGGGGTAACATGGGTAAGGGTGCATCTTCTAGTAATCCTAATTAAGATGATTTCACTCATATAGATAAAACTGATCTTTTTAATGTTAATATTAATATACTATTAGATCATGAGGTATATTCTGCATTTGAACCAGACTTTGATTTAGAAAATGAATTAGAAGATAATTTAGATAACACACTCATTAGTGCACCTCCACCTCAGGATCAGACTGAGTCTTAGGCTGAAACTGAAATTGAAATCCCTCATATTCCCCCTAATATGATAAGAGGACAAAACAACGAAAATAAAAATCACATGCATGTGATTTTTTTGAAAGGGACATTCCTAATCAACTAGCTATTGTAAAATTTATCGCGAAGTTTATAAATTTAAAATCGGAAAAGGTCAAGGTGGGACATGAGGTTTAATGAGACATGTAGAAAACTCTCACAAAGCAAGGTATAACCAATACTTGACTGACAAAGCGGATGTGCAAATGCCTTCTGAGTCGGGACAAGGTCCACATAGTGTCTCCGATCAAGTACAAGGTCGAATTAACTCGATGTCGGGGGGAGGGGGGAGTTATAGGTCCGAAATATGATAAACGCAAAGATCGGGAAATTTTAGCAAAAATAATTGTTGTGGAGGGTTGCCTTTTTCATTTCCTTCCTCTCCTGATTTTATTCATTACATTCGAGAAATATATTATCTGAGGGAGCAGGAATTAGAGCGGAGCGAAGAAGGTGCGGTCAAATAGAGATCAATGAAGAAGACGACTACAACTACAACAAAATCTTATCTAAGGGAGCAGGAATCGACGTTGAACAATTTGACCAACAACTTCCAATTCCAACAAAAGATCTTTAAGAGATTGTCAGAAAATTAGAAAAAGCATGGTTGAATATGTAATTTTTTTAATGACAAATTTACCATGTGATTTGCAACTTTTGAACTACGAAACAAAGTTGTAATTTTAAAATTGTATTACAAAAAAAATTATATTTCTATTAAATAACATAAAAGTCAATTAGCATTGAGATATTTTTTTTACTATCTTGTTAAATTATTTAAGTGTTTATATATATAATTTTTATATTTAAGTGTCTAGAATTTTTTTTAAAAGTCCTCCCAAATTCTCCTACCCGACTCGTCCCGTCCTCCCAAATCCCGTCCCCTCTGCCGGTGGGATGTGGGACAGGACGGGACCTCTTCCCGTCCCCCATATCCTGACCCGCCCTATCCCGCCAAACTCGATCCCAAGCCCCCACCCTATCCCCCTAAATCACGTCCCCCCAAATCTCGTCCCGTCCAATCCCTTCCCAGTGGCCACCTTTAGTAAAAAGAAGAAGAAGAAATGATAGTCCTCCGGGGCATAGCTGGATGGCAAAGGGAAAACTTAAAAATCTAGCTGGAGGCCTACATCGTGAGTTCAAACTCTGGTGGGAGCAATTTGCTCTCTTATGGGGTAGGACCTTGTAGGTGATATATGTTGCTCTGTTCTCAAACCCTGGTCATTCAGGCACATCCCGCGATTTATTGGTAGTAGTGCTGAGAGACCGGAATTACTATCTCTAGAAATAATCTGGCGTAAGCCGAAAAGTTGGATATAAAAAAAAGGATAAGTTGAGACAGATGACGAGGATCTTAAACAAATGATGTCGACCACTCATGTCAACCCTTTGGGACCCACGTGTCACTTCTCCATCCCTCTTCTGCAACTACTACAAAACTCTGAAACATGCAACATATATCTTTTTTAATATCAAAATGCTGCACTAAATATGTCAAGTTATAAAAAGATAAAAACGGAATACCTTTTTTGAACTTGCCTCTAAATTTTATTTAGACTATATGTATTGATTGAGCACACGTTTTTATTAGACATTTTTTACTTAAATCACGGAAAAGTTTCTGCACATTTTTCAAATAAATAGTATATAAATAAGTTAATTATATAAAATAAATTTCTAATGATCATTTTAAATTTGGTTGGTTTTATTCAGATTCCTCTTAATATAGCATGATTTTTTGTAGTAAATTTTATATACATGGGTTTGATTTTTTCGTTTAATAAGAGCATGACATGTAGCTTTTTAAATTGAAAATGAAGTTTTAACTGGTCAGCTATAAATATAGATAGTTTTAACCGGTAAGCGATAAATATAGCTCTAAATTAAAGTGTGATTATATGGATATATTTATTGAAAAATAATATAACGGAGAGCAAATATACCTTAAAAGAATTAACAGATCTGATTTTATGGCTTATTGCGGATAATTTAAATAATTATAAAAAATAAAAGTGATATATTATAAATGGTTAATCTATGAGCATAATGGACACGTATATATATCAATGATATTGAGCAAAATTACAAGAAGAGGAGGGTCGATTTGACCAAATAGATTGTGCCAACTTGCATTTATATATGAAATTGATACAATAATCAAATCCTCTTGATAAGTCATTTCTTACAAGTTATAATTAGTAGCTAATTAGGTAAAAAATCACTTCAAGAAAATTTTAACTTCATACCAACATCTAAACCGCGTGAAGTTAAAATGTAAAATGGAATATGATGGTCCACAATAAACCTATATATTTAGTGTGTGTGAATTGGCATAATGAAAACAAAAATATGGGTTGACTCTCTAAGAAGCCTTAAGCGTAGAGTTATGGCCGCCCATAATCAACAAAAATAGTTAGCCGTTTGAGATTATAATTTATTTCCAAAGCGTGCTAACTTGTTTCCCCATTACAATTGGCCCCACTTGAATTTTGAATGTTACGCAGTAGAAACTTATAATCAATTTGTTTTCTTAATCTAAAGCGCTAGCTATCCAAATATCATACTTGTCACAATATGTACGCAAACATTTTGTCTTGTTTTATTATATGATTGGTTGATAAATTAAATTAGCCAAACATTTTTCTCATATCAATTATTTGAGTACTCTTGATGTGATAATTTGATGGAGAAAGATTATAACTTCAAACATAGTATTACGAGTTTGATTTGAAAAAGTCATTGTTGTATTAATTAGTATAATTTGATAGTTGCCTATTAACTATATAAAGATTAATTATTTGCGAGATATTATAATAAGAATATACTTTTAATTTGGTTTGACGACACAAATTTTGTCGTGTGAATTATTTTTATAGAAGTATTGACAGAATGGGACATTAAAGTGTTATTCTCCCCTTTTACATTCAGATATAGATATTGTTCTTTGCAATATAGCTTTTGATTTCAAGTTATGTTAAATTCTCCTCTTCATATAATAATTAAACGATGTTTATGGCCTGCATTACGTTGTGGAGACGCATAATTATTTTCTTTTAACTGGTGTATAAATATTGACAGACAGATAAGATAATGACGGCACGGCAACAAATAAAAAGTAATGTCGGTTTCATGATGAATAGTTAATAAACCTGCCCGGAATTTGTTAATGAGACTTAAACAGAATGGTTTAATCAAATAATTGTGACTAAAAACACCAAATAAAATAACTTTCTAACATGGTCGGCATATATTAGCCATCACTGATTGAGAATATATCAATATTCTCCATATATTTTGTAATTATTATTCTAGTGTAATTATATAAAGTAGAGATATTTCTTCAATTAGGTTTGTAAATTGTAAACACCTATAAATATTGCATTAATGAGAAGCCTCCAACCAAGAAAAATTACATTATTCTACATGGTATCAAGGGCCAAAACCCTAACACCCTAAAATTCTTTCTTTTTTCGGTTGCCACCCCCTCCCCCCTTCTCTCTTTCCGGCGGGCGGCGGCCAACCCCCCCCCCCCCCAAACCCTAAAGAATTTTCACCGCCCCTCCCCTCTCTTTCCAAATTTCCAGTGGCAACATGAATTCTCATGATTCCTCCTCCACACAAGACGTCACACATCCTCCTCCTCCATCCTCCTCTACCAACCCCTTTCATCCGGCCTTCGCCGTCACTAGAGATGGCAGTGGATCCTGGACCCTGTCCGGATCCGGTGGATCCAGATCTATTTTATAGGATATGAATCTTCAAAATTTGGACCCGACGGATCCGGATCGGACCCGGATCCATTTCTGACGGATCGGATCTGGATCTGGATCTTGTATTTGAGATCCGTATCCGGTTCAGATCCGATCCGTGGATCCATTTTTTATTAAATATATTCATAACCTAGAATATAATTTTATAAGTATGTTATTAAAATTGCTAAGCACATCCTTGCAAGTTTAATTCTCAAAACAAATTTAATTTATCCCCGCGTTAACTCAAAAACCAAAAAATAAAGAGGTAACTTCGATAATAAAATCAATGTTATATCAGTGAATGACTAACATCTCCATAGACAAATAGTTAAAATTATATTCACTTCATTTGTATAGATTCTAAGCACATGCAAATTCTGCATTATGAAAATACTAGTAAGCATTTTTTACAACTATTGTCATTGTCAAGCATGGCAATGAATATGTCATCAATTAAAATGTTACTATTTGCAGTCAAAGACGTAACATTACAAAGGGCTACTTGTTGGTTGTTTTATTTTATTTTTCACTTATATATTTTCTCCTATTTGTACTTTAAAGAAAATCTCAATCTTTATTGTGTTCTTGGCTTTTGTCCCCTCGATGGGATGGATTCTTTGTATAGGTTGGATGCTTTTTCAATGGTTCTACTTTTTCTTTGTCTCTCCTAAGTTGAATTCCATAATGTGATTACATGAACTGATATGACAGTATTTTGTGGACTTTAATTAAGTAGAACCATGTAGCAAGGAACTTGGGACACACATCTATAAGAAGTGCTTTAAGAAAATTATACTATTATTGCATATACATACATCATTTTTGTGCATACATTATCTGTATATACAAGTGTTAGTCTTGTAAAGGAAATCAATTTACTTGTCAATTACTTCTTTCGGATAAAAAGGTGTCCACTTAGCCTTTGTTTTTTAAGTAAAAAAGAGTGTCTACTTACCAAATCAAAAAAAAAATTAACCTTACTTTTTCAGATTTTTCCTTATTAATTATTAGGTGATCAAATTTCAATATCAATTTAATTAAGTATATTTAGTCAAATTATTTATTTTTGCCTAAGAATTGATATTTTCTTAAGGGTATTAAAATAGTTAAGTGGACACTCTTTTTGTTGGAGGGAGTAGTTGATACAATGCCACGAGATTCATCAATACATGATAAAACCCGACACATTCAACATGTTTGAAGTATGTGAGTCCATTTTTTTTTCTAAAAATTTAAGTTGTTAAAGAAAACATACACATATTATTTATTTAATTATATTTTTGAGATTTCTTAATTATGTCAGAGCTTGATTCTTTTTTATTGGGCCAAATAGCTAAACAAATTTGACGACGGGTAATAGTGAGACTCTAATTCAGGACTTCTATCTGCTCTATTAGAGAGAATACATTTTTATTTACTTAATTATTCTCAATCCAACACAAATGTGCTAAATGTTATTACTGAAGATTTATAATATGCATAATTCTTGTTATTATCAGGAATTAACCTCATCTAATGCTCGACTTCTTCAAAGTTCATTAGGATTAATTTCAGTTACATAAAATTCATAAATAACACGATTTTTTTTTTTAAAAAAAAGTGTGGACTAAATACAAAAGCTTAAAACAACTTTAGCTAATTGTTCGATTAGGACTCAATTAGACTTGTAATTGTTTTCAAATATTGCATGTGAGTGCCGATTCATGAAGTGAAGATTGTCGAAGACCAATTAGAGTATATGGATAATATAGTATGGGGCACATCAGGAATCAAGAATTGGGATGATTCAGGCTATAATATCACGATAAGTAATGGAAATTAGGCCGAACTTAATCCCAAAAACTATCTCATTAGTTAAGATTGCTCAAGACCACATAAAAAGACATTTACATCCCTAAATAGCCGATGTGGGAACTCTATACTTTCCATGCCTAGGCCTGCTAACCGGAGTATGAATAATATAATATGGGGACTCAACATGTGTAAATCAAGAGTTAGGATATGTTTGATTCTAATACCATAATAAATATTAAATCTTGAGTCTAACTCAAACTCAACAGCTAATTCAAAATACGAAGAGTGCCAAAAACCATATAAAAAAATTCTCATCTATATATCTAAATAGCGGATGTGAGAGTGAAAGACTTAATTAGACAGTGATGATAAGAATTTTTTTTGTGATTTAAACTTCTAATTGATGTACTATAAATTGATTTATATACCTTGACAAATATACGAGAACACATAATTAATAAGATGACCGTCAGAGATATCATTTTTTTATTTATCGTCAATATTCTACTCTCATGTGTCAGTTTAATTTTTATTTTTCTCATATGCCAAGCATCAAAAAATATAATTTGTTTTTTTCTGATGACGGTAACACTTGAACCCAACATATATCACAAATTTAATAAGAAGAATAAGATGAAATGGTGAATTTTAATGTAACTCGAGTAAGACCTTTAGGTGATCATCAATACATTTATCTACCCGATCGAAAAAAATAATAGTAGCAGTAAGCAATAAATTGATGTGAAGTCGCAGCTTAACTAATTAAAATTGGGCAATAAATAATTGAAGGAAATGTTTTTCATATCTCATTTCATTCCAAGATTACAATATTTATATACACATACAAAATTAATCTAGGCTAAGAATATGCTAATCATACTAATTACATAATATTTGATTTAATTACATAATATTCGATTTAATTACATAAGTATGATTTGATATGATGGAGATAATTTTGATACGATGGAGATAAGTATGATGTGATGAAGATGATTATGGATTATGTCCATAATTATCTTAACAGTCCCTCACAGTTTTACCAGGAGGTTCTCGTATGATGAGATTGTCCCTGAAATCATCAATCAGTACGTGCGGAAGACCTTTCGTAAAAATTTCTGCAATCTGATAACGGGACGGTACATGGAGAACACAGACTTTTCCACGTGCAACCTTTTCACGGACAAATAAGATATCCATTTCTATGTGTTTTGTGCGTTGATGCTGGACAGGGTTACCTGATAGATATATCACACTCACATTATCACAATAAATCACAGTTGCTTTTTCCTATTAGACAATGAAGTTCTAAAAGAAAATTTCGAAGCCAACATGATTCAGAAACCACATTAGCAACCCTTCGATATTCTGCTTTAGCACTTGACCGAGATAGTGTCGGTTGGCGTTTCGACGACCATGAAATGATGTTGTCTCCTAGAAATACACAATAACCGGAGGTGGAACGTCGTGTGTCTGAGCAGCCACCTCAATCAATATCTGTATAAGATATGAGGCCAGAAATGGTAGACTTATACAGATGCAACCAAAAATCAAAGGTACCCTTAACATACCGCAAAATTCGTTCCCATATGCTCTTCATTCGGGTCATGCATATGTAAACAAACGTGTTGAACTGCTTATGAGATGTCAGGTATGGTGAAGGTGAGATACTGCAATGTCCCTACTAAGTTGCGGTAATGCATGAGACCACTGCAGGGAGAACCTGCAGTTACTCAAATTTCGCCTTGGTGTCAACCGACGTGTGTGACGGTTTGCAAGAGGACATACCGACTTTGTCAATGATCTCCTTAGCATATTTCTTTTGACAAAAAAAGAGACCACCTGTATATTGAGTTACAACAATACCCAAAAAATAGTTTAAAGGGTCCAAATCCTTCATAGTAAATTATGAGGCAATGAAAGACATAATAGACTAGCGAAGTGACTCATATGACGTTATGAGGATGATGTCATCCACATAGAGAAGAATATATGCCATGGCATTCCCTTTATTATAAATGAACAAAGATTGATCAGACTTGCTATGTGAGAACCCCAGCGTGGAGACAAAACCTGCAAACTTGTTATACCATGCCCCCGGGGCCTATTTTAATCAATATAATGATTTTCTCAATAAGCAAACATATTCAAGGTGAATAGGATCCCGAGAACCCAAAGGCTGGTGCATGTAAACTGTTTCCTGTAAGTGATCATGTAGAAATCCATTCTTGACGTCCAACTGATGAATGAACTATGATTTTGACAGAGCCAAACTAAGCACGGTCCTGATAGTTGATGGTTTAATTACTGGCTGAATATTTCACCGCAATCCATGCCAACTTGCTGAGACCTGCCATCACCAACAAGATGAGCTTTGTATCTCACAAAAGAACTATCAGAATTATTTTTAAGACAGAAAACCCACATAGAATGTATGATGTTCACATTAGATGGACATGACACAAACTCCCACGTCTTAGTTTTAATAAGAGCATCAATTTCGTCTAACATGACAGCTTTCCAATTCAGGTATGATAGAGCAGTTTTTCAAATTTTCAGAATTAGTGATGGTTGGTCTGATGAGGTTAAATTAAAATGACGCTTGGGCAAAAAAATCCCGTGCATGGCACAAGTTTCAATTTACCGAGAGGGAGCCGAGATTTGGGGCTGGGGCTGTGGATATTCGGTAATGGGACTGGGCCGAGAGGGGCTGCTCAATTGGGCTTGTATCAGTGGGTTGGTATGTTTGGTTGGTGAAGTAGATGAGGGAGTAGTGGGCTTCCTCATGTGGGCCAACTGGTGGTGAGGACGGAACTGGGCCGAGGCCGAGGAGGTAGTGGGCTCCCTGACTTGGTCTGGCCCAGTCCGATTTTGTGACTGGCAGTGATGTTTTGGGCCAGTCTAGTCAGGATCGAGGAGACAGTGGGCCCTTTCGGTTGGGCTTGGGAAGATGGACGATTTAGATGGTAATGGAAAAATGGGTGTAGCCCCTCATCCAAAAATTCGTATGAAAGCGGGAATGACTTATGGGAATTAGCAAATGAGAATGTGGATTCTTCGAAAACAACGTGACGAGAGACGATAATTTTTCCATTAGTCATATCATAACACTTATATCCCCTATGATTTTACGGGTATCCCAAAAAGACACATGGAGTGGAACGGGCTTGAAGTTTGTTCATTGTTGTGGAAGAAAAAAATGGATAGCCGAAACACCCGAAAACCCTCAAATGTATAAAGAAGGAGTGTGATTGTACAAAACTTATGTTGGTTCTAGGTTTGAGAGTAGCTTGCTAGGAAAAATGTTTAAAAGATATGTAGTCATTTGAAGAGCATGATGCCAAAAAAACGGTGGTGTAGACAAATGCGCAAGAAGTGTACGAATTAAATTGTTGATTGTTCGAATTTTTATTTTGGCCTTTTCATTTTGAGGAGAAGTATGTGGACATGAAAGACGCAACGACATACCACTTTGGTGACAAAATTTCTTAAATTGATCATTTATGAATTCCTTCCTATTGTCACATTGAAAACATTTAATGGAATCTCAAATTGGATTTGAATGAAAATACTAAATTGTTTTAAAATAGTGGGGACTTGCAAATTTTTTTCAATGGAAAATGTCCACAGAAAATTAGAATTATCATCCAAAATAAGCATATAATACTTATGACCTGCCGAACTTAAAACCGGGAATGTCCACAAATCACTATGCATGAGATCAAACGACATAATAATATTGGAAGTAGATAAAGAAAAGGAAAATTTAACATGCTTCCCCAAAACACAAGCCTAACAAACATGAGAGTCCACAAGTTTGTTACAATCAATAACTTTATATTTTCTAAGAGAATTGAACATCGGTGCTCCGGATGTCTCAATTGGTTATGCCATAAAATTGGAGAAATAATAGCAAAGGTTGATGGATTTGTGACTTGGTTAATGGTGGCGGTTATGAGATACAATTCACCAGTGCTATTACATCTCATTAGTGACATTCCTGTCTAAAAATCCTTCACAGAAAACTCAAACGGATCAAAATTAACAGAAACATTATTGTCATTGGTGAAACGACATACATATATCAAGTTTTTAATATGTTTTGGTGCATGTATGACATTTTTCAAATGTAAAGGTGGGGTGGGGGGAGGTTTAATTGACCAATACCACAAATTAGAATTTCCTGCCCACTGCCAGCGACAATTTTATTAATGCTCATATTAAAATACGATGAGAGATTACCTTGAGATGCTGTCATGTGTGATGTTTCCCTAGTGTCCATGTACCACGAATCATCGGGAATATTGAGATTCATGTTTTTCATGGCTTGCTCGATATTCGTGGGAGCATAACTTACGGAAGATGGTCCATGGGCTGAAAAAGCTTGATGCAGACGAGAATCGAGAACCCCGGGCTGCCTAGATACTGGAGGAGGTCTGGCCCACTGAGTCGTAGGGTACGGACAGAGAGGAACAGTCCATTATTGCGGCTGTCAACCCCACGGTGGACACTGCCCCCACTGCCCGTCGGCTAGCAGGTTGGGCTGCTGCCAGTGAGGTCTGTTTTGGCCCTGCTGGCCGCGGTTGTTGCCGCCACTAGCGGTCTGTCCGCCACCCCGACCCGTCCTTGTTCACCATTATTTTTTCCTTTGTTATTGTTACGATTTTGACCCCCTTTTGACCCATTATTTTGTCGATTCAAACCACCACCGGAACTAGAATTTTGAGTGCCAAAATCATGGGTATAATTGTTAGTGGAAATAAGAGTGGTGCCGGCATTGGTTGCCTCCCCCATCACCTGTTTTTGTTTTCGGGTTTCTTCAAGAATTAATCTCGAACAAGCCTCATAGAATGGTGGTAAGGGATTGCTTTGTTGAATGAAGTAGCAACACCATCAAATTGTTCATTCAATCCTGCAATCAATTCTAGAACTAACCTTTGATTCGTCAACGGCGCACCAACATTTTGAAAGTTGATCGACAAGCTTTTTCAACTCTTGACAATACGCGAAGATGTTTGAAAAATCATCCAATTTGACATTGGTGAATTGATTTTTAAGATATACCGCCCGTGAAATTTTATTATCTTGAAAGATATTTTTCAAACACTCCCAAGCTTGTTGAGCCGTAGAGTCCAATTTCAAAATGGTGTGCAAAAGGTCATTAGAGATTGTGCCGTAAATCCATTGAAAAACTATTGCATCTATGCGAGACCATATATTTTTGTCAACAATGGTGGTCTCCAATGAAAACTTGGGAGGAATAATATGGTATATAACTTCATATGCTCGGAAATGAATTTTGAATAACTCCGCCCAAGAAGAATATTGCCCTTTTTCCATCTCAAGAATAATTGGAATAAAGTTCTTGACATGATTTATGGCAAGAGCAGGATGAAATTTTTGTTGTTCGGCCATTGGTTGTGTTGAGAGGGATGAAAAACCGAAAGGAAAGTGTAGGGTTTGGTAAGAAAACAAAGTAAAAGGAAGGGGTTATCGGTTAGGAGGGTTGGCAGAACCTTAACCCTAATTAGGGTTGATGAAGAAAGCCGAGAAAGTGAACAAAAAGAAAATCGGTTTGGTGTGGGTGGTGGTGGTGGTGGTGGTGGTGGTGGTGGTGGTGGTGGTGGGAGGGTCGGCCGAAATAGCAATAATTTGGGGGATAGTTTTTGGCTCTTGATATCATGAAGGAAATGTGTTCCATATCTCATTTCATTCCAAGATTACAATATATATACACACATACAAAATCAATCTAGGCTAAGATTATGCTAATTATCCTAATTATATAATTTTGATTTTATTACATAAGTATGATTTAATATGATGGAGATAATTTTGATATGATGGAGATAAGTACGATGTGATGAAGATAATTATCAATTATGTCCATAATTATCTTAAGAATGATATGTGCAGGCGTGCCCGTTGTTTGTTCAAGTAGTTAGGATCTTGGAAAATTTTCAATGGGGCCGTTGAATGCTACGTGCGTTCCATTGCCCATGCATGTAATTTTCCAAACCCCAGCTAAATATTTATTTTTGAGGTTCATAGTTCAGATTAGGTGAGGGACACGTGGCAATTTTCTAACAGGTGAAACTTTGGAAACAAAAGGATAACGCAAGTTATAACTTTGGATTTGGAAGCAATGGTGAAGAATAGTGTCAAGTGGATACCTTCTTCATGCTAGGATAAAGGCAAAATGAATATTTATTTTTTCCTTTAATAAAATGATCATAGCTTTAACAAATATCAAGGCCGCTCTATCTAGCTGTACTGGGGTTCCTCTAATCCTAGCTTTAAAAAAAAAATCATTTCACTTTTGCGTCGGTATATTTATCGTTTACTTTGGCAATTAACGATAGATACTATTTCTTGGAAATAGATGTTCTTTGAGAATAGCGGTTGGAAATTTGCTTTTGGTGGGGAGGTGCGTCTATTCGTATTTAATGACTTAAACATTAGAGTTTCGCATGTTGGAGGCTTTGTCTCTTCACACGTGCATAATCTACTAAGTGAGTAGATGACCATAGAGCCAAAGATCGTCAAATTTCATTGAGAAATGAAAGAGATATTGATCCACGAAGTAAGGTGTTTGAGGCATGAAAATATGGTGTGGGACAAATCTACCACATCGGTGGGAAAAGGAAGAATTGTTCTCTTTATAAGTCTCAAAATTGGCTAAGGGTTTGGGACCTCAAGGGGTAACCCATGTGTTTAAAGGAGGGAGAACCTAGATGTGCTTGGGTTCAAGGCTAAGCCCACACGCGCGCCGTCGCCACCCGCCCGTCCGGTCCGGGCTCGGGTCACGGGCCTTGGACTTTGGGCTTCTTCTATAGACCCCCAAATTATTTAATATTTACAGTTTGGTCCCTGAAATTTCTGAAAAGATGAAATTGGGAACGACGGAAGGCAGAAAGTTTCTGCCTACCGTTTGGTTTTTGGAACGTTGCCACATTAAATTAGTCATTACTTGGCTGATTAACTCCCTCACTAATGGCCTTAATCAGTCATTACTACCTCACTAATGGCCATTACTTGGCAGTTGAGGAGTCTCTCCCTTATGCTATATATTGGTGTCTTTTGGCACAATTGGCAAGACTACTACAAGATACACAAGACAGAAAACGAGACTACAATATACAACACAGAAACAGAAGAGAGCAACTGAAATTCTGTCCACAAACAGTGAACAGAAAACTCAAAACTCTTCCTTCCTTTTTCATTCTTCAGCAAGTCGTTTCGTATTTGTTTTCTTCGTCAGAATCAACCTATTTGCTTTGTAGTGTTGATTAGTTGCTGTTTTATCTTGTGAGACTATTGCCCGTTAAAGTAAAAACATATATACGAGGCAATCTTGTATTAAAGACAGAGAGTCATCTCTTGACTCAGCCCACAATTGTAACAATCCAGATTTAGTGTTTCTTGATTTCAGGTTATCAAGATTCAAAACTCAACAAGCTTGCGGCAGTTCTGAATTGCCTATTTGTTTATCCTTTCGAACACTTGTAATATTTATTTACCTCCCGTATTGCTTTACATTATCCAACAATACCTTCCCATCACTACACAATACAAATTCTATAGTTAAATAATAATATTATTGCTAATTTTATTTAATAATAAATTAATGATAGAATCACAAAATTTATTAGCTACGTACAATTTAATAATAATTTAGCGATAAAATTCATAACAAATTTTACTTTTTAATTGTGCGCCTAGAAAATCCATTTGGATAGCACCATAATGCATAGAGGAGAAGATATCATTAATTCACCACTAAAAACTCGAACTGGACTTCTTTTTATATGCTTTTTTTTATATCCAGCAGAGAAAATTTATTTGTGTTCGAGAAACTAAAATTTAATGAGTGCTCCCTCAGCTCTATTCACTTTTATGTTTGTCTTTTGCACTGTCATTTAAAAAAATATTAACTAAAATGATAAGTTAATTGAATTATCATTATTTAATTATATTTATGTCAATTTAATATTACCCTTCCTTTCACCACATTAATTATTAATCTCTCTTCATGTTTGTTAGACTAAAAGTAAAATTGAAAAAATTAATTATTCATATTTTAACTTGTTAAAGTTACAAATATTTTAAATTAAATATTTTTTGTAATCAAGTAAAATGGTCAGAGGAAATTTTGTTGTCCAGCAGAATTTTCTCTTCCTCCTTATTGGTTACATATAGGGAAAAGAACACCTTTTTGCGGTTAATTTCTCCCAACGCAAAAATGACCTTAATCAAGGTTTCAGAATTTTTAGTGTCAAAAATTATTTATTTACTTAAATCTAGGTTTCAATTGTTCCAACTAAAAGTTCACACGCCAATGAAAACGTGAGCCTGATAAAGCGTATAAACTCTTACGACGCACATACTTTTCCAGAACCATGTAATTACATAATTCATGATAAAAATATGTTAATAAAAAATATTTATCCAATTTTGATTTTGCTCCTCCTATTAAAATAATGCCAAATAACTAATAAGGATGTCTAATGATAATTGTTACGACCTAAGATGCTTGAAACAATTCAACAACTTCTTACTTTCAAGGTAAACAACATACTGTAACACAAAAATTGAATTCCAAGCTGAGTTTATTATATCTCACGTGACTAAATATAATTGTAAGTAAAAATAAAATAATACCCTCGTATCTTTTACTTATTTACTCAGTGTTGTAGTATTGAGTTAAGGTTAATTAAAGCTGTAGACTCAATTAAATTTCAAGAAAGGGACGAGGGCAGCCGGTAGCATGCATAATTAAGGAATTGTATAGTGAACTAATTGAACTGTTACGTACGTTATGGCTTTGTCTCCCTGCTAGTATATATAAGGCGTTAAAAAGAGGCAAAGAAGGTGAAATAACTAAAAGAGTATGAAATACAAACTATCAATCTCAAGTTAACCATCCATTATTATTGCAAAACACTTTCTACTCCACCACGTGATGGACCTTCTTTTCTTAAAGTACATTTCAAGTGTAAATTCACATGTCCTTTTGTTCAGCAGCAACTTTCATATCATATATGACTACGAGAAACAAAAGTTTTTCTACCGATATTCAATGAGAAACTTGTGCTATAAAATATAATTTTTCTACTTTATTCGCATTGAACCAGCTAACTGTGAAAACGCATGGTAGAAAACACGTTTTTATTGAAACGTTGAGAAACTTATTAATTTTTTTGAATGAAAATGTTATTATTCAGATTTTTCTACGTCGACATTCAATGAGAAATAGTCACTAAACATTCTTCAGAGGAAAATCTAGTGAGAAAATAGAAATTTTTTAGTAGTATATA
The DNA here is from genome assembly GCA_029783415.1 of Anisodus acutangulus. Lineage (NCBI taxonomy): Eukaryota > Viridiplantae > Streptophyta > Magnoliopsida > Solanales > Solanaceae > Anisodus > Anisodus acutangulus. The sequence goes on from CM056500.1 coordinate 20,627,899, forward strand.
AATTTTAATTTATTACTATTAATTTAGACTAGCTAAAAGTACACTTATAAGGAAAAAAAATCTAGATATAATTGGATTTTCTTTCTTTTGACTATTAATAGAAAAATATTTTTAGGGCTGTATTTGTTTTCGAAACTAATTTGTAACAATATGGGGGACTAGTGTGCTCATATTTGTAACAATATGGAGAATTTGTTAAAGTTGCGGGTCCCGCTTTTTGTTGGAGGCCTGGAGGGTTTGAACTTTGAAGACAGGTAAAGTTTGTTCCCTCGGAATGGTGCACGGCTTTTCTTGTAACGGAACACGTGGCAGGGTATCATGCCCTCTCAGCAAAGATCTGTGTTTGCGTGGCAATTGCATAAAGATTAATTATGCTGATGTGGGTGGCTGTGAAGAGTTTCTGTTAAGGAAAGGTATAAAAGGGAGAAAATACGCAATATTCCTTTTCTTTTCATGGTTATTATTCAAATATTTTAGAGTTTTTTGAAAAAATGTAATATGCACAATTAAGTTGCTTGAAGAAATAGAGTGAGACTCTCCATAGTATCATCATGTAATATTTGGTTACATTTTGGAAAATGTAACCAAATATGTAAATTTATTCCCACAAATATTTTTCCAACACCAATTGAAAGAGGGTACAAATAAGTGTTATTATGATATTCAATCTCATGTTGTAATGGGTCGCTTGTCATCAAAATAATTCACTTTTTTTCATGAATATTTTCTTATTTTATTTGAAAATAAGTGTTTGATCATAAAATTTAAAATTCAATTTGAAATTATCTTTTAAATTTGAAAAATAACTTATCACTTATTTTTCTCACTTTTTACTTTTGAAATTATATTTAAGTTCATTAAAGTATGAATATTATTTTAAATATTCTTTGCAAAAAGTATAACCAAACATAATTCTATCTTCAACTTCAACTTCATCAAATCCAAATAAAGTAAAAAATATTCAAATTCAATTGCCAAACGCCCACTAAGAAAATTTCACAATATTTCGGGGCATATAAGCATGAGCCAAAAATAGTTGAATAGTTATAATGTTTTACATTAATGTTTCTACATCAACCTTAATGTTGAGTCATTACTTTTTTTATTTTATACTTTTAGCCATTTTTTCTTTTGATACTTCTTTTCTAAACTAAAGGAGTCAAATTAACATCTCATATTCCGTAAAAGGAAACTATATATAGAAAAAAACAAGACAAATATAAAAATGATCCAAATTAATTAAGCTAAATAAGGACTACTTTTTGTTACTGGCTGATAATTTTTTCTTTTCTTCTTTTTATTTCTACACAAAGTCAAGAAAAGTGGGAGCAGTGGCGGATGCAGTATGATACGTGGGGTTCAACTGAACCCCTAACTATTGATGCGGTTCAACTGAACCCCAAACTATTGATGCGAAATATAAATTTATGTGTAAAAAATTATTAAAATTGTAATAAATAGTAAATATGAATTCATAACTTTTAAAATATAACCGAATCAAATTAAGAATCTTAAAAGGTTGAATTCATAGAGTTTAAATTTTGGATCCGTTTCCGAGCGAAAGTGGGATAGAAAAAAGAGGCCGGCAAGAAGTCCACCACATTGGCGTACTCTCTAAATTTTATTACTACAAAAATAAAGGACAGATTGCAAGTGTAAATCCATATATATATATATATATATATATATATATATATATATGCACTTCACTTTGACACAATTTCTTTAACTTTGGATTAAGTGTTGATGAAGTAAAAAGAACAATGTACAAAAGGGTTGATTGTTCTTGACGAATATTCGGATGACTTGTTACGTTAGTATTCACTCTTTCAATATCTCTTAATGCTCTTTGTTGGATCGATTAACAATGAAATGTTTCTTCCTATCAACTCTGTACTGTTCAACTAAATTTTGGAGTCTGTTATTTACTCATCAATTCCTTACTTCCCACTTCTTAAACAGAGTAAAATCTAAGCAAATTTTCTCTTAATTCGAGGATTTCATGGCCTTACTCGATCTTACCCTCCTCCATGTTTGTGCATGGGAATTTTATTCTTTTTGTTTAATAATTCAGTATTTGAAATTCATCAACTTAGCAAATATAAATTCACGCGTATGCTCTACTCAAGAAAAAAAAGCTTCATGTCAAGAGTGTTGCCATTTTTAGAACTCAATTTGAGACGTCCTATTTGTAGAATTGTATTAATCTCACTTGAAGAATTTTTCTCATTAATACAAATATATATAGTGTGTACAATGTGGAATCCTAATACAATAAGGATTCTATATCTACCATAATTATACAACACTAAATATTACAAAATATATGTAGCATATTTCATAATATACGTTAATACACCCCCTCAGTCGGAGCGGGAGGAGGCCGGACGCTAAGGCTGTATCTGAAGTGGAGGAATAGCTGTCTAGGAAGACCTTTTGTGAAGATATTCACATACTGATACAAAGACGGTACATGCAACACCTTAACATGACTGAGAGCAACCTTCTCACGAACAAAGTGGATATCCATCTCAATATGCTTGGTTCCCTGATGCTGAACCGGATTATGAGATAAATATATACGGATATGTTATTACAGTAAACCAAAGACGCCTTACGCAAGAGACACTGAAACTTCAAAAGAAGGTTTCAGAGCCAACATATCTCAGCAACAACATTCGCAACACTTCTATACTCTGCTTCTGCACTCGAACATGATAGAGTGGCTTGCCTCTTGGCAGATCAAGAAATAAGATTATCCCCTAAGAACACACAGTAGCCGGAGGTGGAGCGTCGTGTGTCTGGACAGCCTGCCCAATCATCATCCGTATATGATAACAATCCAGTCGGTGCTGACGGGTATAGATGCAATCCATAATTAAGTGTGTCCTTAACATATCGAATGATACATTTAAGAGTAGTACAATGAGGCTCTCTGGGGGCATGCATGAATAAGCATACCTACTGAACAGCATAAGTAATATCAGGCCTGGTGAAAGTAAGATACTGAAGTGCACCTGCAAGACTCCTATTAAGAGTGGGATCGGACACTAGATCACCATCAACAACACTACACTTTGATTTAGAATCAACCGGAGTGGACATGATCTCACAATTTGTTATTTTAGCCCTGTATACTATCTCCTCTGCATACTTGCGCTGACACAAAAATATAATATCGGCAGATCTAGTCACATATATTCCCAAAATATAACTCAACTTCTCCAAGTCAGTCATAACAAATTCGATTTTAAGCAATGCAATGATCTCATTTTTCAACAAATTAGACGAGGCAGTAAGCACAATGTCATCCACATATAACAACAAATAAGCAATGTTACTACCTCTATGAAAAATAAATAGAGAATTATCGCATTTGCTGCATACAAACCCAATCCGCATAATATACTATGCAAAGCGATCATACCACGTTCTAGGGGCCTGTTTCAAACCATACAATGACTTACGGAGACGACATACATACTGAAGGGCTGTTGGATGAACAAAACCAGGCGCCTGGTGCATGCAAATATTTTCTTTCAAATCCCCATGTAAAAATGCATTCTTCACATCAAGCTGATGAATCAGCCAATGCTTACCCATAGCAATACTCAGAACTGTGTGAATGGTAGCCGGTTTAACAACCGGACTGAATGTTTCACCACAATCAATACCCTCATGCTGATTAGTGCCATTAGCCACCAACCTCTCCTTATATCTCTTTAGATCACCATTGTCTTTGTATTTGTGATGAAAAAGCCATATGCATCGGATCACATTCACCCCTTCCGGTCTAGGAACCAAATCCCAAGTGTGCTATTTCATTAAAGCATTAAATTCATCACACATGGCTGCATTCCAATTTGAATCCAGTATGACCAATTTTGGATTTTTGGGAATTGGGGATATGGTTTGTGTGAATAGGTTAAATTGGACTTTGGATTTGAAAATCCCGTGTTGGGAACGAGTTTTCCATATGGTGTGAGGGGGCAGGGGCAATCTGGGTATGTCTGCTGGGTGTTGGGTCTGGGTCACAATGTGGTATCGGGTCCGAGTTTTGGTTTATTTGCTGGGTCGGGTTGGTTGAGGCAGTGGCTTCGGTTGTTTGTCGAGATGGGTCGATGGGTTGTGGGTGATGAGTGTAGGGTTCTGGTGACCGAGATTAGTAAGTGATCGATGAGAATGGTGTGGGGACTGATGACTGGATCGGTGGATCGACGGTATGCGACTGGGCTGACTAATTAGTGGTTGCTGACGGGTGGGCCGAATGGGTGTTCTGGGTCGATGGGTTTTGGGGTTCGATAGGGTGGTGGGTCAGTGGTGACTGGTATTGATGGGTAAGTGGTTGTTGGGGTTCGATGTTTGCCGGTGAAGTGTGGGTTTTCGATGTATGTGGTGGCTGAGTGAGTGACCGGTGCTGATGACATGATATTGGGGATTGGTGGGTTGGGGGATCCAGGTCGGAGCAGAATGACAACGGTGGAGGGGTGGTCGTCGGGATAGTAGTGGAGCTGGACTGACCGAGAGGAGATTGAGTAGAGACATTGGGAACTATGGCTGCTGCCGGAACTTGGCAAACACTTCAGACTTGAATTTAAGCGGATAGGGCCAGACAAAGTGAAAAAAGTCATCTAATAAGACGAGATAAATTTTATGACCCAGTGAGCTAGTAATGGGAGATGTCCATAAATTTGCACGAACAATGTCAAAGGGAGAATACGTAACACTTAAATAAGACGGAAATGGAAGGCGAACATGTTTGCCTAACAGACAATAAAGACACAGTTGGGCCAATTTTCCATTATGACAACGACTTAAATTATTGTTTCTAGGAAAATTAAAAAACAGGAGCTCTTTGGTGTCCAAGTCTATTGCGCCAGATTGACGGAGAAATTGTTGCTAAAGCGGTGAGAGAAGTGACATGGGCAGTTAGAGATGTAGGAGTGTTAACACTAGCAGCGGACGTGAATAGGAAAGGATAGAGATCACCCTCACTATTGCATCTCGTAAGGAGTTTCCCGGTACGGAGGTCCGTTACGAAAAATCCAAATAGGTCAAAATTAATTGATATAGAATTATCGGTGACAAATTTCCTAATGGAGATTAGGTTTTTGATAATGTTAGGAGCATATAAGACGTTATTCAGGGAGAAATGGGGATGCGGTGGTGGAGTTAGTGTGTGGCCAAACCCTTGAATTGGAATGCGATGACCATTTCCGACCATAATAGATTGTGTTGTATTTAAATTTCGCAGTTGAGAAAGATTACCATAATTATTGGATTGGTGAGGTTAGACATGTCGCATGTATCCATATACCACACATTATCGAGCTGCTGATGAGTCAAAGTGCCAAAAGCCTGGCCTAAAATGGATTGGGGATGGCCAGGAACAGACTGATGGGCTCCAGGAAATTGGGCCTGATTAATGTAGCCCACTGGCTGTGCTGGAGCAGCCTGTTTGGAGACCAGAAATTAGGCCAGAGATTGAGTGCCCGAAATTGGGCTGATTGGTTTCCAGAGACTGGGTTGCGGTAGTAGATGGGCCGCAGCTACCGCAGAATTGTCCCTAGATTCTGGGTTCCTGTTGAGGGCCCAGTTCACGTCCAGCCAGCCAATGCAGTGACTGTTTAGTGCTGCCATACGGACTGCCGGAGAGTGGGTGAGAAAACAAAATATTGGGGGTTCGAGACGTCTACGAGTTGTATGTGAGGTTGTATACGAGGTGTATAGTGTAGGGAGGTTGTATACGTGCAGTTTCGACCGTAAACTAAGTGTATATCGGCTTAGAGAGGCTGTATACGGGTAGTATATAGTGGATGGAGAGGTATATCAGTCGTATACAAGTGTATATCGATGTGTATGGGTTGTATATACAACCCTATTGAAGAGATATAGAGGGAAATAAGGCGGTATATTAGTGATATATCAGGTGTATACAGGGTTGTTTGTAAAATATAAGGGCTGGACAACTGTATATCAGCGTATATCGGTGGTTTGGTGCCAGAAAAAGAAAGGGAATGACGGCCGAATTTTAGATTTTAGGTCGAGAAGGATTATTGACTCTTGATACCATGTAAAATTGTATTAATCTCCATTGTGGGTCTTTCTCATTAATACAAATATATATAGTGTGTATAATGTAGAATTCTAATACAATAAAGATCATATATCTATCATAATTATACAACACTAAATATTATAAAATATATGGAGCATATTTTATAATATATGTTAATACTATTAATATCGGTTAAACTCCTAATATTATTGTCTAATTCTTTAAGTCCATTTTATATGCCAAAATACTTGCAACGATCATTCAAGTTTCACGACTACACACATGTATCGAATAAAAAGAAAAGGAAAGGGGAAAAAGATAAAAACAAGTATATATAAGAAAGCACAAGTGGGATATGAGTAGGGGTGAGCACGGGTATAGGGTACCCAGATACCCGACCGGAACCGACACTAACGGGTAGGTTCTGGGTAGATATATTATAATAACGGGTAGGGTCCGGGTAGTAAAATTAGGAACCGATCAATGTCGGGTCCGGTTCCGGTTCAAATAGAGACAGGTACTCCTAACCGAGCAAATGCTAACCTATAAAATATTTTTTTTTTAAACATTTGGACCACTTTTAACTTTCTCCAAAATTATTTGTTGCACGCACATTGATTTTCCCCACCCCAAAACTCTCTCAATAACAATGACGTTTAGCTACACCACCGAAGCTTCATCGCCGCGTTGTTGAAGCTTTCTCTCTCGTACTTTCTTCGTTGTCGTCATTGAAGCTTCACCTTTGCCTCTTTCTCTCCTTTGGTTGTGTTCACGTCATTCCTAAAATGCATATGGGTTCATATCTAACTCTTCAATTTCTTTTTAATATCATATGCTTCTGTTCTATTTCAAAGTATACTCATCTTCAATTTGTATTACATTTTTATTTGAAATGTAAATCTATTTTTAAAATTTGTGTATATTTTTGTAGTTGTGAAGATGAAATTTAGGATTTACTAGTATAATAAAGCTTTTCTTTTGTATCGAAGAGCTTATGAACACGAAAATAAGTTTAATTCAGATATTTTCAAATTTATTTTGAAATCAACACGTTCAATTAATTGAGTGTCAAATTTGACTTGCAATTTTAGATTTTGGTAGAATTAGCTTTTCTACAATGAATAAGTTTTCTAAAACTTCTTATAAAGGGTACTAAAAACTCCGATTGCAGCTAAAAACTACTTGATGAAATTATTTTAGAACTCTTTTTTATTCTCATAGGCTTAAAAATTGTTGCTTAATTTGTGTTTTTATTGTGAGTGCAGGAACCTACAGGACCCGCAGGTCAGTAGGTTCGTAATGATTACTCTGGTGTAGGTTCCGTAGTAAATTTGTGAATCGATCTTTTCTGCAGAGGCCTAGTTAAAAAATGTTAGGGTATCCGGACCCGCTCACCCCTAGATATGAGAGTCCAATAAAGAAAACATGTTAAAATAGAGTGAGATATTAACGTAAAAATGAAACAATGAGTCATTCCTTAGACTGTCATGGAATTGTCGGGATGTGAAAGATTTGCCTAAAGTATTTGACAGAGGATGTTGCTTAACGCATTTTCAATATGTTGGCAACTCCGATCCGTCCTCTCCTCGTACTTCGAGTCGGATACCAACACGCTTCTTCACACGTGATGCGCACCGCTTCAGTGTCCTTCCAGCGTTATCATCTTTCATCATATATACTTTCCCTATTAACCCCTTTTTAACACCTTACTCTTTCGGGGCCGCTCACCTAATGGTTAGAATTATATACGTATTAATAATATAATAATTATTTATATAAATATTATTATATTAGATTTAATATATATATTTTGTCTAAAAAAGAATAATTTACTTTTATTTTTAATTAGTTAATAAAAGAATGATATATATTTTTATTTAATAATAATTTAATTTTAAATTTTATCTTTTACGCAAAACGAGATGATCTATAACCACATAAACATTTTTGATTTATTTTAAATCATAAGATTCAAATGTCATACTTCATTTTTTAAAATACATGTCAAATGAAATTACTATCACATAAATTGAGATGAAAAAATATTAGTTTGTTTATCTCGAAGAATATAATAAATGGTTTCTTGTCTTAATTGTGCGGAATTTTAAATTGCTAATGAAGCACTGCCACAGCACTTAATGCATTGTTTTATACATAGCAAAAAACAAAAAGTACTACAACAATCATGGTTCAATTTATTATATTTAAATCTTATATAATTTGTATCATATTTCATAGATTTTTTTGTTACTAATCTATGCCTAACTAATTTTTCACTATTAATACTTGTATAACTCTAATTAGCATCAAAACAATTCGTAATTCATTCACTTTGCTTTTCTTAACCATCCCACACCCCACTTATATTTAATTTCATTAAACAACTTTTTATAATATATATGACTAAGTCTCGAATACACTTATATAATTATGGATACACTTCACAAAAGGTTCTATAAGTTAAGATTTTTGTAGTATAAATGATGTGAAATTTACGAGTTATGTATTCTAATTCTTTAACGTCATTGGATTTTAAATTAATAATTTATATATATTTATAATTTTTAATACAAATAAGCGTCCATAACAAAGTTATTACGATCAACCGAACCCATAACCAAAAAGTTGACCCTCTCAAATAGAAAATGTAAATGTCTGATTTTAAAATACTATAAATTATTTATTTGAAATTAAATTATATTATGAAAATATTTACTTTAATTAACCGTAATTCATTTCACACTAAATAGACTTACTAAATGGTAAAGATTCTTTCTTTAAAAAAAAGTTGTATTTTCAGTGTTCGAACTTAAAACCTAATTAAGGATCTAAGGACTCACAACTACAATACCTCATTAAACCCTTGATGGTAGTATTACTGATTAATACATAATCTAACTATTCTTAAATATTCATTTTCACCTTTTATAGACTAAAATATGTGCTTCATGTGTTTCACCTCTTATACGAATTTTATACTGTTCACATAATAGAATAATATTTTTACCAGTCTTTTCATATATATGTTAATTATAATCTATAATTTCAAAATATTAGTCCTTTGGACAAATTGAATGTGTTGAAGTACTTGATATTTCAGAAAATAAAAAATCATTTATTAACCTTTCTTAGATCTACCCTTATTATTCAAGATAGTAGATTATTAATTAAGTAAGGCGATTTCAATAGTTAGTCTTCTTTTTAAAGATTAATAGTATGGACCGTATGAAGTATTAGTTATAAAAAGTACTATTAGTAAATATATAGTAATTCTTATTTAGTTTCAGTTAGATAAATTTTATTTAAAAACAATTAAGACATTGATATATGAATTAAGATATAAAACTAGATAGTTTAACAAATTTTATATTTCTAATTTCTTCATTCTTTTAAAAATGGAGCAAGTGATATTGTTTTTTGGTGAACAAGTTATACTTGAATTATAATATTGACATTATAACACAGAGCATAAATAATATCGAATTATTTAGAGAATATATTTTTTTGGCAAATCTTTGATTCATCGGACAAAACATGGGATATGAAGGAATAATATAAAATACGCGTTTAGTTTAGATAATGTATTCTTAAAAAATCTTTGAGATAAAACTTTTTGGAGCAGGGCAATATTTTATTATCTCGAAAGTATAATCTCTTATCCTTGTAACCAAACGAGGGGCACAGGAGTCAGAATGTGGTCAGACAGAGTTTGTGAACCCGGCCCGGCCCACATGTAGCCCTTAATTGGGTGAGTCAATTATCAGTAAACCTTTTCCATACCCAAGAAGGAAATAATTCTACGAAAATGACTGGCGTATCATACACTGAATTATACAAATCATCATCACAAAATTCTTTCATTTTATAAGGATTTACTTCCTTTAACTTATGAAGGAGCTTTACAGCAGCTTATGGTTATAGTTTACTAAAGTGCTTAACTTTTTTTTTTTTTTTAATCCAGGTCTCCAGACTTGCGCCTGACTACGTCCTGGAGGTAATAGCACCGGTCCTTCAACACTATTACCAGGTGAATCGCGGGATGTGCTCCGGTGTGATTTTACGGAGCGCATAAGCGATCAATGAGACAAGGTCAAATTCCCCAACATGCGAGTTTCTTCGTCTTTGCGGGAATCGAACCCACTGTCATGCATGCGCCTTATAGCGCCCAGGCTTTGCCACTGGACTATGCCCCGGAGGACGCTTAACTTCTTTTCTAGATTTTGTAATTTGAATTCTTAGTACCGAAAAAAATGTGCAATTTTTGAGTTACACTACTAAAAATAGGGTTTTTTTTACTGACTTTCAATGAAAAATCTATGCTATAATATGATTTTTCTACTTCATTCTTACCGAACCAGCTCACTGAGACAATGCATGATGAGAAACAGGTTCCCACTGAAACGCTGGAGAACTTTTTAATTTTTCTGTGTGAAAACATTACTATTTAAAAATTTTCCACCGATATTCAATGAGAGATAGCCACCGAACATTTTTCAGTGGGAAATTCAGTGAGAAAATAGAGATTTTTAAGTAGTGTTATTTTCATGTAATTAACTCTACAAGATGGGAAGAAACTTTACTGGCACGAGTTAATTTTTCAGCTATTTTGTGTAGTTAATTAAGCAAATCCCGCCCGACCTCAATTTAGCTTGACAATATCGTTTAAGCAGTAGCGGACATAACAATGTGTTTGCGGGTTTAGCAGAACTCGATACTTAGAAGTCGAACGTTATACATATATACAAAAAGGTAGTAATATGAAAAGAGTTAAATTTACAATAAAACTCACGTCTTAATTCTTAAATTCATTGGTACGTTTTAGCAATTGTAAAGTAATACGGAAGACTAGTAGGAAACAAGAGGTACTATTTTGTTTTTATATGTAAGGATGGGGATTAACTTGCTTAATTAGGGTAGCAAAACAAATATGAGTGAGTTAATTGGCAGGCCGTGTAAGCAAAAGAGATTGCTTCTTGCTCCCTTGTTATGGGACAATTGCAACCTTGCCTTTACGTGCATGGTAAGTGAGCTATTTACCGTTCAAATTTATTGATCAAGTCATCATGGTAGTTTTGGTTTTGGGGGCTACAATTCATTATACTTTTTGACACCTTAAGGAGGTGAAACTTGAGAGAGGTGCAATCATATATCCTACTTGTCATGACCCAATGTGATATGTATATTTGAGTCAAAAGTAGTAATTGTGGTAATTACCTACAGAGGTGAATTTATAATTCAGAGTAAGTAGATTCAAAATAAATGTAATTTTATTATATACATTCGAGTGGGAGCAGTGAGTCCCTTAAATTAAACTCGTAAATTTGCCCTAAATCCGTCTAGAACAATTAATACATATCCACCACTAATTGTGGAAGCCAAAATTAACGTCTTATCCCCTAAGAGAGGTATAATTGGTCAAAAACAAACTAAAAGCAAATTAAGGGATAAGGTTGAAGATGTGCCATTGTGGAGCTGGTGGAATGCAAATCTCATTGTTTGTCACTTTTAGCACTGAGGTTGGTGGTGGTGGGGAGGAATGAATACTACTGTTACTGCTTTATTATTCCATTAACTACTTGCATGCCATTGCTAGGCCACCCCTTTATGTCTACATAGCATAAACTTAATTATATAACTAAAGAGGTATTTTAAAGGGTTGGAGGAATGGGAAAAGTAGTTTCATTGAAACTTGTTAATTATGTGAAGATAGAGATACTAAAATTTCCATTGGAATTTAATTAGTAATTTTTCTCTATTAATGAACTTTATTCTATAAACAAAAATATTAGCAGGACGTGATGGTATATTTTTAGTAATTTAAATTTGTAGGAAAAGACTGAAAAGTGGCAAGTGTTGCAAGCCTGCACTGTAGTGTCGACACGTTCGCATAAGATGTGAAAAATCAAACAAGCAGTAACCTTTTTTCTTTTTCTCCCATTTTGAGTTTTAACTCTGTTTTTATTTTTCTTTTTCTTTTTCACTTTTTTGTTTGCTCTTTCTGGACCAAAACAGGGAGAGGGAAAGAAAGACAGTTTGAGTAGCTAAAGGGGGTACGAGGACCTTTCTTTAAAATATATATTGATTGTGGTGGGAAATACTTCAACACCACAACATTATTGAGGAGCATAGACGTCCAATTTTTCTCCCTATAATTATGAACTAAAAGAATCATTTTTAATCAAATAATTATTTCATTCATGGTATCAGAAGTTTAGGACAAAAATACCTTCTCCCAAAACCTTCCACTGCCCTCTTCATTCTCGGTAATCGTCAGGCCACCGGCCAATGTTTTTTTTCTCCCAAATTTTTCTTCCAAATCCCTCATTCTCCTCTTGTTCTTTCATAATATCTACCTCAAAGAATATGTTGCATCCTGCCCTTACTGTGTCCAACATCAAGAACTACATCCCTATCGTTCTTGAGATGAAAAACGTCCAATACGCGACGTGGGCAGAATTATGTAAAGTTCACGCACGCTTGCATCAAGTCCTTCATCACATCATCCCCGTGGAAGCAGGCAAGGAGAAGGTGCCTACCGCCGATGATGACCTTATGTTATGGACGACTCTTGATGCTACGGTACTCCAATGGATTTATTCCACTATCTCTATGGACATGTTGCAGACGATTATTGATCCCGACGCCACGGTCAATGGAAACTTGGAATCGAGTGCGTGATATAGATAACAAAAATTCTCATGCCGTCACTCTTGAGCAGAAATTTTCCCATGTCAATATGGAGGATTTTCCGAATGTCTCAGCCTATTGTAAAAGGCTGAAGGAATTGGCGGATCAACTCAAGAACATTGGTGCGCCCTTCACTAATGATCGTCTCGTTCTTCAGATGGTTGCAGGCTTATCAGAGGCTTATAATGGCGTTGGGACACTTTTTTCGTCAAAGTAATCCTTTTCCACCGTTCTACTAGGGCCGTTCCATGCTCACATTAGAAGATGCCGGCTTGGCTAAAAAGACGGCTACCAGAGCTAATTCTGTCATGATGATGGCTATGTACGATGACCCTCACTCATTCTCGGCCAAAACCGTAACAATGGTGGTGACAAAAATGTCTAAATCGGAAAAATGGTGGCAAGAATCGCGCCGGTGGTCGCGGCAGTGGTGGTGGCAGTGGCGGTGGGCGGAGCAGTGGCGGACGTGGTGGCAGTGGGCTAGCTGGGCCGCAGTACCACTGGCCGCAGCCTTGGGCCACTACACAATGGCCGTGGGGTTGCTGGGCTAGTGGCCAGTGGTCTAACATGGCCTTTCCTAGTTACCCAGGCGTTGCAGCGAGGCCCAATTCCCAGTTCCCGCAGTACCAGCCCAAGCAGTCGGCTGGGCCTTGGCAGCAGGCTGGCCTGCTTGCCTCAACCTTAGCAAGCCTTCACTGCTGCGGGCCCAATTTTCGGTCTGACACCTACGGATATTGAGGCTGCGATGCATACACTTGAATTAAATCCCCCATACGAAAATTGGTATAGACACTGGAGCCACTTCTCATATGACGTCCGCCCAAAGTAACCTCTCGTCTTATTTCAATTTGAGCAATAATCATGGCATAATTGTTAGTGATGGTAATTCAATTCCAATTCATGGTTATGATCACACAAATTTGTCCCCCCCACACATCCACCTTTAGTCCTAAAAAATGTCCTTCATGCCCCTCACTTAATTGAAAATTTGGTGTCTGTCCAAAAAATTATAACTGATAATTGAGTTTCTGTTAACTTTAACCCTTTTGGTTTTTTTATGAAGGATTTCACGACGGGGATACCTTTAATGAGGTGTAATAGTCGGGGACAACTTTATCCAATCACCACCACCATAACCACAAATCAAGCCACACCTTCTGCATTTGCCGCTCTTGCTCCTTCTTTGTGGCATGCACGTTTGGGCCATCCAGGGTCGTCTATTATTTCTTTTCTTAAAAATAATAATTTTATTGATTGTAAGAGTACGCGTAGTACTCATATTTGTCCTTCTTGTCATCTAGGGAATCATGTTAGATTACCGGTTGTAGCCTTTACTTCTAGTACGTCGATGCCTTTTGACATTATTTATAGTGATTTATGGACATATCCCGTTTTGAATTCTTTGGGCCATCGTTATTATGTTTTATTTTTGGATGATTATTCTTATTTTTTGTGGACTTTTCCTTTGTCTAAAAAATCTCAAATTTTTTTCACATTCTTAAAATTTAGAGCTTTCATCCGTACCCAATTTGAACGAAAAATTAAAAACATTCAATGTGATAATAGTAGAGAATATGAAAATGGGCCATTTCGGGAATTTTATGACACTCATGGCATATCTTTTCGATTTTCTTGTCCTCATACGTCTTCACAAAATGGGAAGGCCGAAAGAAAAATTTGTACCATTAATAATATTGTCTGAACTTTACTATCCCATGCTTCATTACCTTCGTCATTTTGGCATCATGCGTTACAAATGACTACCTGTCTTCTTAACATACTCCCTAGCAAATGTTTAGCATATCAATCACTCCTAAAAATTCTTTATAATAAAGATCCCTCGTATTCTCATCTTAGGGTGTTTGGGTGTTTGTGCTATCCGCTTTTCCCGTCTACTACAATTAACAAACTACAACCCCGTTCTACCGCTTGTGTGTTTTTGGGTTATCCGTCTAATCATCGTGGTTACAAATATTTTAATTTATCCGCTAATAAAATCATAATTAGGCGCTATGTTTTTTTTTTATGAAACCCAATTTCCATTTGCTAATTTGTATAACTTTGTGTCTAGTTTGTATAATTTTTTTAGTCCAGCAAGCAAGATGGTAAACATAAAATAAAAAAGCAAAAAGATAAATGATACTTTTTTTATCTAATTTTCTATTTCATATATTTTATTTTATTTTTATAAAAAATTTATAAAAAATCTTAGGGTGTTTGTGCTATCCGATTTTCCGTCTACTACAATTAAGAAACTACAAGCCCGTTCTACCGCTTGTGTGTTTTTGAGTTATCCGTCTAATGATCGTGGTTACAAATGTTTTAATTTACCCGCTAATAAAATCATAATTAGTCGCCATGTTTATTTTTATGAAACCCAATTTCCGTTTGCTAAATTGTATAACTTTGTGTCTAGTTCGTATAATTTTTTGGATGATGGTCTCTCACCATATATTATCCACCATTTATTCGAGCTGTCCCGTAACCAAAATCTGCCAGTAGACCCACTACATGTTGGCCCAAATATTACCAATCCAATCTCTGCTTCTCGGCCAGCAGGCCCACTTCCTACTGGCCCAAATGTAGTCCACCCGAGTCCACTGTTTTGGTCAGTAGGCCCACTGCCTGCTGGCCTAGTTTTACCATCACAACCTTCTGCCACTGGGCCAGCAGGCCCATTACCTGTGGTCCAGTTTTACCTGACCCGACTCCTACCCAAAACACGTCCCCTCCTATTTTGAGTCAAGGGCCTGTTAGTCATAGTCAACGTGGTATTTTCAAACCTAAAAGATATTTTAATCTAAATTTTAATGTCAACAAATCACCCCTACCACGTAATCATATGTCTGCCCTTCATGACCCGAATTGCAAAATGGTTATGGATGATGAATATAATGCTCTTATTAAAAATAAGACGTGGGAGTTGGTGCCCCGTCCGCCTGGTATCAATATTATTCGTTCTATATGGATTCTTAGTCATAAAGAAAATTCTGACGGTTCTTTTGAGAGACATAAGGCATGTCTTATAGGTGATGGTAAATCACAACAAGTTGGCGTGGATTGTGGAGAGACATTTAGTCCGGTGGTCAAACCGATAACTATTCGCACTATGTTTAGTTTGGCTCTCTCGAAAGCATGGACCATTCATCACCTGAATGTGAAAAATATTTTCTTACACGGTGATCTTAAGGAGATAGTATACATGCATCCGCCCTTGAGTTTTAAGGACCCCAATTATCCTCACCATGTCTGTTTGCTGAAGAAGTCCTTATATGGGCTTAAGCAGGCCCCACGGGCTTGTTATAAGAGGTTTATAGATTATGTGTCCATATTGAGTTTTCTCACAGCAGGGCTGATCATTCTATGTTCATCTATTGTCGTGGTACTTCTCTAACATACATTCTATTATATGTGGATGATATTATTTTGACTGCCTCATCTGATAGTTTGCGCAAGTCTATCATGACTCTTCTTAGTTCAGAATTTGCTATGGAAGACTTGGGTCCCTTGAGTTATTTTTTGGGAATAGCTGTCACTCGTCACGTAGGTGGTCTATTTCTATCACAGAGAAAATATGCGACTGAGATTATTGAGAGAGCTAACATGTCATCTTGTAAGTCCTCTTCTACTCCGGTTGAAACCAAACCAAAGCTGAGTGATACGTCTAGCACACCATATGAGGATCCAACCCACTATCATAGTCTTGCAGAGGCTCTTCAGTATCTTACATTCACGAGATCATATATTACTTATGGAGTTCAATAGGTGTGTTTATTTATGCATGATCTGCGGATTGAGCACATGCATGCAATCAAAGACATTATACGATACATACAGGGCACACTTGATTATGGGTTGCATTTATATCCATCATCAGTCTCTACTCTCGTGTCATATACAAATGTTGATTGGGGTGGATGTCCAGATAACAGACATTCAACCTCTGGTTATTGTATGTTTCTTGGTGATAACTTGGTCTCTTGGTCGGCAAAATATCAGGCTACTTTATCGCGATCCAGTGTGGAGACCGAATATCGAGAAATAGCCAATATGGTGTTTGAGTCATGTTGACTGCGTAATTTTTTATTAGAGCTTCACTTTCCTATTCAGAAAGCTACCTTGGTCTACTATGATAATGTTAGTGCCGTTTATCTCTCTGGAAATCCGGTCCAACATCAGCGCACTAAACATATCGAGATGGATATTCACTTTGTTCGCGAAAAGGTAGCTCATGGACAAATACGTATCTTACATGTCCCTTCAAGGTACTAAATTGCTGACATCTTTACTAAGGGTCTTCCCTTGGTTCTGTTTGAAGATTTTAGGGACAGTCTCAGCGTACGACAACCGCCCGCTATGATTGCAGGGTGTGTGATAGAAACCGTGTGTATATTTGTGTATATTTAGGTTACTTACTATATATTGTAGAAGTCTTGTACAAGAGTAATTAGGATATTAGTATTATAGTAGGAATATGATTTTTCATATTTAGAGATTGTATATATAGACCTCTTCATTAATGAAAATAATCAAGGGATTATTTCTTTCAATTTCATTATCTTAGTTTCTATGTTGAATTTTGCAGAAGAAAATATCGGTAATAGAAATATTATCTTCATATCTTTTTTTGTTTGTTGGTCAAACATGTAATATATATATATATATATATATATCATTTAGTAAAAGTAGTTGTACAAAATTCAATGTACTTGGAGTGACACGCAACAAGATATTTTTTACAAGTATTAGCAGGATTAGATGGGCGGCTTGTTATGGAGTCAATACAAAAGATATTATTAGTAGAGGAACACAAATGGAAGGTAGAAGATGAAAAGTTTGAGATTTACAATGGTGTGCATGAGTGAGCAAGAGATCTTGATGAATGAAGTCTACCCTTGGTTTTTTTACCCTTGAGTTTCAAATGTCACATATGGATTGCAATTTGAAAATAAATATTTGTGCATAAATGGCTTGTTCAGAATACATGTATATATTTGTGGTTAATTATGTTGAAAATTTACTAAATGTTGAAATAAGTATATCCCATTAATTTATGACTCGAACTATTGGGCCCGCACGTCAGAAACGTCGTTTCCACACACGTGCACATGTAGTGCCAAGTATTGCAAATTTCATTAGTGAAAGAGATATTGATACGTATGTAATACATTTGAGACATAGAATTATGGACGGTTATTGGCCAAATGAAAAAGTATTCCACATTGGTAAATGAAGGAAAAAATGTACAAAGTGTAAAATGAAACGAGTCAGAAATCACCGCGGAGCCGTGAAGGGCCGCGACGCTACAACCGTCGGAGCCGCGGTGCCTCCCAGGCTGCGCCGCAGTGCAAATTGGCTGGTCAGCTACTGGAGCCACGGCGCTGATTCACAGCGTCGCGACGCTTCGGAGGCAGAATGTTGCGACGGGAAGTTGGAAAAATCTGACGTTTGGGCTGGTTTTGGAGCATTGATTCTCCATTACTTGCCACATGAATTCAGCCATTATTTGGTTGAATGTAACCCCTCAATCAAGTGCAATTACATGGCTATTGAAGGCCTTTAGTTGGCTAGTTGAGGGGTCTTCTACTTGCACTATAAATTGAGGCCTTTGGCTCAAGCAAAGACACTACACTCAACACTAAGAAAATTCTCCAGATTTTCTGATTTCATATTCTTCCTTTCTAGCAAAGTCACTATACTCAAAGTTCTTCAAGAGTAACACTTGAGCTTTCTTTCCTCACTTGTTAAAGTTGCCGTTGTATCTTGGGAGACTATGCTCAACACCGTAAAAGGAGATATACGGGGCAATCTTGTCTTAAAGATAGAGTGCCATCACTCGACTCAGCAAATCACACAAGCAGTTTGTAAGGTTTTTATTTCCAGTTTTATTGTAATAGTTCATTTATCCTTTCTACTATTGTAATAGTTACTTACTTCTCATTCCCTACAACAATTGTATCCCAATAATTTTAAGACAAGATTGTATTGTAAGTAAGTTAGAAAGATGACTGGTATAAATCAAACTGCTTCTGATTCTGCTGTTGCTGGACGACATGATTGAGGAGTTCTAAGCGGTGGTGCTAGAAGCAAACCTTGTTGAGACTATGCAATGGTGGATGGACACAGGTGCTACAAGACACATCTGTTCCAATAGAGATGCCTTCTCCACTTATACACCGGTTACAAACAAAAAGTTGTTCATGGGCAACAACGCTTCCTCTGACGTGTTGGGGGTAGAAAAGGTAGTCCTGAAGATGACTTCTGGAAATGAGCTCACTCTGAAGGAAGTGATGCATGTTCCTGAGATTAGAAGAAATTTAATTTCAGGTCCTTTATTGGTTAATGCTGGTTTTAGGCTAGTGTTTGAGTCCAATAAATTTGTAGTCACTAAGAATGAAATGTTTATGGGAAGAGGATTCGTCTGTGAAAGCCTCTTCAAAGTAAACACTATGTTTGTATTACGTAAAAATAATAATACTGAAGCCTCTTCATCTTACTTGCTTGAGTCCTCTAATTTATGGCATCATAGATTAGGACATGTCAACTACAAATCCATCCAAAGGTTGGTAAAGTTGGAGTTGTTGCCATCTATCGATATAAACCCTCAACATAAGTGTGAGGTGTGCGTAGAGGCAAAACTCACAAAGCTTCCTTTTCGATCCGTCGAAAGGAATACCTCTCCTCTAGAACTTATTCACACAGATATATGTGATTTGAAGTTTACACAAACTAGGGGGGATGGGGGAACAAGTACTTTGTGACATTCATGGATGATATCACAAGGTATTGTTACCTTTACTTGTTGAAAAGTAAGAATGAAGCCTTTGAAACGTTTCGACGTTACAAAGCAGAAGTTGAGAACCAACTAAGCATGCAGATTAAATCCATTCGTAGCGATAGATGAGGAGAATATATAGTGTCATTTGGGGAATATTGTGCCCAATCAGGCATTGTTCATCAAACGACAGCTCCATACTCACCTCAATCGAACGGTGTGGTGGAACGTAAGAACCACACATTGAAGGAAATGATGAATGCCTTGCTCATCAATTCTGGTCTTCCCCAAAACATGTGGGGAGAAGCTGTCCTTACCGCTAATACGATTCTTAACAAAGTCCCACATAAGGGTAAGGACAAAACTCTATATGAATCATGGAAGGGAAAGAAACCCATCTATAAATATTTAAAGGTGTGGGGTTGTCTGGCAAATATTGAAGTACCCAAGCCAAAGCAGGTCAAGATTGGGCCTAAGACTGTATATTGCATATTCGTCGGATATGCAAATAACAGTAGTGCTTATCGCTTCTTAGTGCATAAATTAGATATTCCAGATATCCACGGGGGTACAATCATAGAATCAAGGAATGCTCAATTCTTTGAAGGTACCTTTCCTAGAAAGGAAAAAGAAATAACTTATCGCAAACGAAGTTATGAAGAAAACTCTCAGGAATCGGGAGTCGTTGACGGCCTAGATCTAGATGGTTCAGATCTAGTGGATCTCGAGGTGGCTGAATATCCGGAATCTAGTGTTCCAGATTCTCAGAACTTGGAGACTCCAGAGATGGAATCAAGGCGAAGTAAAAGGGCCAGGAAGGATAAATCCTTCGATCCTGACTTTGTAGCTTATATGGTTGATGACGAACCAAGGAAAATAGCTGAAGCATTGCCAACTCCAGAGGCACCTCTCCGGAAAGAAGCTATTGAGAGTGAAATAAACTATTTCCTACATACCCATACTTGGGAGTTGGTTGATCTTCCTCCGGAAAATAAACCGTTGGGTTATAAATGGATACTCAAACGAAAGTATAAAGCAGATGGGTCTATAGATAAGTACAAGGTCAGGTTGGTAGTCAAGGGCTATCGGCAGAAAGAAGGTCTTGACTATTTTGACATGTACTCCCCGGTATCTCGGATGACATCCATACGAGTATTCATTGTGATCGCAGCTTTGCGTGACCTTGAGATACATCAAATGGATGTCAAGACAACCTTTCCTAAATGGTGATTTGGAAGAAGAAATTGATATGGACCAACCCGAGGGGTATGTGGTTCAAGGGCAAGAGAAGAAAGTCTGTCGACTTGTCAAATATCTGTACGGGCTGAAACAAGCCCCGAAGCAATGGCACAAAAAATTTGATAGTACTCTACTATCGAAGGGTTTCGCCATTAATGAGTCTGACAAATATGTTTACATGAAAGGTAACTCTGACTCATTTGTTATGATATGCATATATGTAGACGACATGTTGATCACATGGAGCAGTCCTAGCATAATTCTAGAGACTAAGAACATGTTGAAATAATGTTTCGACATGAAGGATATGGGTATTGCAGAAGTCATCTTAGGGATAAAAATCTCTAAGACGTCTGATGGACTGATCTTATCTCAATCTCACTTCATCGAGGATGTTTGGAGAAAGTTCGAGATATTTGACAGTTCGCCTATAAAGTCACCAATGGATAGAAATCAAAAGCTTGATAAAAGTCGTGGTGCACCCATATGCCAGGAACAATATGCACAGGTGATTGGTAGTTTGATGTACATAACAAACTGCACCCGACCTGATATTGCTTATGCAGTCAACAAGTTCGCTAGGTTTACCCGTAATCTGAGTAATGATCACTGGAAGGCGATGAATCGGGTACTTCAATACCTGAAATACACGCTAACTTACAGGTTGCATTATTCGAGATATCCAGCTGTACTAGAGGGGTACAGTGATACAAACTGGATATCTGATATAGAGAACACCAAGTCCACCAGTGGGTATGTATTTACAATTGGAGGTGGGGCTGTGTCTTGGAAATCCTCTAAGTAAACTTGCATCGCCCGATCCACGATAGAATCAGAGTTTATTGCTTTAGACAAATCAGGAGAAGAAACTGAGTGACTTCACCACTTCTTAGAGGATTGTCCCTGCTGGAACAAACCCGTACCCTCTGTAATGATCCACTGGGACATCCAGTCGGCTCTAGGAAGGGCACGAAATGCTATGTACAATGGTAAGTCTTGTCATATTCGACGAATGCATAAGACCGTTAGGCAGTTGATCACCACAGGTATAATATCCATTGATTACATAAAGTCAAAGAATAACATAGCAGACCCGTTGATAAAGGGCTTACCCAAAGATCAGATGTTCTGCCTGTCTAGGGAAATGAGTTTAAAACCCAAAGTATAAGGACCAATACGGTGGTAACCCAACCTTACTGACTGGAGATCCCCGGAATTAGGTTCAATGAGAAAACTAAGTTGTAAAGGTTCAGTTAATCGCTTCAGTGGAAGCATGAGCACTTCAGATAGTGATTTCTGTAGAGAAACACCAAATCCAAAGCCGTTCCCGCGATAGACTATACGTGCTATCGGCAGTGTGGGTGAAGGTTAAGTTGCCAAAACCTTTAATGATCCTCACCGGTTGAGGTTAGGTTTGGGGAAATTTTTAATGGTTCCTAACACTTATAAAGTGGGGTATAGCAGGATACCTTGTAGGAGACCACCTATTTAAGTGTGAGGATAGGCCGCCTCATATGAACGCACTTAAGAAACCAAGAAGTGTCCACGGCCACAACGGACAAAACATTACGAAGAACTGAGTAGAGGAAGTTGTTGTGTTGATACCGTTGACTTGACTTACACTAAATACTGACGGTTCAAGACATCACATTCACCGCGCATTAAGTAAGTCCGATGGTATTCAACTATGGAAGGTTCAAAGCGTAAGCTACCTATCCAGATGCAACATCGGTGCGCTGAAAGATTGCTAGAAAAGGCACCATGTGTGTGCGCCAAAATCTCTTTCAAGAGGGGATTGTTGAAAATTTACTAAATGTGGAAATAAGTATATCCCATTAATTTATGACTCACACTATTGGGCCCGCACGTCAGAAATGTCATTTTTACACACGTGCACACATAGTGCCAAGTATAGTAAATTTTATTAGTGAAAGAGATATTTGTACGTATGTAATACGCGGGACCGACACCGAATTCCACTACTGGTACTGGAAAGACGAGGTTCGTTGCCTCTTGCACTGGATCTTCCTCATTTCCTTGTGACATCAGGAAGGGCAAAGACTTCATTTGAGACATAGAATTATGGACAATTATTGGCCAAATGACAAAGTATTCCACGTTGGTAAATGAAGGAAGAAGTGTACAAAGTGTAAAATGAAATGACTCATAAATTGCCTCGGAGCCGTGAAGGGCCGCGACACCACAACCGTCGGAGCCGCGGTTCCTCCCAGGCTACGCCGCGGTACAAATTGGCTGGTCAGCTACTGGAGCCGCAGCGCTGATTCACAACGCCGCGGCGCTTCGGAGGCAGAATGTTGCGATGGGAAGTTGGAAAATCTGACGTTTGGGTTGGTTTTGGAGCATTGATTCTCCATTAGTTGCCACATGAATTCAGTCATTATTTGGATGAATGTAACCCCTTAATCAAGTGCAATTACATGGCTATTGAAGGCCTTTAGTTGGCTAGTTGAGGGGTTTTCTACCTACACAATAAATTGAGGCCTTTGGCTCAATTGAAAGATACTACACTCAACACTTAGAGAATTTTCCAGATTTTTTGATTTCATATTCTTCCTCTCTAGCAAAGTCACTATACTCAAAGTTCTTCAAGAGTAACACTTGAGTTTTCTTTGCTCACTTGTTAAAGTTGTTGTTGTATCTTGGAAGACTATTGCTCAACACCGTAAAATGAGATATACGAGACAATCTTGAATTAAAGACAGAGTGCCATCACTCGTCTCAATAAATAAAACAAGCAGTTTGTAAGGTTTTGATTTCTAGTTTTATTGTAATAGTTCGTTTATCCTTTCTACTATTATCTCAACAATTGGCAAAGGCCCCACGACCCACGACCCACAACCCAAGACCGGACTGGACGAGAAGGGCGGGTGACGGCGGCGCGCGTGTGGGCTTATTCTTTAACCGAAGCATATCTAGGTCCTTCCTCCTTTAAACACATGGGATACCCATTGGGGTCCCAAACCCCAAGCCAATTTTGAGACTTATAAACTAAACAAATCTTTCTTCCCTAACCGATGAGAGAGGATTGGTCTTTACCACCTTTTTCCATGCTTCAAACACCTCTCTTCGTGGATCAATATCTCTTTCATTTCTCAACGAAATTTGACGATCCTTGGCCCTACGGTCATCTACTTACTTAGTAGATTATGTACGTGTGAAGAACCGAAGTTTCCAATATGCGGAACACTAGTGTTTAATTCATTAAAGATGGTTGGACGCAACTCCCGCCAAAGGCAAATTTCCAACAATCCCATCTTGAAAGAGATTTTGGCGCACTCACATGGTGCTTTTTCCCAGCAATATTTCAGCGGACCAATGTTGCATAAGGAGAGGTAGCTTCAGCTTTGAACCTTCCATAGTTAACTACCATCGGACTTACTTACTGCGCGGTGAACGTGAAGTCTTGAACCGTCAGTATTTAGTGTAAGCCAAGTCAATGGTACCAACACAACCACTTCATCTACTTAGTTCTTCGTAATGTTTTATCCGTTGTAGCCGTGGACACTTCTTGGTTTCTTCAGTGCGTTCATATGAGGCGTCCTATTCTCGCACTTAAATAGGTGGTCTCCTACAAGGTATCCTGCTATACCCCACTTTACAAGTGTTAGGAACCATTAAAAATTTCCCCAAACCTAACTTCAACTGGTGAGGATCATTAAAGGTTTTGGAAACTTAACCTTCACCCACACTGCAGATAGCACTTATAGTCTATTGCGGGAACGACTTTGGATTTGGTGTTTCTCTACAAAAATCACTATCCGAAGTGCTCATGCTTCCACCGGAGCGATCAACTGAACCTTTACAACTTAGTTTTCTAATTGAACCTAATTCCGTGGATCTCCAGTCAGTAAGGTTGGGTTACCACCGTATTGATCCTTATACTTTGGGTTTTAAGCTCATTCCCCTAGACAGACAGAACATCTAATCTTTGGGTAAGCCCTTTGTCAGCGGATCTGCTATGTTATCCTTTGACTTTATGTAATCAATGGATATTATACTTGTGGTGATCAGATGCCTAACAGTCTTATGCCTTTGTCGAATATGACGAGACTTACCATTGTACATAGCATTCCATGCCCTTCCTAGAGCCGATTAGATGTCCCAGTGGATCATTACAGAAGGTACGGGTGTGTTCCAGTAGGGAACATCCTCTAAGAAGTGGTGAAGTCACTCAGTTTCTTCTCCTGCTTTGTCTAAAGCGATAAACTCCGATTCTATCATGAATCGGGCGATGCAAGTTTTCTTAGAGGATTTCCAAATGACAGCCCCACCACCAATTGTAAATACATACCCACTGGTAGACTTGGTGTTCTCTATATCAGATATCAAGTTTGCATCACTGTACCTCTCTAGTACAACTGGATATCTCGAATAATGTAACCCAAAAGTTAACGTGTGTTTCAGGTATTGTAATACCCGATTCAACGCCTTCCAGTGATCATCACTCAGATTACGGGTAAACCTAACTAACTTATTGACTGCATAAGCAATATCAGGTCGGGTGCAGTTTGTTATGTACATCAAACTATCGATCACCTGTGCATATATCTCCTGACATACGGGTGTACCATAATTTTTATCAAGCTTTTGATTTCTGTCCATTGGTGACTTTATCGGCGAACTGTCAAACATCTCAAACTTTCTCAAAACATCCTCGATGTAGTGAGACTGAGATAAGACCAGTCCATCAGATGTCTTAGAGATTTTTATCCCTAAGATGACATCTGTGATACCCATATCCTTCATGTCGAAGCATTGTTTCAACATGTTCTTAGTCTATAGAATTTCCCTATGACTGCTTCCTATGATCAACATGTCATCTACATACAGGCATATCATGACGAATGAGTAAGAGTTACCTTTTGTGTAGACACATTTGTCACACTCGTTAATGGAGAACCATTTGATAGTAAATTACTATCAAACTTTTCGTGCCATTGCTTCTGGGGTTGTTTCAGCCCGTACAGAGATTTGACAAGCCGACTGACTTTCTTCTCTTGTCCTTGAACCACATACCCCTCGGGTTGATCCATATAAATTTCTTCTTCCAAATCACCATTTAGGAAGGCTGTCTTGACATTCATTTTATGTATCTCAAGGTCACGCAAAGCTGCAATCGCAATGAATACCCGTATGGATGTCATCCGAGATACCGAGGAGTACGTGTCAAAGTAGTCAAGACCTTCTTTCTGCCGATAGCCCTTGACTACCAACTTGGCCTTGAACTTATCTATAGACCCATTTTCTTTATATTTCCATTTAAGTATCCACTTACAACCCAACAGTTTATTTTCCGGAGGAAGATCAACCAACTCCCAAGTATGGTTATGCAGAATGGAGCCTATTTCAGTCTCAATAGCTTCTTTCAGAGCAGTGCCTCTAGAGTTGACAATTCTTTCGCAATTGTCCTTGGTTCATCATCAACCATATAAGCTAAAAAGTTAGGACCGAATGATTTATCCTTTCTGGCCCTTTTTACTTCGCCTTAGTTCCATCTCTGGAGTCTCCAAGTTCTGAGAATCTGGAACACTAGATTCCGAATATTCAGCCACCTCGAGATCCGTTGGATCTGAACCATCTAGATCCAGGCCGTCAATGACTCCCGATTCTTGAGAGCTTTGTTCATAACTTCATTTGCGAGAGGTTATGTCTTTTTCCTTTCTAGAAAATATACCTTCAAAGAATTGTGCATTCCTTGATTCCATGATTATACCCCCGTGGATATCTGGAATATCTGACTTTTGCACTAAGAAGCGATAAGCACTACTGTTATTTGCATATTCGATGAATATGCAATCTAAAGTCTTAGGCCCAATCTTGACCTGATTTGGCTTGAGTGCTTCAACCTTTGACATGCAACCCCATCCTTTAAATATTTATATGTGGGTTTCTTTCCATTTTATGATTCATATGGAGTTTTGTCCTTACCCTTATGTCGGACTCTGTTAAGAATCGTATTAGCGGTAAGGACAGATTCTCCCCACATGTTTTGGAGAAGACCGGAATTGATGAGCAAGACATTCATCATTTCTTTCAATGTGCGGTTCTTACGTTCCGCCACACCATTCGATTGAGGTGAGTATGGAGCCGTCGTTTGATGAATAATGCCTTCTTGGGCACAATATTCCTCAAATGGCGCTATATATTCTCCCCCTCTATCGTTACGAATGGATTTAATCTGCATGCTTAGTTGGTTCTCAACTTCTGCTTTGTAACGTCGGAACGCTTCAAAGGCTTCATATTTACTTTTCAATAAGTAGAGGTAACAATACCTTGTGCTATCATCAATGAATGTCGCAAAGTATTTGTTCCCTCTCCTAGTTTGAGCAAAATTCAAATCACATATATTTGTGTGAATAAGTTTTAGAGGAGCGGTACTCCTTTCGACGGATTGAAAAGGAAGC
The DNA here is from genome assembly GCA_029783415.1 of Anisodus acutangulus. Classification (NCBI taxonomy): domain Eukaryota; kingdom Viridiplantae; phylum Streptophyta; class Magnoliopsida; order Solanales; family Solanaceae; genus Anisodus; species Anisodus acutangulus. The sequence goes on from CM056500.1 coordinate 20,655,083, forward strand.
TTTGTGAGTTTTGCCTCTACGCACACCTCACACTTATGTTGAGAGTTTAGATCGATAGACGACAACAACTCCAATTTTACCAACCTTTGGATGGACTTGTAGTTAACATGTCCTAATCTATGATGCCATAAATTAGAAGACTCAAGCAAACAAGAAGAAACTTTAACTTTATTACTTGGACGCATTACAGACATAGCGTTAACTTTGAAGAGGCCTTCACAGATGAAGCCTCTCCCCACAAAAGTGCCATTCTTAGTGAGTATAAATTTATTGGATTCTAACACTAGCCTAAAACCAACATTAACCAATAAAGGTCCTAAAATTAAATTTCTCCTAGTCTCAGGGACATGCATCACTTCCTTCAGAGTGAGCTCCTTTCCGGAAGTCATCTTTAGGGCCACCTTTCTAGCCCTAGCACGTCAGACGAAACGTTGTTGCCCATGAACAGCTTCTTGTCGTTGACCGGTGTATACGTGGAGAAGGCATTTCTGTTGGAACAGATGTGTCTGGTAGCACCCGTGTCCATCCACCACTGCATGAGATTCTCAACCAGGTTTGCTTCAAGCACCACTGTCGAGAACTCCTCAATCATGTCATCCAGGAGCGTGTCCTTGATGACGTTGGCATGTGCCTTGCCTTTAGCCTTGGCTTTTTGTTGTTGCTCAGTCTTGAGCTTGCGACATTCCTTGATCTTATGACCAGGTTTCCCCAGTGGTGACAGTTAATCAAGGAGATTATTTCTTTCATGGTATCAAGAGTCTAGGTCCAACAACAAAATTTCTCTCCAATTTTTGTTGCATTCTCGGCCAAAGACCGACCCTCCCATCGGGTTTGTCATTTGTTCTTCCGCTCTCCAAATCTCTCTTCCAAATCCCTCTATCACCTATTGTTCTTTCGTTATGTCTACGTCAAAGAACACGCTTTACCCTGTCCTTGTTGTTTCTAACATCAAAAATCATATCACCAAAGGCCGAGTTGTTCAAAATTCACGCTCATTCACATCAAGCCATCCATCACATAATCCCCGCGGCTCCTAATGATACGGAGGTCCATAAACGCGAGGATGATCCTAAGTTATGGACAACACTTGATGCCACCGTCCTTCAGTGGATTTATTCTACTATTTCTACCGACCTATTGCAGACGATTATTGAGCCAGACGCTACGGTGATGGCTGCATGGGATAGACTACGTGACATATTTCAGGATAATCAAAATTCCAGAGTTGTTACCCTTGAACAGGATTTTTCCCACGTCAACATGGAAAATTTCCCGAACGTTACAGCATATTGCAAAAGGTCGAAGGAATTGGCGGACCAACTCCGCAACGTGGGTGTGCCAGTTAGTGAAGACCGTCTTGTTTTACAGATGGTTGCTAGACTATCCGAGGCCTATTGTGGCATTGAAACTCTCATTCGTCAAAGTAATCCTCTTCCAAGGTTCTATCAAGCCCGCTCCATGCTTACCTTGGAAAAAGTCGGTTTGGCTAAAAAGGCGGCTACTAATGCTAGTCCCGTGGTCATGATGACTTCCTCCACTAGTCCTCAAAATTTTGGTATCAATTCAAACCAAAACCGATCACACGGGGGTAGCAAAAATGGCTTGAAAAATAATGGAAAAAATCACAGGGGGCAAACGCGGCATCTCCGGCGGCAGTCACGGTGGCCAAAACAGTGGCAGTGGACCCCATCCAGGTTATAGTGGGCCACCGATACACTGGTCTCAGCCTTGGGCTTCTGGGCCGTGGGCTTGGACCAGTGGACAGTGGCCCTACGACCCACCTCCACAACACATTCCAACATCTGGCCAGTGGGATTTCCAGCGGCCTCCATGACCCACTGCCTACTGGCCTAGAAATTCCAGTCCCGACAGTTACGGCCCAGGACATTCCAGTTTTGGACTTCTTGGGCCCCGACCTTCGCAAGCTCACTACTCAGCTGGCCCCACTCAGACCGATATTGAGGCTGCGATGCACACACTGGGTTTGACTCAACCAGACCCGAATTGGTATATGGATACCGGTGCTACTACCCACATGACATCCGATTCAGGTACTCTCTCATCTTATTCTAATTTGAGCAACCCTCGGGGTATAATTGTCGGTAATGGTAACTCTATTTCAATTCTGGGTTATGGTAAAAAAACTTTGTCTCCCCCCAATCCACCCCTTATCTTGAAAAATACTTTACATGCCCCCAAATTGATTAAAAACTTAGTGTCTGTCCGAAAGTTCACCACTGACAATTTCGTTACTGTTGAATTTGATCCTTTTGTTTTCTCTGTGAAGGATTTCAAGATGGGGAGTCCTCTCATGAGGTGTGATAGTAGGGGATATATTTATCTTATCACGCCCAGTTTTAGTCTATCGAGTCTAGCCTTTGCAGCCATTTCTCCTTCCTTGTGGTATGCTCGCCTTGGTCATCCGGGATCCTCTATTTTGTCAGTTTTAGATAAAAATAGTTTTATTTCAAATAGTTAAGTTGCCATTTGTAGACTCAAATTCTCATACTTTAATGCCATTTGATATTATTCGTAGCGACCAATGGACGTCTCCTATTCTAAGTTTGTTGGGTCATCGGTATTATGTTATATTTTTGGATGATTATTCTAAATTTTTATGGACGTTTCCAATTGCAAATAAATCTCAAGTGTTTTCCGTCTTCGTAAAATTTAGAGCATTCATTAGAACCCAATTCGAAAGAGAAATAAAAAATATTCAGTGTGATAATGGAAAAGAGTATGACAATAGGGTGTTTCGGGAGTTCTGTGCTAATAATGGGATCAATTTTCATTTTTCTTGTCCTCATACATCTTCACAAAATTCGTTTCATAAATAACATTGTCCGTGGTCTCTTAATTCATACTTCTGTACCCCCATATTTTTGGCATCATGCTCTTAAAATGACCACATATCTCCTTAACATAATTTCTTTCAAAGGTCTGACATATTCTTTCCCCCGCCAAATTTTATATAATAAGAATCCTTCTTATTCTCATCTTCGAGTTTTTGGGTGCTTGTGTTATATGTTATTCCCGTCTACCACAATTAACAAACTTCAGGCCCAGTCTACTCCGTGTGTGTAATTTGGTTATCCGTCTAATCATCGTGGTTATAAATGCTTTGATTTATCCTCCAAGAAAATCATCATTAATTGTCATGTAATGTTTGATGAAACTCAATTTCCCTTTACTAAAGTTCATACTCCCGAGCCTAGTTCGTATAATTTTTTGGATGATGGTATATCCCCGTATATTACTCACCATTTTTCGGACATGTCCCGCACCCAAAATTCTCCAGCGGGCCCACTGCCCGCTGGCCCCACTGTTCCGTCGCAATTTCCCGTCACTGGATCAGTTCCAGCGATTGGGCCAGTCCAACCCAATTCTGGAACAGGTCCAGTTCCTGCTCCAGTTTGCCAATTTGGGCCAGCAGGCCCACTACCTACTGGCCAGTCCGTCCCGAGCCCAAAAAATTCCCAAAATCCGCCCACTTCTTCCTCGAGTCATAGACCGATCACTCGTAGTCAACGGGGTATTTTTACACTAAAAATACATTTTAATTTACATTTGAATGTCTCTAAATTCCCCTTGCCCCGTAATCATGTGTCTTGCTTAAACAACCCGAATTGAAAAATTGCTATGACTGATGAATATAATGCTCTTATTGATAATAAGACGTGGGAGTTGGTGCCCCGTCCATAAGGTATTAATGTTATCAGGTCTATGTGGATTTTTGCTCATAAGGTGAATTCAGATGGTTCATTTGTTCCATATAAGGCGCGACTAGTGGGTGATGGTAAGACTCAACAGGTTGGGATAGATTGTGGGGAGACGTTTAGTTCGGTGGTCAAGCCGGCTACCATTCGCACTATGCTTAGCCTGGCTTTTTTGAAGGCATGTCCTATTCATCAGTTGGATGTCAAGAATGCTTTCCTATATGGTGATTTCAAGGAAACAGTCTATATGCATCAGCCGTTGGGATTCAGGGATCCCAAATATCCTCATCATGTCTGTTTGCTGAAGAAGTCCTTATATAGGCTTAAGTAGTCACCACGGGCCTGGTATACAAGGTTTGCTGACTATGTTTCGACTATTGGGTTCACTCACAGCAGATTATATAATTCGTTATTCATCTACCGTCATGGTTCATCCTTGGCCTACATTTTGTTGTATGTGGATGATATCATTTTGACTGCCTCTTCCGATGCCTTACGCCAGTCTATCAAGACCATGCTCAGCTATGAAAGACTTAGGGCCCTTGAGTTACTTTTTGGGGATTGCCGTCAATCGCCATTGCAGATGGATTGTTTTTGTCTCAATGAAAGTATGCAGCTGAGATCATCGATAGGGATGGGATGTCATCATGTAAGTCCACTTCCACTCCAGTTGATACGAAGCCCAAGCTTAGTGGCCGCGGCCGACACACTATACTAGGATCCGACCCGCTATCGCAGTCTTGCAGGGGCCCTTCAATATCTTACCTTTACAAGACCGGATATTACGTATGCCATCCAGTAGGTGTGTTTATTTATGCATGATCCCAGAATTGAGCACATGAATGCACTCAAACGCATCATTCGGTATATTCAGGGTACACTGGACTATGGTTTGCATTTATATGCTTCATCAACATCCACACTTGTCTCATACACAGATGCTGATTGGGGTGGTTGTACAGACACCAGACGGTCCACGTCTGGCTATTGTATGTTCCTTGAAAACAACTTGGTCTCCTGGTCTGCGAAGCGTCAGACGACTCTATCCCGCTCAAGTGCCGAGGCTGAATATCGGGGGGTAGCTAATGTGATCTCAGAATCATGTTGGTTACGTAATTTTCTTTTGGAGCTTCATTTTCCCATTCAGAAGGCAACCTTAGTGTATTGCGATAATATTAGTGTCATTTACCTTTCAGGTAATCCGGTTGAGCACCAACGCAATAAGCATATCGAAATGGACATTCACTTTGTCCGTGAAAAGGTTGCCCGTGGTCAAGTTCGCGTATGCCATATCCCGTCAAGATATCAAATTGCCGACATCTTTACAAAGGGTCTTCCCTCGCTATGACTGCAGGTGTGTGTTAAACAAGGTATATATACCCGTGATATATACTTAATATACATAAGTGTATATCACGGGTAATCACAGTAAAGCCCATCTCGAAAGTCAGCCCAACACAGAAGAGGGCAGCAAAGTCCATCTCGGGTTGGGGTTTTATATTAGTGTATATATGGTATATATTGTTGTAATATTGTTGTAATATTGTTACCTTAATTAGTCTTGTACACTTACCATAATTGTATAGTTAGAATTATGGTAGAATAAGGTTTTAGGAATAGAATAGGAATAAGATTCCATTCCTATTATGGAAATATGTAACTTGTATATATAGCCTTCTTATTATCTCATTTGTCTTGAGTTTTAAGTAGCTCATAAAATCATTCCACGAGAGAGGTAACTTTTCAATCAGTGATGCAATCAAAAACTGCTCATTTGGTTTCATTCCTTCCAAATCCATGTGATGTAGAATCATTTGGAATTCCTAGACTTGGGACATCACTGTTTTACTATCCACAATTTAAAATTTCAGGAATTTTCCAATGATGAATTTCTTTGTACCAGCATCTTCTGCGTTGTACTTCTTTTGCACCTTCTCCCATAACTCATTGGCGGTGCCTACGGTGCAATACACCATGTAGTGTGGGTCTGACATGCAGTTCAAAATATAGTTCTTACAAATGAAATCACTATGACTCCATGCATCAAGAACCATCTTCATGCCATTAATGACATGGATACCCTGGTCCCCTTCAGCCATTTCAGTAGGCGAAGGGTCCACTTCATCTCCAGCTTGTGGAGGATCTTCTGTTAGAAAATTAGTCATGCCCATAACAGTCAGATAAAATAGCATCTTCTGCTGCCATCTCTTAAAGTTTGAGCCCATGAACTTTTCTGGACGTTCATGGTGGAATCCGGTGGGTGGAGGAACTGTAACGTTCCCTTGAGCAGTAGGAAAGACGTTGGATGAGCCTTGAGCAACCGGAAAGGCATTAGGTGTGCCTTGAGCAATGGGAAAGGCAGAGGGGTTGCCTTGAGAAGCAGCAGCAGCAGCATCAGAAGCGAGTTGTTCTCTTCCAGTCATCTTTCTAAGCACTTGCAACAAATCTTGTCTTAAAATTGTGGGTTACAACAATTACAGGAAACTGGAAGTAAGTAAATATTATAAATTGCTAGAAAGCATAAATTAAAAATTACAACAAAACTGGAATCAAGAACGTTACAAACTACTTGTGATTTGCTGAGTCGAGTGATGACACTCTGTCTTTAAGACAAGATTGCCCTGTATATTTCCTTTTACGTTGTCGGGCAATAGTCTCCCAAGATACAAAAATAACTTAACAAATAAGCAAAGGAAACTCAAGTGTTACTCTTGAAGAACTTTGAGTATAGTAAACTTGCTAGAGAGGAAGAAGAAGATGTCAGAAAATTCTGTAGTGTTTTCTTAGTGTGTTGAACAATTGAGCCAAATGCCTCAATTTATAGTGTAATGAGATGACCCTTCAACTAGCCAACTAATGACCTTTAATAGTCATATAATGTCACTTGATTGAGGGGTTACATTCAACCAAATAATGGCTGAATTTATGTGCCAAATAATGGAGATTCAATGCTCCAAAACCAGCCCAAAAGTCAGGATTTTCCATCTTCCCGTCGCAACATTCTGCCTCTTAAGCACCGCGGCTCCAGTGGCTGACGACCGGCGCTCCGGCGCCACAGCGCTTCGGCGCCTCGGCTTCGACGGGGTTGCGCCGCGGCCCTTCGCGGCTCCGCGGCGACTTCCGACTCGTTTCATTATACACTTCGTACACTGCTTCCTTCGTTTACCAACGTGGAATACTTTGTCATTTGGCCAATAACCGTTCATCATTCTATATCTCAAACGTTTTACTTACGTACCAATATCTCTTTTACTAATGAAATTTGCGATACTTGGCACTATGTGTGCACGTGTGTGAAAACGGCGTTTCCGATGTACGGAACCCCTATTGTTCGAGTCATAAATAATGAGATAAACTTAATTCCACATTAGTAAATTTTCAACACGATCCACGATCCAGAAGTCCGATTGCAGCAAACTTGGAGCAGTGTAGACCATGCTGATTAAGTGTTGGCCGTACTGCAATCCGATGGACAATTTTGAAACAACTTTTTTAGCGACTATAAATAATTTTTTTAGTATCTTACTCACTTTGGAACTTGATGAACAACATAATTTTTATCAATTTTGGGGATTTTCAAGGAAGAGGATCCTCTTCTACAGTAAAGTGTCTTATTTTCACCATTAGTAGTTTAAATAAGTCTTATTTTTTAAACTTTGTATTTTCTTTACCTTAGTTATGAGTAGCTAGACTTCAATCTAGGGGTGAATCATATACTAGTGTATAAAAATTTATGTCTTTTTAATATTAAGTTGGTTTATGATTGAGTTAATTATGATTAGCTAATTTAACCTTTATGTATGAATTACTGGTTGTCTACATTGATTCTCGCTATATTGTCTTAATTCTTACTTGAGAAAGCGAAGTTAGGATTGGGTAAGTTACCTAACAAGGAATTGAGTTAATTGAGAAAATTATTATTCATGATTAATGGAATTGAACTAGACATAGGAATTTTCCGACTTGGGAAACTTAATCAGTTATCCCTAATACAACCCTATTGACTCGATTATGTCATTTGGGTTAATTCATTCATATTAAGAGATATTGAGTTGGTGACTTTAGAAGTGACATAATAATCCCAATTGCTTAGATTATCCTGATAGATTTTACCCATTTGGTTTGCACCTAAGTTAGGAGTACATCCTAGGCTTTCATCATATTAAGTAACATACTCCACGTGTTCTTAGAATTAATTATTAGTTATAATCAGAACCAACCTTAATTTGGAAGATAATCTATGTACTTTGGTATTCACACATAGTTGCATACTGTAACGCCATATAACTCTATCCGTATACAATCTCGACTCTGTCACGATCCAAAATCTCATTGTGCCGTGAGGACACCTACACTAACCGTAGGAGAACCACTAACCTCAAATCACGAAAGGATATTAAATTAAGAGTGCAGAAATACGAAAAAAATACCTTTATACCGAGAAACTTTAAAAACATTACAAAGTTTTATCAAATATAACCGTTTCTACCCCAAAACCTGGTGTTACTAGTACAAGGACTCTAAGATACAACAATGACAGAATACAATAACACCGTCCTGAATGATGGGGGCAGCCTGACTAGATGGGGACTAAGGCTACCAGAAATAATGGTCTACCTCACTCTCCCGTGCTCCAAGATGCAACCGAAATAAACCGAATATCTGCATCCACATAAAAAATGCAGCAAGCGTAGTATGCGTACACAACGTACCCCCGTAGGCATCATAGGTCAACAACGACAGAAGTCACGTAACATGTATAAGAATCAAGATGACTCTACAGCAGGTGCTAATCCAATTAACATGCTAGTTATCTAATTCATTTATCCACGTAGGTCATGATCTACAGATATATGGTCTACTCAACACACAAGTATCGGTTTCAGTCCAACACAGATAAGGCATTTAACACATACGACCCTTATCTTAGCACTCAAAGATCCAACCCTCTACCCAAGACATAATGTCGTTTAACACTCTAACCGACCCCGTCCGTTAGCTGAGTTATTTATAATGCCCTAGTTAACTATTTATTAGTCTTAACCTCCTAATTGCATTACGACACTTTTATTTACGGTCATGTGAGTTGATAACCCTTCTAATGATCTTCCCCCCTACACAAGGCAAGAATGCACATGTTGTACTTCCAAACAATGCTATTTAGACATTTAACACATAGATCAATACATCACGGAGATTACACATCAAGCCTACTAAGAACTAATCCTTGGTACCAACAATTTACAGAAAGGGCACACATGTTCACATACAAACACTGCCCACATTACCTTTACTCAATGCATAATTATCCATGATAATCACTCAATTCCCTACTAGTTGTTATCAAACACTGTACCTACCGGAAACCGACTATATGAAGCTTACATAACACGGTTGCATTCTTGTATATAAGATAATTTCACACCAGTACTTATTCCAGCAATAACCGAGGGAAAGACCGTGTGATGAATAAACACAACAATAACAAATAGGGCGGCAAGTCCAAGTAGTGGCGAAAAGACTAAATAAAGCAGCAGTCAGCATCGACTTAAGCTCGATTCCCTAAAACTACCTATATTCACAGTTATACAACAGTATCCACTCAGATGTTCATCACAATCGCTAAAGTGGGATCCCCAATACGTCCAATACCTCTTAATACTTATAACTACTACGTACTTCTATTAGAGTCTATAACAAAGGAAATCGTAGCCTACCTCATTGACGAGCGAGCACCACAAACTCCTAGTCCATGACTTGCTTTCGGATGAGTACCAGATGACTATAATACAACCAATCACGTAGAAGCCCTAGGGTTGCACACATAGAGTCACATATGAGGCCATTTCTATGAAATATACGCTACCTAACCCGAAAGGAACCCTTCAACAATCCATTGCAACTACTAACCAACACATCTACTTTGATTCCATTAACAAGTCAAAACTTCCATTTTTAAAAGATACCTTCCTCTTAACTTCATTTTAAGAAAGATAATAGTTTCAAATTGAAGGATCCATGAAGTAGTGATTACTTTTGTCAAAACTCGCTTAATATAAGGAAGATACATTTCAAGACTCGAATTTTGAGTTATCAAATCCATTGAGTAAGTATTAAGGTCCTTAAAATGAAAAAAGGTTTCTTCTCCATCCAAGGACCACTATTAAAACATGTACTAGAAGTCTAAAAATCATAAATAGGGGGAAAAAATCTTACCCCAAGGCATTAAATGAAAGAATCCTTGAAAATCCGCTACTATTAAGCTACCAAGGTAATGAAGTGAAGTTTGGGAAATGAGACTCGAGCTTGGAGATATTTGGCAAATAAGAGTTAGGTCTGCCCATCGACTTCCACTGGGGTGCTACTGCTTCGACGGAAGGTACCTTTTCCGTAGCGGAATCATTAAATATTTGAAATTTTGTTGTGGCAGACGAGATCTCGCCGGAGCGGACTCATTGGGGTGGTACATTTTTCGCTAGGGCAGAGACAAGCATTACGGAAATCCTCCGAGTTTAATTACTCTATCCCTTACCGTGGTCAAGGGTCACTCTTACCTGTAAATTTTATGCATAAAACATATCGGTGGGCACTGAGTGAGGGTCATTCTAAGAATGCGGGCGGAAAGCGCATAACGACCAAGCGGGTCATTACAACAGATATCAATTAAACACACGTTCGTCCTCGAATGGGGAGTAGACAAAAGGGACTACACAAGGCCGATGGCTTAGCCTCGCGAAGATTCTACTTATTCAAGTATGATGGTGACTAGCACGGGGTTGGATTTGTTGATCACGACTATGTGGTATCGATTCTGACTACACGGTAGTCCTTGCTGCGAGTACACAGAATAGTTACTAGAACTCATTTGCTATAGTTATACCCTTCTTGGAATGAAATAGAATTGCTGGGAAGTTTTGACTAATACAATCAAAATAAGACATCTCTCCATCAATCATGTTGTCGTAACTTACATCACATCGTGTAAATATTGGTACCACAGAAAATCATAAGTTCATTCGTCCGTGCGGTATGGGTAAGTCGAGTCTGCCTAGTAGAGTATACGGTATAATAGGATTCTGGTATCCTGTGCAAAATATAGTGTGTATGTATTACAGGAACAAAATTGATGGATTTTGTCCTATTAGTTAGATGCTATTAATCTCCCTTGGGGAGTCTTTCATTAATATCAAGGTATATATAGAGTACAATATTCATCCATTATACAATAGGAATCCTAAGCCTATACAAAAGAGGAATCTTAGTCTTACCATAATTATATTTACACAATATATGGAAATATTCTAATTATGGGTAGGGAATATATTATTTTCTATATTTACACGTTTACACACCCCTTTAGTCGGAGCGGGAGGAGGCCGGACGCTGAGACTGGATCTGAAGTCAAGAAATAACTGTCTGGGAAGTCCTTTGGTAAATATGTCTGCATACTGATAGGATGATGGAACATGTAACACTCTGACATGGCCTAACGCAACTTTCTCACGAACGAAGTGTAGGTCTATCTCAATATGCTTGGTTCGCTGATGTTGAACCGAATTATGAGAAAGATAGATGACAGAGATGTTATGACAATACACAATAGATGCCTGACGCAAATGACACTGAAGTTCTAACAGTAAATTTCTGAGCCAACAAATCTCAGCTGCTACATTTGGAACGCCTCTGCACTCAGTCTCGGCACTGGAGAGAGATAGGGTAGCCTGTCGCTTGGCAGACCAAGAAATCAGATTATCCCTTAAGAAAACACAAAAGCTGGAGGTGGAGCATCGCGTGTCCGGACACCCTGCCCAATCTGCATCCGTATATGAAAGCAACCTGTCTGGTGCAGAGGGATATAGGTGCAAATCATAATCAAGAGTGCCCTTAATGTATCGAATGATACGCTTAAGAGCAGTGAAATGAGACTCCGTGGGACATGCGTGAATAAGCACACCTGCTGAACAGCATAAGCTATGTCTAGCATGGTGAATGTGAGATACTGAAGTGCACCTGCAAGACTCCTATACAGAGTAGGATCAGAGACTGGAGCACCATCCATAGCACTGAGCTTAGATTTGGAATCAACTGGAGTAGGCACCTCTTTGCAGTTCGCCATCTTAGCCCTGTACACAATCTCTTCTGCATACTTACGTTGACACAAGAACATATGATTGGCAGACCTGGTCACTGATATCCCCAAAAAGTAACCCAGCTTCCCCAAATCAGTCATTGCAAATTCGGACTTGAGCAAGACAATAATCTCATTTTTCAATCCGTCGGAGGAGGCAGTAAGAACAATATCATCCACATAAAGTAATAAGTAAGCAGTGCTACTACCTCGATGAAAAATGAAAAGTGATGTATCACTCTTGTTGCATACAAACCCAATCTGCAAGATATACCTGGCAAATCGTTCATACCACGCACGGGGGGCCTGCTTCAGGCCATATAGTGACTTACGGAGACGGCACACATAGTGAGAAACTGCTGGATGGGTGAACCCTGGTGGCTGATGTATGTAGACTGTCTCTCGCAGATCCCCATATAAGAATGCATTCTTCACGTCAAGCTGATGGATCGGCCAGTGTTTGCCCATGGCTATGCTCAAAACTGTGCGAATGGTAGCCGGTTTGACAACCGGGCTGAAGGTCTCACCACAATCAATGCCCTCCTCCTGATTTGTGCCATTAGCCACAAGACGGGCCTTATACCTCTCAAGATCCCCATTGTCTCTAAACTTGTGACGAAATAACCACATACAACGAATGACATTCACGCCCTCAGGTCTAGGTACTAGATCCCACGTGTGCTATTTAGTTAAAGCATTGAATTCCTCATACATAGCCGCATTCCAATTAGGGTCTTGTTTGGCCAATTTTGGGTTCTTTGGAAGTGGAGAGATGGTTTGGCAGACAAGTTAAAATGAACTTTGGGTTTGAAGATTCCATGCTTTGAACGAGTTTCCATTGGATGGGTAGGGACAGTGGGTGGCGGAGTGGTGTCTGAGACGGGTAAAGTCGAATAAGGAGAAGGTGAAGCCCAGCCGTCGGGCGCCGACTCTTGGATCGAGTCGCGCTAGAAGGTTGACAAAGCTTCTCTACGAGTTTGGCGCGCGGCTCGGCCTGAGAACCCGCAGCGCTATCGTCGGCGATGTTTCAAGATTGCTCTCTGGAAATCGGCGCTTCTCCCCCCTGAACGCGGCTCTGACGACGGAAAAGAGGATGTGAGTTGTTCGATTATGAGGGAAGAGATGGCAGACTCATCAAGAAATGAGTAGTCCTATTTTTGGAATTTTGGAAGATTTGAAAAGGGGAATGTGGTCTCGTCGAATGTGACGTGACGAGATATGTGGATCTGACGAGTCGACAAGTCATAGCATAGATAGCCCCTATAGTTCGACGGAAATCCTAGAAAGACACATGGAGTAGACCTAGGAGCGAGCTTGTGAGGGGCGGTGGAGCTAAGGTTGGGATAGCACAGACAACCAAAAATCTGTAGATGATCATAAGAGGGGATTCTATGGTAGAGGATTTCGGTAGGGGTCATATTGTGAAGAGTGCTAGTAGGGAGAATATTTAGAGTGTATTCTGACATTTTAGCAGCATAGACCCAGAAGGGTGGAGGGAGGGAGGCATGAATCAATAGGGTGCGAATCATATTGTTAATGGTGCGGATGATTCTTTCAGCTTTACCATTTTGTGGTGAGGTGTGAGGGCAGGAGAAGCGAAAGACCATGCCATTATTGGTACAAAAGCGGTGAAATATAGAGTTATTGAATTCACGACCATTATCGCACTGAAATGATTTTATGCCTTTTCCAAATTGTGTTTGAATGAACTTGCGAAACTCAAGAAATTTGACAAACACTTCCGATTTAAATTTAAGAGGGTATAACCAAACGTAGTGTGAAAAATCATCAAGCAACACAAGATAGTATTTATGACCGAGAGAACTGGAGATAGGAGATGTCCATAAATCGGCATGTATGATATCAAAAGGAGCAAATGTAACACTAGTAGATGATTTAAACGGAAGACGAATATGTTTGCCTAAAGAGCAAGAAACACAATTTTGGGCAAGTTTCTCATTACAAGCAATGAAATTGTTGCCTCTAAGAAAATTAAAAACTGGGGCTCCTGGAAGACCAAGCCTATTATGCCAAGTGGAAGAAGAAACAACCGCTAGAGTGACGGGAGAGCAAGATCTGGCAGCGGAGGTGAAAGTGAATGGATAGAGATCCCCCGTGCTATTGCATCTCGTAAGAGGTGTCCCCGTATGAAGATCCTTCACAGTAAAACCAAAAGGGTCGAAATCCACGGAGACAGAATTATTACGAGTAAATTGGCGGACAAATATGAGGGTCTTAATCATGTGTGGGGCATATAGGGTGTTTTTGAGGGAGAAGGGTGGATGAGGAGGTTGTGTGTATGAGGTACCATAACCCTTAACTGAAATGCGTTGTCCACTACCAATCAGAACATATTGAGGATGCTTTAACCAAACAGTTTAGGAATAGTACCGCAGATCGGGTGACGTGAGATGTGGCGCCCGAGTCCATGTACCAAGTATTGTCGAGGTTGTTGCATAGAGAGGGTCTTTGAACGCTGACCCAACTCGATGGGTGTCATGCCGGAGGAGAGGCTGCGGGACTGACCTTGCATGAAGTGGGCTCTTTGTGGGGCTGGAGTGGGGCCTAACAAACCGGTAAGAATACGGATTGTATGGTCTGCTGCATGGAATGGACTTGGCGCCGCGGCTCAATCAGGCGCCGTGGCTGTACTCAGAGAAGCCTTGTACTGGACGAAGCTGGCGAGTCGCGGCCTGTTGTTCTTCGATCTCATTCGTTATTCTTCTTTGTTGGATTACTGTTATTTGCGACCACCACGACCACGGCCTCTCTACCGCCGCCTTTTCTACCTACCGCCAGCGCCGCTGTTGGGAGTTGTCCGTGGCGTCGATCTTGGGGTTGCGTGTCGACGCCTAACACTGCCGGGCATGCTCATCCTACTTAGCACGACGGGTTTCTTCGAGCAACAATTGTGAGCGAGCTTTGTTAAAACTTCATTAGCGGATCTGCTGTTGAATAATGGTGGCCAAAGTATCATATTCGCCCTTAGTAAGGCCGTAAATCATTTGTAGCTTCATTTTATCGTCGATGTGACAAAGCGTCTTTGATGTTGGAGAGTTGATCCGCTAGAAGTTTAAGCCGCTTGCGATTCGTGAGACATTGGAGAAGTTTTCAAGACGTGTTTTGTTGAACTGTTTTTCCAAATACACGGCACGAGTGTGCTTGTTGTCCTGAAAAATTTCCTCCAAACGATTCCACAAGTCAAGGGCTGTGGACTCAGATTTCATGATAGTAAGGAGCAAATCCTGAGAGATACTACCATATATCCATTGTTTGACGCCGGCGTCGAGACGATGGCAGATAGAATCATCAACCTCCATAGGGCGCAGAATAGTGTCATCAATATGGTCAAGCACGTTATAGAGACATGCATGATTGCGAAAAAGTTCAACCCAGGGAGAATACTGGTTGTTTGTTGATCAAGAATAATTGAAATATGGTTCTTGATGTTGGAAACAGTAAGGGCGGGATGAAACGGGGGTGATGACTTTGTGGTGGGATTTGTGGAGGTAGAGGCGTCAGAAAGTGTGGAAGAATCAGGGATGACCATTTAGAGAAGAGAAGAAAGGAAGAACAAAACCCGAAAAACAAGAAGAAAATCCGGGAGGGCCGCGGTGTAGGAGAGGCAGCCGACGTCTGTGGAAGAGAAAAGTTTTTAGGGTTTTATTTATTTGGCTCTTGATACCAAGTTAGATGATATTGATCTCTCTTGGGGAGTCTTTCATTAATATCAAGGTATATATAGAGTACAATATTCATCCCTTATACAATAGGAATCCTAAGCATATACAAAAAATGAATCCTAGTCTTACCATAATTATATTTACACAGTATATGGAAATATTCTAATTATGGGTAGAGAATATATTATTTCCTATATTTACACGTTTACACTATTAACCCGCTTAAGGAAATGATTTCAGTACCTTTTTCCTCAACCCATGGAAGGGAAAAACAACAAGTAACTGGCATGCAGGGAAAAACATCTTTCATTCGCAGACTTTTACACTAGCACGCGTATGCGAGTATGAGGAAATATATGCGCAATCGGCCAAAAGTTCACGAGGAAGGAGTATACGCCGGGGCAGAATTAAACCTCGCAGAGGCACATACGCGCCTGCGCAACAACCATCGCTGAGGCGGATCAACCACGAATGTCAAAACCTTGATGGGGCAGACAGGCCGATCGTGCCCGCGCATCTGCTGGAGCGCATGACAACCCGCCGGAGCGGGACATCGGATTTCCAAGAGTCCAAAATTGAAGAGGTTCCCCTCCCCCCCTTATTCCCACTTACTCCAACTGTTACTCTCTCCACTCCCTCTTCAAATCCCCACGTTCTCACACTAAAGACCCTCCCCATTACCGTCAAACACTCCTCCCTGCTCCCTAATTACTCAAACTCCCAATTACCCGAACTCAAACCCCAAGAAAATTGAGGTGCAGAGGACTTATTCAACTCGAACAACAATCTATGGCTCTCGTACTTGGTAAGTCTTTCATAACCCTTCCAAAGACGCGTGGATAGATTTATATTTTTATGTACAAATCGATTGTGTTGCTAGAAATTGCATAGGAAAATGTAGGGGCTCAGGTGATGGGTTGTGGGGACGAAACTGGTAGATCTGTCGAAACAATAGTGTAATAGGAGTCTTACCACCTTGCATGCTCACCTAGGATCAAAGGGAAGATTTTTCCGGTAAAATAGGGCATGATTTTTGGGTTTGGGGTCTGGTTCTGGGCTGGGGACGATGACCTCGTCTCGGTGGACGCCCGGTTGCTCATCGTGATATCGTGAGACCTAGTCACAATCACAAAGAAGACTGTCAGATATAAAAACGGTATTTTTCAAAATTTTATTTCATTCAAAGATATTATGGAGCTTGGCCTCGTGCTATTTTCAAGGGAGAATTCATCATTTGAATTGGGTAAGCCTTTGATTTGATGACCTATGATATTTAGACAAGTGTAAAAATTTGAACTTCTAACTCTAAGTTCAAGAGGGTGTAAAATTAAGATTCGAATGACAACTCGAGGTTGGATTGAGGAAACATTGTAGATTTGAAATTCTTACGTTATGGATAAACCAATTTTGAAATTAATTTTGGATTTTGAGTTCGGAACTCAGTTGACTTTTGTTGACTCTGACTTAGATAACATATTAAATTATATAAATCAATTGTTGACTTTAGTTTCATTTAACGTTTTATAATTATTCTTTTGGCTATAGTTGAGTTGTTGGATGAGTTAGGACTAGGTAAAGCGGTTAAGAGGTATGAAAGCTCTCTTTGAATAAGGTAAGTTAAAATTTTGATCTAGGAAAAAAAAATTTCAACTTATATTTTATTGGTGACTTATATGTGGGGGATACCATATACATGTTGTGACGACTATCGGGTGTAAAAGGGGATATATTAGAAATGCTAGATTTTAGCTTTGTATTCTATATTCGTGATTTGATGAACTGAGCAAGATATATATGCCTTGAAATGAATTTAGACTTGTTAAAGCTTGTCCTATTTTTATATCCGTAGAAATTCTATTTTTGAGCATTGATATGTCTTTACCGTCTTATTTTTTATCTACTCCTTATTTGTGATATGTTATTGTGGTGCAACTAGGGGTGGGCGTATATCGGTTCGGTTTAGTTTTGTATTCGAAAAATATGAACCGAATAAAAATTATTTTTTATAAAAAAAATCGAATACAACTTTTTTTTAAAACTGAAATTGACATTCACACCTACATTACCATGAAATTTCGACGTTGAAATCTATTGTGTATCGTGAGATGTTTACTAAAGTAAAAGGAAAATTAGAAACCGATTTGGGGGAAAACACAAATTGATTGGAAAAACGGACGTTTTCATAAAAATTGGCTGCGCCAAGCCACCTTATGGCAGTTTGGGCCGGCCCCGTCTTGAAAAAATACCCAAAAAAATAAAAATCGGGTAATACGGACATCCGAGCGCAGAGTTATGACCATTTAAAGTTTCACCAATTTACAACTATTTTCTCTCCCTACATTTTATGTCAATGCTTCCGTGATATGTTAATCAAGTTCATGCCGCATTCGACTTTCATAAAAGCTTCATAGATTGACTTCAATGACTAATATTCAAGAGATAGTAATAGCCTAAAATAAAAAATAAGAATAATTGTATATTTAATTCGGTTTTTTCGGTTCGGTTCGTATCCAAAATTTTAAAACCGAACCGAATCACTAAATCCTGATTCAGTTCGATTTTTCAAAAAAATCATTTTTTTTAAAAAAAATTGAGAAAAAACCGAACTGAATTTCGGTTCGGTCCGGTTTTTTCGATTCTCCGAGTTTTTTGCCCACCCCTAAGTGCAACACTGTGTGAGTTTGATGTTGAGATATATGGGGACTGAATGAGTTCGATGTTGAGATATTATGGGGCCTATGTGAGGCTAGCTATTGAAATAGATTAAGAAAGTAACACGTGAGGACTATCAAGTCCTTGACATCATATATATGATTGTATACGCGTATGAATATGGATTCGTCCTTCATGAGTCACTAATTTGGTACCTCGGTGTACACTCATGTTGTGAAAAAGTTCGCCAATTAAAGTGAGAAGTGGACTTATGTGATAAAGATTCTACATTTACTATTTTTCTTTATTATTTACCTACTTTAATTAATTATATGTATTTGAATTGTCTATTTGGTTGACTTAAGCTGTGATATATGCATTTGTCACAACCAAACCTTGGGAGGGGTAGGCGGCTCGAGTGTACCACCTGTATATCATAACATGAACATATAATTGTCTGGGCCGACAAGGTCTCAGAATGACAATTACAATGAAAACCTGAAGAGGATGACATGTAACAATAGACACCTAACCAACATATAGATAACAAGGTTGGCAAGACCACACTCAACAATAGCAGGAGGGCCGACAAGGATACATCAACCACTAGTCTACAAGCTTCTAGGAGTAAAATAACATGTCATCAGGTCGGGAAAGGGCTCCACCATATCCAAAATAGATATAAACATATGTAGCATAACCTACCACTCTCTATACAACAACTCCGAAAGAAGAGGAGTGTGACGATCAACTGCTGAACCGAACAACCTACTATAGAGGTGTATCTGTCTGTATATATGCACATGTGAGCATGAAACACAACGTCCCAACAAAGGGATGCCAGTACGAAAGAATGTACTGAATATGTAATGCATGCAAATCATGTATATAAGAATGTAATATAAATGAAGGGTACAGAAGTCAACGTGAAATTCAGGACCGCCACTAAGGGCGTACAACAAACATACACATGATCATATGCATAATAGTAAAATTGGACCACTCTAAGGGGCCATATAATGTCATATCAAGCCTCTCTGTGGGGTGAATCATCATAACGTACCCAACTGCAATGGTGTGCACATATAAGTGTCGTACCCAACCGACTATAGCGCGACTCGGTAGAAAATAGATACATGTATTTATATATATACACACACACCATGCATGAAAGACCTCAAGGGACATAAAAAAATATGGTAAGAGTGACTGAAGGTCGGTATCCTGCAACTATCATTATGTAACTACGCACGTCAACTTTCATCAATAAACAAGAAATATATATATATAAGTACTCCTGACAAGGGACAAACAAGAGTCATATACTCTAATGGAATGAAAAGACATTGCAACTTAAGTTATCGAGAATAGGATTGTTTTGGAATACGTTTTGTTTAATTTTTTTGTTCTTAACAACATCATGCCAAAAGAAGTAATAAGCCCTACATACCTTGTCGCATTAGTTATACGGATCCACAAGTCCTCGTATGGTCTACGAACAATTATCTACAGCAACGAACGATTTTTATCAACGACAGATTCATAACTCATAAGAAAACTCACTTAGACATTTCGTCGAACACTTAGCGTGCATAGAATTCATATAATCTTATATAGCCCAACCTATACATATATCAACACAACAACCTCCTTTACCCACTCTTCTCCATCGCTATAACACAATCAACCACCCAACAACTTCATACTACTCTCTCAATCCATACAAACAGCCCAACAACACACACAACAAGATTTGATATTTTCAACAATCACTTAGCAATTTCATAGAAAGATCACTCTCTGACTTGTATAAGCTAAAGAACATGAAAAATGATATGAAACTTACCTCCAATCACAAGAATCACTCCAAATTTGAGATTACTTCACTTCAAATGATCCTCTAAATTCAGCACAACGAGGAGAAGAACGATCTAACAATAACCACAGGATTTCCTGCGTTGGATTTACTTAGTTTGCCTTTGATTTTGGCCAAAGATCATATGAGAACTTAAGGAGAGAGTTTAGGAGCTTATTAGGGTTGGAAAGTTGACGAAATGATGTGAAGGCCGAATTGCGTCTTTATATAAAAAAATAGGATAAGTATGCACCGATCATGACATGCGGCGCAGTATGCAAATCGCAGACACTGCCTACGAATTGCAGGTCATGTCGTAGACCTTGCCAAAAACTCCAAAAATTTTGGTCACACTCTGCATTGCATTTGTGTTTCGCAGACATGGTCTGTGATTCGCAGATCATGCTGATTCGCAGTTCATTCCAGGCAACGATGTTTTGTCAAAATTTAATTTAGTTGATTTGATTAGTCTTAAACCTTCCCGAAACTTATTCAACACTTACGTAAACCTTTATTAGTCATTTGGAGGGATCTTACCATCTCCAAACCTATATCGGCTAATATTACAATAACAACGACACATGAGATATGGGGTGTAACAACTTTCATGTTGTTAATTGTCAAATACATACTTCTATTCATGTTATCATCCATTTCCTTTATATTCCTTATGAATTGCATAAGTTATGGTAAGTTTGTAGTTTTTAAAGTAACTCTAGGCACTACTCTATTGGAAAGTGGTCAATGAAATTTATTGGGCATATATTAATTTTCGTATTCATACTACACTTGCTGCATTTCTGTGCAGATTTGAATCTCAGTTCCAACTTAGTATGTGAGTAGGGATGGCAAAATGAGTAAAATTATTGTTAACCGCCTAGCCCAACCCGTTTAAAATGATTTGGATACCCAACTCATTTAAGATAGATCCAATATGAATCAACCTATATTATTCACTTGAGCAAATCAATGTGTATCCATCAACTACACTCCCCTAAAGCTAATTGTATATTAGTACATCATACAAAGTTTTTAGGAGTCCAGACTTTTTTTTTAATTTCTTTTAATTTTTAATTTTTTTATTTCTTATTTTTAGATTTTTTTTATAAAGTTTTTTTATAATTTTTTTAATATTTGATTTTGTATTTTTATTTTTATTGATATAATTTTTCTTGAGAATCTAAGGACATTTTAGTTTTTAGCTTGTATTTTCACCTAACTATTGTGAAAGTCATGAATAATATGGTTATTCATATTGTCCGTGGATTAACACATTTTTTATTAGTGTTAAATATGATTGAGTCGAATATTTTATTTATTTTTGTTTAACTCATTTTTATTCCGCTCATATCTGATTCGACCTGCCCATTTTCTACTCTTATATGTGAGTCACTTCCAGCTTTATGGTAAAGACACCTGCCTTCTTCCGTAATGGCCACAATGTCTCTTACTTTATGCTATTTCGTCTTTAGTAGAATTCTGTATTAGCCCGAGCATTATACTTCCTCTATATAGTTTGCTCATGACAATGTGACACATGTCTTGGGGATTTTAGTGTCGGTGTTGGGATTTATAGCTTCCGTATTTGTACCACTTATCTTTATGATATTTTGTTATGTTAGACTTGTTTATTTTCTTCCGTGTACTCCATTTGTGTTAATTATTACTTCGTTCGCCTGGGACTTGTCGGGGCCGTCACAACTAGGGGTAATTTGAATTGTGATAATTAAATGGTTATCAAATTTTAAAAAATAAATGCACGACTAATTAAGATCTAAATGATAAAGATTTATACTTGAAAACTAAACAGATTTAATGACTGAAATCTAAACGATTAAAATTAAAATATTTTATAAATAAATGATGCCTTAATCACTTAATCCTAATGGATCCCTATTGACTTGAGGAAGTACCTCGGGTTAGGCCATTCGATATTGAAAGATATTGAGTGGGTAATTTTAAAATGATTGCCATAATAATCCCAGTCGCTTGTACAAGCTTGATAGACTTCACCCATTTGTTTTGCACCTAGGTTAGGTGTACATCCCTAAAGTTTTCTCAAAAGTACAACTCCTAATAATTTTTTTTCGCATTCCACGTGTTTTGATTAATTGTCTTTGAGGTCGTTTGGGAGTGTGTATAAGAATAATGCTAAATATGGTGTATTAATAATGCTTGTATTAGTAATGCTGATATTAATAATATTTGCATTAGTTATGTAAAGATTATTTTTTATTCATCGTTTGTTTTGGTGTATTAAAAATAACATACAATGCATAATTTTTAAACATAATTATTTATTTACAAAAATATCATTCATACTATACTTTTTGAGGGACTTCATGGACAATTGTGTCTTTAACCATGCTAATGCATGCATTAAAATCCATTGCATTGCTAATACCATGGTTTGTTAGGTATTAGTTATGCATATCATAACACCAAATAGGGTGCATAACTTGCATTAGTTATACATGGGATGAAAAAGTTATTATTAATACATAAAGCTAATACATACATTATATTCTCTAATACACCCTACCAAACGACCCCTTAGTTTCATTTCTGTGTTAATCATAGTTATAATAAAAATCAACCTTAATTTTGAAAGACATTGGTAGTCATACATAGTTACAAACCGTAATATAACTCTTTGTTGATACGATCTCGAGTCTCAGATAGTCACTATATATACTTGCAGAGTTACAGTGATTGTTTTTGTTAAATATACTCAATATACATAAGATCTACACGTGTATATCCTATGTATATTGGAATGTATACGGTTAGGATGATGTCCTCGGTTTTGGTGTCTTTATTGTACATGGTTTTGTATAGTTGTAGTGTACCTTAATTAGTCTTGTACTCTTACCATAATTGTATAGTTAGTCTCCAAATAGAATAAGAATTTAGGAGTAGAATAGGAATATGATTCTCCTATTATGGAAATATGTAAATTGTATATATAGTCTTTCAATTAATGAAAATAAATCAAGGGATTATTTCTTTCATGGTATCAGAAGTCTAGGTTACTTTTTTTCTCCAAAAAATTCCGTCCAACCTCTCTCGGTTTCCGAGCCTTCCCTGCCCTTCCCTCGGTTTTCGTGCCCGGCGGTGTTTCTTTAAATCCCTCAATCACATATTGTTCTAACAATATGTCTACATCACGGAACACGTTTCATCCTGCCCTTACAGTTTCTAACATCAAGAATAAAATCCCTCTTGTTATTGAAATAGAAAATGTCCAATATGCGATGTGGACCAAATTGTTCAAAATTCATGCACGCTCGCATCAAGTCATCCATCACATAATCCCCGCGGCTCCTGAGGATACGGAGGTGCCAAGACGCGAGGATGATCCTAAGTTGTGGATGACTTTTGATGCCACCGTCCTTCAGTGGATATATTCCACAATTTCTACTGACCTTTTGCAAACGATTATTGAACCTGACGGTACGGCACATGCGACTTGGGATAGACTACGTGGTATATTCTAAGATAATCAAAATTCTAGAGCTGTTACTCTTGAGCAGGATTTCTCCCACGCCCATATGGAGAGATTTTCCTAACATTTCGGCTTATTGCAAATTATTGAAGGAATTGGCCGACCAACTTGGCAACGTTGGCGCGCCGGTTTCGAATGATCGTTTGGTCCTCCAAATGGTTTCAGGCCTCTCCGAGGCCTATAGTGGTGTTGGCACGCTTCTTCGTCAAGGCAATCCACTTCCGCAATTTTATCAAGCTCGTTCTATGCTTACACTCGAAGAAGCGGGCATGGCTAAAAAGGCGACTATCGGTACTAGTCCTGTGGTTATGATGATCGAATCCACTGTTCATCCTCCTGGTTCCAACAACTTAGGCCAAAACCACAACAACGATGGCGGCAAAAATAGAGGAAATAAGAAAAATAATGGCAAGAATCGCGGCGGCAGCCGGAACAGTGGTGGTGGCGGTGGTGCCCCTCGGGGCAGTCAACAACAATAGCAGTTTTGGGCCCCTTAGTGGGCCCCTATGTAGTGGCAGTGGGG
This sequence comes from Anisodus acutangulus, assembly GCA_029783415.1. Classification (NCBI taxonomy): domain Eukaryota; kingdom Viridiplantae; phylum Streptophyta; class Magnoliopsida; order Solanales; family Solanaceae; genus Anisodus; species Anisodus acutangulus. The sequence continues at coordinate 20,679,145 of CM056500.1, forward strand.
CCCACAGTTTGGGACAAACAGTGGCAGCCCAATGATGCGACCTCCGGCGATGGCGGGCCGGCGGCAGCAGAGGCCCAACATGCGATGGGGATTTCGGCACTCTCTGCGGGCCGAGGCGTGGGTACTTGGACCTCGGCCTCCGCAGGCCCATCATGCAGTGGCCCTCATTTCTACCGACATCGAAGCCGCAATGCACACGCTTGGATTAAATCCTCCGGACCCAAATTAGTATATGGACACCGGTGCCACTACCCACATGACATCTGATTCAGGTACGCTCTCGTCTTATTCCAATTTGAGCAACCCTCGGGGCATCATTGTTGGTAATGGTAATTTTATTCCAATTCGTGGTTATGGTCATAAAACTTTGTCTCCCCCCATCCACCCCTTATCTTGAAAAATACCCTACATGCCCCCAAATTGATTAAAAACTTAGTGTGTGTCCGTAAATTCACCACTGACAATTCCGTTTCTATTGAATTTGATCCATTTGGTTTCTCTATGAAGTATTTCAAGACGAGGAGTCCTCTCATGAGGTGTGATAGTAGGGGAGATCTTTATCCTCTATCACACCCAGTTCCGGTCCATCGAGTCAAGCCTTGCCGTCCGCGTTTGCAGCCCTCGCTCCTTTCTTGTGGCCTGCTCATCTTGGTCATCCGGGGTTGTCTATTTTGTCGTCATTAGATAAAAATAATTTTATTTCATGTAAGGGTACGCGTAGTACTCCAACTTGTCAGTCTTGTTCTTTAGAAAAATATGTTAGGTTGTCAATTGTTTACTCAAATTCTCATACTTTAATGTCATTTGATATTATTCATAGCGACTTATGGACATCTCCTGTTCTTAGTTCTTCGGGTCATCGGTATTATGTTCTCTTTTTGGATGATTATTCTAAGTTTTTATGGACTTTTCTTATAGCGAAAAAAATCTCAAGTTTTTTCCATTATCTTAAAATTTAGAGCATTCATTAGAACCCAATTCGAATGGGAAATAAAAAATATTCAATGTGATAATTGTAAAGAATATGACAATGGAGTGTTTTGGAAATTCTGTGCTAATAATGGGATCAATTTTCATTTTTCTTGTCCTGATACGTCTTCAGAAAATGGGAAAGCCGAACGCAAAATTCGTACCATAAATAAGACTCTTTCATATTGGCATCATGCTTCTGTACCCCCGTCTTTTTGGCATCATGCTCTACATATCTCCTTAACATAATTCCTTCCAAAGGTTTGACATATTCTTCCCCCCTTCAAATTTTATATAATAAGACTCATTCATATTCACATCTTCGGGTCTTTGGGTGTTTGTGTTATCCGTTATTCCCGTCCACCACAATTAACAAACTTCAGGCCCGGTCTACTCCGTGTGTGTTTTTGGGTTTTCCGTCTAATCATCGTGGTTACAAATGCTTTGATTTATCCTCTAATAAAATCATCATTAGTCGTCATGTCATTTTTGATGAATTTCAATTTCCGTTTGCTAAGGTGAGTAATCTCGTGCCTAGTTCATATAATTTTTTGGATGATGATATATTCTCGTATATTATTCACCATTTTCGGACATGTCCCGCACCCAAAATTCTCGAGCGGGCCCACTGCCCGTTGGTCCCACTAGTCCTGCATAAGCTATGATTCCCTGATAGTCATCGGGCCGCCAAACAATTGGGCTACCCCAATTTTGGAACTGGTCCAGCCTCGCCATCGCTTCTCGAGTTGGGCCAAGCGCCCACCGCTCAGCCGCCACCCGTCCCAAGCCCAGCAAATTCCCAAAATTCACCCAATTCTTCCACGAGTCATAGCGATCACTCGTAGTCAACGGGGTATTTTTAAACCAAAACGACATTTTAATTTAAATTCTAATATTCTTAAATCACCCTTACCCCGTAATCCTGTGTCTGCATTGAATGACCCGAATTGGAAAATTACTATGACCGATGAATATAATGATCTTATTGATAATAAGACGTGGGAGTTGGTGCCCCGTCCTTCTGGTATTAATATTATTAGGTCTATGTGGATTTTTTCTCATAAGGACAATTCAGACGGTTCATTTGCACGACATAAGGCTCGGTTTGTGGGTGATGGTAAGACTCAGCAGATTGGTGTGGATTGTAGGGAGACGTTTAGTCCGGTGGTCAATCCGGCTACCATTCACACTGTACTCAGCTTGGCTCTTTCGAAAGCATGGCCCATCCATCAGTTAGATGTAAAAAATGATTTCTTACATGGTGATCTCAAGGAGACAATATATATGCATCAGCCTTTGGGGTTTAGGGACCCCAAGTATCTTCATCATGTCTGTTTGTTGAAGAAGTCCTTATATGGGCTTAAGAAGTCTCCACGGGCCTGGTATACGAGGTTTCCCGACTATGTTTCGACTATTGGGTTCATTCACAGCAGGTCGGATAATTCCTTGTTCATGTATCGTCGTGGGTCGCCCTTGGCGTATATACTTTTATATGTGGATGATATTATCTTGACTGCCTCTTCCGATGCATTACGCCAGTCTATCATGACAATGCTCAGTTCTAAGTTTGCTATGAAAGACTTGGGGCCATTGAGTTATTTTTTGGGATTGATGTCACTCGTCATGCAGGTGAGTTATTCTTATCTCAACGGAAGTATGCAGCTGAGATCATTGAAAGGGCTGGGATGTCATCCTATAAGTCCATTTCCACTCCAGTTGATACTAAGCTCAAGCTTAGTGTTGTGGCCGGCGCACCATACGAGGATCCGACCCGATATCGTAGTCTTGTAGGGGCCCTTCAGTATCTTACATTCACGAGACTTGATATTACGTATGTTGTACAGCAGGTGTGTTTGTTTATGCATGATCCCAGAGTTGAGCACATGAATGCGCTCAAACGCATCATTCGGTATATTCAAGGTACAATTGACTATGACTTACATTTATATCATTCGTCAACGTCTACACTTGTCTCGTATACAGATGCTGATTGGGGGGGGGTGTCCAGATACCAGATGGTCTACGTCTGGCTATTGTATGTTTCTTGGCAACAACTTGGGCTCTTGGTCTGCGAAACGTCAGTCGGCTCTGTCCCGCTCCAGTGCCAAGGCTGAGTATCGAGGGGTAGCTAATGTGGTTTCTAAATCATGTTGGTTACGTAGTTTGTTGTTAGAGCTTCATTGTCCTATTCAGAAAGCGACCTTGGTTTATTGTGATACTATTAGTGCCATCTATATGTCGGGTAATCCGGTTCAGCACCAACGCACTAAACATATCGAGATGGACATTCATTTTGTTCGCGAAAAGGTTGCTTGTGGTCAAGTACGGGTCTGCCATGTCCCTTGCAGGTATCAAATTGCAGACATATTTACAAAGGGTCTTCCCGCGGTCCTTTTTGACTATTTTCGAGACAGTCTCAACGTCCGAAGACCGCCCGCTATGACTGCGTGGGTGTGTTAAATATACCCAATATACATAAGATATACATGTGTATATCATATGTATATTGGGATGTATACGGTTAGGATGATGTCCTCGGTTTTAGTGTCCTTATTGTACATGGTTTTGTATAGTTGTAATGTAACTTAATTAATCTTGTAGTCTTACCATAATTGTATAGTTAATCTCTAAATAGAATAAGAATTTAGGAGTAGAATAGGAATAGAATTCTCCTATTATTAAAATATATAAATTGTATATATAATCTTTCAATTAATGAAAATAATTAAGGGGTTATTTATTTCCTTTTTTCAAATAGAGATATAGTTTGAGCGTATCAAATATCTCAAAATCCGCTTGAGATCGCAGGTTTGAATCACATGCGTGATAAATTATTGCATATTTTTAATATCTTTGTTAAGTTTCCTGACTCCTCCATTTCATAGTATAGCTATTTCTTGACCTCGTAATATTATTTTTTTAGAGTTCCTAGTTTATTTCCTTGGACAGAGAATAATTTCTAGTCAACATATTGAGAGTAACATTCCTTCTGAAAATTTAATAGCCACGAAAACAGTAAAACATAGGAAGGAAAAATTACCAAAAAACTACAAAAAGTGACAGGATGCAATCAGAGTTTGGTGCACTTTATTATGCAAATGCCTTATCTTCATAGTACTATTTAAGATAAGCATGTTTACACTTGCTAACATGTCAATTTTTATGGTGGGTTTAGAGTTGGTGCCGCCTCTCTTTTCTTAATTGGCAAAAAGAAAAAAGGGGATCACTAATTTCCGTTCCCTTTTTAACTTTTCCTCATGTTTTTACTTTGCGCATGATGATGATTGTTTAACTTATTTTTGCAAAACATTTCCTAATTATTTTTTAACTACCTCTAAAACAGATTAAATCTGAACTATATATAGCATATAGGTAATGTATTAGATATACAATTTGCATATAAAATGGCACCCTCACATTGATTGACAGCAAGTGTTGTTGAGTTTTGGTGATTCTCATCGCATGCATATGCTAACACTACTAATTTTTTTTTAAAATTTTAACATTGAATTTCCCGCTGGAAAATTTCAGTGGCAATTTCTCACTAAAGATCGTTGAAAAGTAATAAAATATTTCTCGAATATTCTTTCATTAATTATATCTCTCTTATTTTAGGTAGAATTATATTCCTATTATAATTAGGTCTCATATTTTAGGTAGAATTATATTTTCTATTGTAATTAGGTTGATTAGTTACCTAGTTTAAATTTTTTTGTACCACCATATATATTGTACATTATTGATGAATACAATCAAGGAACATATTCCTTTATGGTATCAGTAGCCTAAAAATACTTCCACTGATGCCGACCATAGCTCTCGGCCGCCACCTCCACGGAACCCTAGTGTTTTTTTTCCAGCCATTCTCTCTCCCTTCTCCTTCTAAATTTCATCTTCCATGGCTGACAAAACCAAATTTCATCCTGCACTTGCAGTAAACAACATCAAAAACTTCATCCCTATTACCCTTGAGATGGAAAAGGGTCAATACTCCTCGTGGACGGAGCTTTTTAAGATCCATTGTCGTGTTTACGAAGTTATCAACCACATCATCCCTCCTACACCGAAGTTCACAGACCTACCCTCGGCTTCGACTTCTGATGATGCACTCTAGTCTCGTTTGGATGCAGTCGTCCTCTAGTGGATATACGACACAATCTCTAATGATCTGTTGCACACCATCATTGAGATCGATGCCATTGCCCTCCAAGCGTGGGAATGTTTGGAAAGTATTTTCCACAACAACAAAACTCAACGAGCGTTATACCTTGAAAATCAATTCAGGAATGTTCATCAGGACAAATTCCCAAAAGTGTCTGCATATTGTCAAGAACTCAAGATGTTTGTCGACCAACTCTCCTCCGTCGGCGCATCAATCACTAATCAACGATTGGTCATGCAACTTATTGCAGGCTTGAACGAATCTTATGACAACATTACCACCATCCTTTAGCAATGCACACCATTACTTCATTTTTATGAGGCCCGTTCGAAGCTTATTCTTGAGGAAACCCGGAAAATCAAGCGCAACACCAGCATTGCCTACGCCGCCCTCACCACCACCGTCAGGCCCTCCGCCGACGGCAGGGCCTCCAACTCTAGCAACCAGAACCGTCGGCCCGAGGACGCACAGTAGCCCTCATCCACCCGCAATAACCGCTGAAGCAGGCAGTCCGGCGAGGGCCACGACAGACAGAATTTTGGCAATAACGACGACGGGAAGAGGCAGTCCCCGCCGGTAGGAAACATCCAGCAGCGATCGCGGAAGTAGAAGCAACCTTCATCGTGGGATGCTTAGGCCCCACCGTTATGGGCCTCTCATCCTAGCCCTTATGCGACATCTTCGTGGACTCCACCTCAGAACCGACAGGCCCACCCTAGCATACTCGACCCATGTCCCCAATAGGCCTACACAGCAAACCCCCCCACCCTCAATGTATGCACCGACTGACATTGAGGCAGCTATGAACACAATGTCACTCAACGCTCCAGACGAAAATCGGTATATGGACACATGCACCACATCTCACATGACGGCATCACAAGATACTCTCTCGTCTTATTCCAATTTGAGTAATTTAAATTAGAATATTACTATTGATAGTAAACAAGGCATTCCCATTCGCAGTTTTGGTCATTCATCCTTATCCCCACCATATCCACCACTAATCTTAAAAAATGACCTTCATGCCCCTAAACTCATTAGGAATTTAATCTTCGTGCGACGTTTCACAACTGATAATAATATTTCCCATGACTTTGATCCTTTTGGCTTTTTGTGAAGGATTTTACGATAGGGAAATGAATAATGAGACGTGATAGCACCAGAGATCTCTACCCTATTTCAAACGCCGTCAACAATCCAACCTCAGTTCCATCAATCTTTGCTGCTCTTTCATCTTCCTTATGGAACTCTAGATTAGGACATCCGGGAGATTATGTTTTACGCTCCCTTAGAAAAAAAAAATTTATTAATAGCAACCGTATTTCTTGGACTCCTATATGTGAATCCTGCGTTTTTGGAAAATATGTTAAATTACCATTTTCTGCATCCAAAAATTATACTTTACTACCTTTAGATATCATACATAGTGATTTGTGGACGTCCCCTATTTTAAGTTAGGCTGAACATCGATATTATGTGTTATTTTTAGACGATTATTCCAACTTTCTATGGACTTTTCGAATTGGCAATAAATCTCAGGTCTACCCCATTTTTTCATTATTTAGTGCTCTCGTAAAAACACAATTTGAAAAGATAATTAAATGTTTTCAATATGACAATGGCAGGGAATTCAATAATAATCAATTCAAACAGTTTTTCTCCAATAACGGTCTTACCTTTTGTTTTTCCTGCCCTCACACCTCCTCCAAAAATGGTAAGGCTGAACGGAAAATCCTAACCATAAACAACCTAATTTGTGCCCTACTTTCTCACATCTCAATTCCCCCCAATTCTGGCATTACGCACTATCCATGACAACCTATCTCCTAAACATATCCCAAACAAGTCTCTAGCTCAACGATGACACACTCAAGTTCTGTTTCGTAGGAACCCCTCCTACCAACACTTGTGTATCTTTGGATTTCTCTGTTATCCTCTCCATCCGATCACTCACAAACTACAACCTCGATCTTCCCAATGTGTGTTTCTGGGTTACCCACCAATCATTGTGGTTACTCGTGCTATGACTTGTCAAGCCGTAAAATTATTATTTCACGTCATGTCCTATTTTATGAGTCTCAATTTCCCTTTGCCTCCCTAAACTAACCACCTCAGCATTCCTACGACTTCCTAGATGATGGCCTGAACACTCTTCTAATTCATCATTTACATAGTCCGTCATCCCAGACCTCAGCACTCGCCCCCACCTCGGACAGTCCGAGACACACTGCCTACTCAGTTCTGCCGATGGTGGCTCAAAACAGCCTGCCTCAGGGTGATTCCACAGCCACCTCTCAGCAAATTGAGCATCGGCCAGCCGGTCTTGCCACCCTTGCCCTTCCTTCTCTTCCCGGCAGTCCCGCGGCACGTCCCCCTCCCATCCCGCGACCCGAGACACGCTCTCGGACCATGGAAACCCATGCAATGCATATAATTCATAAACCTAAATGGTTGTTTAACCTATCCATTTCAGTTGTCCCTTCCCCTGTCTCTCAAAATCCGATGGATGCCTTGTCCGACCCTAATTGGAAAGCCGGAATGATTGACGAATATAATGCTCTTATTGATAATAAGACGTGGGACGTAGTACCCCGTCCACCTGATGCTAGCATTATTCTTTATATATGGATTTTTAGATATAAAAAGAAATCTGATGGTTCTTTTGAGAGGTACAAGGATCGTCTTGTAGGTGATGGCATATCTCAACATGTGGGGGTGGACTGTGATGAAACGTTCAGCCCAGTCGTAAAGCCCGCAACTATCCAGACCGTCCTCATCATTGTTCTATCCAAGTCTTGGCCCATTCATCAGTTTGATGTCAAGAATGCCTTCTTACACGGGGATCTTGATGAAACGGTATATATGCATCAGCCTATGGGTTTTAGGGATCCTATTCATCCGAATTATATGTGTCTATTGCGGAAATCGCTCTATGGACTGAAACAGGATCCTCGAGCATGGTACCAGCGGTTCACTGATTATGTCTCATCTATCAGATTTTTTCACACAGCAAATTCGATCATTCTATGTTCATCTGCAACAAGCTTATATACATGGCTTACCTATTATTATATATTGATGACATCATCCTCACCATATCATCTGATGCTCTCCGCCGGTCCATTATGTCTGTCCTTTCCCCTTAGTTATTTCTTGGGCATCTCTGTCACTCGACATTCTGGCGGCCTATTTCTGTGTCAGAAGAAGTACGCCTAAGAGATCATTGAACCTAAATAGTAGTGTTTTCACACCAAAAAATAGAAAATTTCTCAACGTTTCAATGATAATATGTTTCCCTCGTGGGTTTTTCCAATGAGCTGGTTCAGAGGAAATGAGACAGAAAAATCATGTTTTGTAGTACAAATTTCCCGCTGAATGGCTGTGGGAAAAAACTTTTGATTTTAATAGTGTAATTATTTTGATTGAGATAGTCTCAAGATCCATTTTTACATTGTTTACGCTGAAATTATAGTTAGTGAAAGACAAAAAAAAAAGCATGAATAAAAGAGGAAACTAAAGTCTATCTTTGATATACATAGTCTCAGACAGCAACAACATTCTTAATTGCATGAAAACTGAAATTTTGAATTTTAATTAGGTTTACAGATTAATGAATATACTTGCTCTTCTTTTCAAAACGTCAAGTTTCTTTAATAAAATATAAAGAGTCAGATTCAAGAATGACATTTTCTCCAACTAAGCAGGACTGTCAATCCAATGTACATAACAAATACTACACAATTACTTTAAGAAAGAAAGGGAATTAGTTGAACCCTTGAAGACACGAAGTGAAGAATCTGGCAGTGTTTAAATCATATATGTTTCCAACATATTGAGGAACAAAAATACCATTTTCTGTGCAATTAAAATTTTAGTGATTGATTGAATATTATTTAATCACAATCATATTTGTCATAATGTATGGTCGGTCACTAGCTCTCAACAAAAGATCACGAGAGAGCTAAATCTTACTCTCAAGTCAACTAAATATATATTTTTTTGTTTTATTTGAATTATGTAATTTAATTGTTAAACAGAGGTCATATACCTGTGATATACACTGAATATACAACAGTATATCACAGGTATACAAAGCAGTGGACTGGGCAGCAGTGGGCCTCGGCAGTGGGCCTCTCGGCCAGTCCCGCAGATTGGGTTGACAAGAATTGGGCCTAGGCAGTGGGCCTCTCGGCCAGTTCTGCAGATCCAAGTGACAATAGGATATTGTATATATGGTATATATATTTGTAGTATATTGTAATGTAAATGTTACCTTAATTAGTGTTATACACTTACCATAATTGTATAGTTAGAATTATGGTAGAATAAGAATTTAGAAGTAGAATAAGAATTTAGAAGTAGAATATGAATAGGATTTTTCTATTATGGAAATATGTAACTTGTATATATAGCTTTTCAATTAATGAAAATAATCAAGGGGGTTATTTCTTTCATGGTATCCAAGAGACTAGGTTTTACAAAAAAAATTCTCTCCCTAAATTTTTGACCTTCTCGGCTGAGAACCGCCCCCCCTCGGGTTTCTCTCCCAAATTTCGTCTTCCGCTCTCAAAAACCTCTCTTAAATTTCCCCTCCTTCTTTGTTCTTTCAATATGTCTAAGAACAATTATCACCCTGCCCTCACAGTTTCCAATATCAAGAGCTGTATCCCTATAATACTTGAGATGGAAAACGTCCAATATGCGACGTGGGCGGAGTTGTTTAAAATTCACGCTATCTCTTATCAAGTTCTTCCTCACATCATTCCTCCCGCTAGACCCCTTCCTGCGGAGGATCCTGAGTTATGGATTACACTTGATGCTACCGTTCTCCGGTGGATCTACGCCACTATTTCGGTGGACCTTCTACAGACGATTATTGAGCCGGATACCACGGCTATGGCTGCATGGAATAGATTGTGTGACATATTCCAAGACAACCAACATTCACGTGTCGTCACACTCGAGCAGGAATTCTCTCTCGTTCGAATGAACGAATTTCTGAATGTTTCTGCATATTACAAGAAACTAAAGGAGTTGGCGGATCAACTCCGTAATGTTGGCGCACCAATAACGAATAATCGTCTAGTTCTACAGTTGGTTGCAGGTCTTTCGGAGGCCTATAATGGGGTTGGCACTCTCCTTCGCCAAAGCAACCCTCTTCCTGATTTCTATCAAGCCCGATCCATGCTTACTTTGGAAGAAGCAGGTTTGGCTAAAAAGGCAGCTACCGGAGCAAGCCAAGTCGTCATGGTGGCGTCCTCTCCTAGTTCTTCGGGTTTTGTTAATAATTCGGGCCAAAATCATAATAATGGTGGCGGCAAAAATAATCGCAAGAATAATAAGAAAAACCGTGGGTAAACGCGGCGGTTCTGGTGGTCAGCAAGCAGGTGGTGGGTCCCATCCAGTGAACAGTGGCCCACCACCCCCCTGGGCTCAGCAGTGGGGCCCATGGCAGTGGGGCTGGGGCCGTGGGCCAGCAGCCCTTACAATCACGCAGGCGATCCGGCGATGGGATGGCCAGATCCAGCCCAACGCCCAGCGGTGGCGGCCACCGTCGATGGCCCAACAAGAACTCCAGCGGCTACGGCCCAGCACCATCACGGATAGGAGTTCTTGGGCCCCGACCTCCGCAAGCCCATCATGCAAAGAGCCCCACTCGGCCCGATATCGAGGCAAAGAATGCACACGCGTTGGGATTGACTCAACCGGACCCAAATTGGTACATGGACTCCGGGGCAACTACTCACATGATTTCCGAATCAGGTACTCTCTCATCTTATTCCAATTTGAGCACCCCTCGGGGTATAATTGTTGGTATTGGCAACTCTATTCCAATTCAGGGTTATGGTCAGAAACGTTGTCTCCCCCCAATCCACCCCTTCTCTTGAAAAATACTTTACATGCTCCTAAATTGATTAAAAATTTAGTGTCTGTCCGGAAATTCACTACTGACAATTCCATTTTCGTTGAATTTGATCCGTTTGGTTTCTCTGTGAAGGATTTCAAGACGGGGAGTCATCTCATGAGGTGTGATAGTAGGGGGGATCTGTATCCTATCATGCCTGGTTTCAGTCCATCGAGTCAAGCCTTGCCGTCAGCTTTTGCAGCCATCTCTCCTTCCATGTGGCATGCTCGTCTGGGTCATCCGGGATCTTCTATTTTATCAGTTTTAGATAAAAATAGCCTTATTTCTTGTAAGAGTACGAGTCGTACTCCACTTTGTCAGTCTTGTTCATTAGGGAAAATTGTTAAGTTGCCATTTGTAGACTCCAATTCTCATACTTCAAAGCCATTTGATATTATTCATAGCGACTTATGGACATCTCCTGTTCTTAGTTCATTGGGTCATCGATATTATGTTCTCTTTTTAGATGATTATTCTAGATTTTTGTGGACGTTTCCAATTGCGAATAAATCACAAGTGTTTTCCGTCTTCATCAAATTTAGAGCGTTCATTCGTACTCAATTCGAAAGAGAAATAAAAAATATTTAATGTGATAATGGGAAAGAGTATGACAATAGGGAGTTTCGGGAATTTTGTGCTAATAATGGGATAAATTTTCATTTTTCGTGTCCTCATACATCTTCACAAAATGGGAAAGCCAAACGCAAAATTCGTTCCATCAATAATATTGTCCGAACTCTCTTAATTCATTCCTCCATACCTCCTTATTTTTGGCATCATGCTCTACAAATGACCACATATCTTCTTAACATAATTCCTTCTAAAGGTCTGACATACTCTTTCCCCCTAAAAATCCTATATAATAAGAACCCTTCTTATTCTCATCTTCAGATTTTTGGGTGCTTGTGTTATCCGTTATTCCCATCCACCACAATTAACAAACTTCAGGCTCAGTCTACCCCGTGTGTATTTTTGGGTTATCCGTCGAATCATCGTGGTTATAAGTGTTTTGATTTATCCTTCAAGAAAATCATAATTAATCGGCATGTCATTTTTTATGAAACCCAATTTTCTTTTACAAAAGTTCATACTCCTGAGCCTAGGTCGTATAATTTTTTGGATGACCAAATATCCTCGTATATTATTCGGAATTTTTTGGACATCTCTCGCACCCAAAATACTCCAGCGGGCCCACTGCCCGCTGGCCCCACAGTTCCGCCCGTAGCAACATCTTCAGCCACTGGAACAGTTCCAGCAATTGGGCCAGTCCAGCCCAATTCTGGAACTGGTCCAGACGACGAGTCCATTTACCGATTTGGGCCAGCAGGCCCACTGCCTGCTGGCCAGTCCGTCCCGAGCCCAGAAAATTCTCAAAATTCCCTCAATTCTTCCTCGAGTCATAGACCGGTCACTCGTAGTCAGCGGGATATTTTTACACCTAAAAGACATTTTAATTTACATTCTGATGTCTCTAAATCCCCATTGCCCCGCAATCCTGTGTCCGCATTAAATGACCCTAATTGAAAAATTGCTATGATTGATGAATATAATGCTCTTATTGATAATAAGACGTGGGAGTTGGTGCCCCGTTCATATGGTATTAATGTTATCAGGTCTATGTGGATTTTTGCTCATAAGGAAAATTCATATGGGTCCTTTGCTCGACATAAGGCGAGACTTGTTGGTGATGGTAAGACTCAGCAGGTTAGGATAGATTGTGGTGAGACGTTTAGTCCGGTGGTCAAATCGGCTACCATTCGCACTGTGCTTAGCTTGGCTCTTTCAAAGACTTGGCCAATTCATCAGTTGGATGTCAAGAATGCTTTCCTACATGATGATCTCAAGGAAATAGTCTATATGCATCAGCCGTTGGGTTTCAGGGATCCCAACCGCCCTCATCATGTCTGTCTGTTGAAGAAATCATTATATGGGCTTAAGCAGTCTCCACGGGCCTGGTATACACGATTTGCTTCCACTATTGGGTTCACTCACAGCAGGTCATATAATTCCTTGTTCATCTACCGCCGTGGTTCGTCATTGGCCTACATTTTGTTGTATGTAGATGATATCATCTTGACTGCCTCTTCCGATGCCTTGGGCCAGTCTATCATGATCATGCTCAGTTCTGAGTTTGCTATGAAAGACTTAGGGCCTTTGAGTTATTTTTTGGGGATTGCCGTCAAGCGTCATTCAGGTGGCTTGTTTTTGTCTCAACGAAAGTATGCTGCTGAGATCATAGAGAGGGCTGGGATGTCATCCTGTAAGTCCACTTCCACGCCAGTTGATGCAAACCCAAAGCTAAGTGTCGCAGCAGGTGCACCATACGAGGACCCGACCCGCTATCGCAGTCTGGCAGGGGCCCTCCAGTATCTTACCTTTACTAGACCGGATATTACGTATGCGGTTCAGCAGGTGTGTTTATTCATGCATGATCCCAGGGTTGAGCACATGAATGCAATCAAACACATCATTCGGTATATTCAGGGGACACTGGACTATGAGTTGCACTTGTATCCTTCATCTACATCCACACTTGTCTCTTACACGGATGCTGATTGGGGTGGTTGTCCCGATACCAGACGGTCAACTTCTGGCTACTGTATGTTTCTTGGCAACAACTTGGTCTCCTGGTCGGCAAAGCGTCAGGCAACGCTATTACGCTCAAGTGCAGAGGCAGAATATCGAGGGGGTAGCGAATGTGGTCTCCGAATCATGTTGGCTACGTAATTTGCTTTTGGAGCTTCATTGTCCCATTCAGAAGGCAACCTTGGTATATTGCGATAACATTAGTGCCATCTACCTTTCAGGTAACCCAGTTCAACACCAACGCACCAAGCATATCGAAATGGACATTCACTTTGTCCGTGAGAAGGTTGCAAAGGGTCACGTTCGCGTATGCCATGTCCCGTCTCGTTATCAAATTGCAGACATATTTACAAAGGGTATACCAGCGGTTCTCTTTGAAGATTTTAGGGACAGTCTCAGCGTTCGAAGACCGTCCGCTATGACTGCGGGGGTGTGTTAAACAGAGGACTATGACCTGTGATATACACTGAATATACATCAATATATCACAGGTATACAAAGCAGTGGACTGGGCAGCAGTGGGCAGCAGTGGGCCTCTCGGCCAGTCCAACAGATTGGGTTGACAAGAATTGGGCCTAGACAGTGGGCCTCTCGGCCAGTTCTGCAGATCCAAGTGACAATAGGATATTGTATATATTGTATATATTGTATATATTGTATATATATTTGTAGTATATTGTAATGTAAAGGTTACCTTAATTAGTGTTATACACTTACCATAATTGTATAGTTAAAATTATGGTAGAATAAGGATTTAGAAGTAGAATAGAAATAGGACTTTCCTATTATGGAAATATGTAACTTGTATATATAGTCTTTCAATTAATGAAAATAATCAAGGGGATTATTTCTTTCATTAATCTTAAGCACAACTACTACTGTCCCGTTTTCTTGCCATTTCCCTATTTTTATTTCATTTTTCCAATAAATTCTCTTGATTTGCACTTACTTATAATCCTTTTCTCAAGTCTTGCCAATAATCTTCCCATTCTCTCGTTAACCTGCTTTCTTTTTAAGTTAATTATTCGATTAAAGAAGAGATAAGAGGTATTTAGTCAAACAACTCTTATGATTGATGCTGTTATAAGGTGTTTTTTCTACAATTTAAAAAGGAATACTTATTAATCAGTGAAATTGAAGGGAGTCTCCTATATAGCTAACGTAGATTTCCCTCATTCTCATGGACGTATTCGTTTTTGGCGTAAAATAATTAGCAGAATAAACAAAAGGGGATTAGTTGGATTTGGGATTCGTGAGAATTTAGCGTAACGAACCATAAATGGGAGATTGATTGATAGTGCGAGGGATTATTATGTATAGATTGATGGTTGCTTAACGCATTTGGCTTCTGTATTTTAGCCTTAAGCATAGGACACATTTCTACTTCCAACACTAACCACTTCCTTCCCCCCCTAAAAAAGAAAAGAATTAGGGTGTGTTTGGTATGAAGCAAAGTATTTTTCATGGATAATGTTTTGTTGGAAATAATTTATTTTCTTATCTATTTTTTAGTGTTTGTTAATTAAGCAAAAAATATATTATCTCAAGAACATATATATGTAATCTTGAAAATCACTATGGGGTAGGATGTGGTGTGGAGTGGGGTTTGGGGGTGCCGGCTGCCGGGTGGTGGGATGGTCAAGGGGTGAGGGTTGAGAGCATTGGGTAGGTGGGGAGGAGATAAAGAACTTGAAATGTCATTTATAGAACTTGTTTTCCAGCTTTGTTTTCCAGCTTTGTTTTCCCTACTTCCAGGGGCGTCTTTAGGAGCCCTTTTTTTATTATTAAGTAGTATTAGCAAGAATTTACTGTAAAGGCCCATAATTCGCAGGTCTTAGCATAATCTAATTATTGAAATCATATATTTACTTATATTAAGGGCCCACTTTTACGAATCAGAACAGAGCCTCCAAAATGTTTGAGACGGCCCTGCCTACTCCATTAGGGAAATTATTTTTCTTTTTTTTAATAAACTTATTTTCCTTTTAAAATATTTTCGAACATGAAAAATTGAAAAATATTTTCTTCCATATCAAACACACTACTAGTATAGACTGACAACACAAAATATTATTATCACATCACTTTATTTAACACATTGTAACATGCAATTTACCTGCTAAATTATTAATCATACTTTTTATTTAGAGTAGATATAATTATATTTTAAAGAATCTAATCATGTAATTTTTTTTACACGGTTAACGTAAAGGAGTGAAAGAGAGAAAGAAAAAAAGAAACATACACCATATACCCCACCTCGTGGATGGTGTAAAAGAAATCCTAGTGAAGAAGAGAAGCAAAATATGAGGGGACATTCTTTTGTTCCTCAATCTTTCTCTAGTTTCCAATTTAATCAAACTCTATTATTTTAATGTGTTAAAGAAAGTCCAAAAGGAGACATATGCAAATGCATGATTGACCTCATTTGATCCTTTACTACACTAGTAATGTTATGGTCAAATGTATTTTAATGCGCTATTCTTGGGTTTGCAGCTACAATTGTTCTAAAATACTATTTCCTTTTTTCTCACTTCATGTGATATTTTTTCTTTTAAATCAATCCCAAGAAATTAATATTTTTATATATTTAGTAATAATTTGATTTTTTTTATTTTATACAATTTATAACAGTAAGAATATATATAGCTTATTTTAGATTATAAATTTCAAAAGTCTTTTTTTCATTCTTAAATTTTGTGTCAATAAAATACTATTACATAATCTATCGAGAGAGTATGAAATTCTAAAAAGCTGCATCTAATCAAATAGACAAGTTTTTTTTCTTTTTTTGCCCTTGTGGAATTTCAAAATGCTACTCCTTCAGTTTCAATCGTCATAGAGTTTAAGAAGATAAAAAAGGTTTTGAAATTTATGATTTTAAATTAAAAATATGTGTATTGTATCAAAATGTCTTTTAAAACATATGGTCTTAAATATGACATATAAAATATTGGGTATAAAGAATTATTAAATATAAAATATGACATTTTTGTTTAAACAAATTAAAAATGAAAGAAAGATAAATAAATTAAAATGGAGGGAGTATTTTTTTAGTTAGATAACATCCTTTTGCTTTCTTTTTTCGTGCTCTGTTTAATTGTGAAGAGAATGGATTTGTCGATGTGAAAGCCGTTCACAATACAGTGGCAGACACATATAGATCTTTTGCAATTAAGACGTACCAAAAAAGGAAACAGTATTATATCTTTATGGGTCATTTGGTTCGATAAGGTGAAATATTTTAAAATTAATATTTTATTCAGTTGAAGGTATAATTATTTTTAATATAAAGTTATATCTTCGTTTAAATAATGTATAAATTTGATTCTAATTTAATTCTGAGATATTCATTTTATCTCATTAAACTTGGTAGTATTATTTTATCTACCTGGAAGGGGCAATAAATTAATCTATAAATTATAATCACAGGATAACTTAGTTGCAAACCAAACAAAATACTCCATCCGTCCTAATTTATATGAAGGTTGACTGGTTTACAGAGTGAAACAACTCTTTTTTTTTTTACTCAATTGCAAATATAGATTTTTGAGTATTTTATAATAAAATTACATGTTTAAAAACTACATAAAAAGTACTATAAGTCTGCATAATTAATAATTAATAATTAATAATATCTGAAATGAGTTAGAGAAAATCATAATAAAAAAATTGTTTGACTCTCAAATTGATTAGTTCTCATATAAATTGAGACGGATGTGTTAAGAGTCCCACATCGAATATGAAATGGGAACATGAACTACTTATATAGACTTGGACAATCCTCACTCTACAAGCTAACTTTTGAGTTTGAGTTAGACCCAAGATATATTTTTTACGGGATGAAGTAGTGTTGGTATTTATTTCTTCTTAATTTCTCTCTATTTTCTTTTTCAAAATCTTTTGGTCAAGGTCCGAAGTTCTCTAGTTACAGGCCAACATAGCGTCCAAAGCCGATCTATGGTCACATCACACAGGAGTACGAGCTTTTGGACAATTATAGTACTGAGTAGTGTGTTTTAAGTAGGGCTGGCCAGTGGGCCGGGACAACCCGACCCCGGTCCCGCCCCGACCCCGCCAAAAAAAAAAATAAATAAATAACGGGGGCGGGACTCGAACTCGGGACGGGACGATGTCTCGTCCCGCGAGACCCGAGCCCGCCCCAGGCCCGCGAGACCCGACCCCGCCCCGAGCCCGACTTCACCCCGACTCCCACCCTTTTTCCCCTTTGCAAAACGACCTGCAACGACCATTTTAGATTATGGTCGTTGGCCAACGGCCATTTTAGGCCCCCATCCCCAACCCCTACCCTTAATATTTATTTTTAACCCATAAGTTATTATATTTACACTTTAACCCAATTTTCCAACTATAAATAACTCATTTTCTCTTCATCTTTCTCACAAATCTTCCTACAATCTCTCTAATTTCTCAATATATCTCTCTACAAGTCTACATTGTTTGCTAAATATTCAATTTTATTTATTCATTTGGGAATTGGTAGTGAAGTTGGCAACTAGCTTGAGGATCTTCCATCGAGCAAAGTTTCAATTTTCAACCTCTCGATTACACGTCGGCGTTTGGTACATTCGTTCCTTCATTAAATTATTATTGTCTGTTTATTTTATTTAGATCACTTAATTTTATTGTCTTTAATTATTTATTTATTTATTATCATAATTCAAATGGAAGGATTAAAAGGTATGTTTAAGGGTAAGAGTAAGGGTGCTTCTTCTAGTAGGGGCAACCAGGGCAATGGTACTTCTTCTAGTCATCTTATTCCTACACAGGATGATTTTGTTGATACTCAACATTTTCCTACAATACCATTAGATTTAGACCAGGAGCTATTTTCTGGAACTCAAGAAGACTTTAATTTAGACGATGATCTAGATGATATACCCACTAATGTTGATGACAACACACCCACTAGTGCACCTTCAATTGAAATACCTCCTATTCCCCCTAGTATGAGACGATGTCCAGCAAAACGACCATTAAAATCAAATGCATGGACATTTTTTGATAGGGACGTAGAGAATCAAGTAGCCATATGTAAAATTTGTAAAAATGTTTTAAAATTTAAAACTGGAAAAGGTCACGGTGGGACGGGGGGTTTAATTAGACACGTAGTAAGTGCTCATCCAGCTAGGTATGCCCAATATCAGGCTTCAAAACCGGGTGCGCAAACGTCTGCTCCATCGGGACAAGATTCACATACTGATATTGTCCCGGACCAAGTACATGGTCAAATTAACCCTATGACGGGGGGAATTGTAGGCTCTAAATACAATAAACATAGAGATAGGGAAGCAATATCAAAATTAGTTGCTGTGGATGGTTTGCCTTTTTCATTTCCTTCATCTCCTGGTTTTATTCATTACATTAGCGATATATATAATCCTGCTTTTAACGGTTTTCCTAGATCAACTGTTAAGAGAGATGTATTTAAATTCGTGCATGAATATCAACAATATTTACGTTTTTCATTATATCATTTTAATGGCAAAGTATCTATCACGTCTGATATAGGTCGTAGTACTAACGACCATGATTATTTAATCAGAACTTGTCATTGGATAGATTATAAATGGTCTATGCAAAAATGTATTTTAGCGTATAGATATATAGATGATAGGCACACTGGTACTTTTATTGCAGAAAATATTTATCAAGTGTGCGATTATTACGGAATTACCGATAAAATTATGACTATTACATTAGATAACGCTTCTAATAACAATTACGCAATTATAATTTTAAAAAATAGTTTAACTCCATCTTTTCCAGACCATTTTCATATAAAATGTGCGTGCCATATATATAACTTAATTGTAAAGGATGGTCTATCACTTTTTGAAGACATTCTTAGTAAAATACAATTTGCTATAAACTTTATTTTTAAAAGTAATAAAGTACAACGTAGAAAAGAATATAAAAAAATTTGTCATGATTGTGGACTACCTTTTAGAAAAATTCCACAAGAAGTATCCACTTGGTGGAATTCTTTATACGAGCAACTACTTGTTGCTTATGACTATAAATTACCTATAACTTTATTTTTTAATTCTCATAATAAAAAGCCAGCTGATATGATTTTAGATAGTGATTGAGAAAAAATTTTCGAACTTATTGTATTTTTAGAGAAATTTTTTCAAGCAACAAAAGAATTTTCCGGTATATATTATCCTACTATTTCAACTATGCTATTTTATATAACTCTAATATTTTTATTACTTAGTGAATATATGGAAAAACCAGCTTATAAGGCAGCTATTAAAAAAATGTTTCTCAAAATAAAAAAATATTTTATTCCTATTCCCTCTATTTATATTATTGGTTCTGTATTAAATCTTACTATTAAAATAGACGGTACTAAATCACTAATTGAAACTATTTACGATTGTATAGAAGTACTACCACCTCCAAGTCCCAAAAATCTAAATCACCCACCACCTATTGAACAAACTAAAGAAGAAGTATTGTCTAGCGTAGAACACCAATGCAAAAATATATATAGATTTTATCAACAAGAAAATGCTAGTAACTTACCGACTTCCATACCATCTTCTTCATCTTCAACACAACCTCACAAAGACATCTTTGTTTCTGCGGCTAGTATTGAAAGCCTCGTAAATAGAATGTGCGGTCGTACCTCTACTACTAACCAAATTAGCGAAGTTAGATATTTTTGTTTTGCGAGGGTTCTGCATCAGATCAAGAAGTTATCAATGAAGATGGACATGAAGACTTCTTTGAAATCTTGGAGGGAGAATGAGAAGACCTTTCCGACACTTTCATTGATGGCTCGAGATGTTTTGAACATTCAAGCGTCGTCAACTGCGTCTGAAAGCGCTTTTTCTGCAGGCAGATATCAAATAGGAGACCATATACACTCATTAGCCGGAGACAACTTGGAAATTGCAGTATTATTCAGAGATTGAATACGAGCGGAGTGGAGAAGGTGCGGTCAACCGGAGATCAACGAAGAAGATGATGAAAACTACAACGAAATCTTAACCGAAGGTAGTGGAAGCGACGTGGATCAATTTGACCAACAAATACCAATTCCAACCGAAGAACCACATGAAATCATCAAGCAATTAGAATGTAATTTTTTTAATTGTAATTTTATTATGTAATTTACAACTTTTGGACAACACCACAAAGTTGCAATTTAGATTTTAGACAATTGTATTTGTATTACAAAAAAATTATATGTCTATTAAATAATATAAGAGGCACAAAAACAACCTTGAGATGTTTTTATTACACTATCTTGTTTTGTTTATTGAGTTTTTTTTATACATATGTTATTTAAAAAAAAAAAAATGAAAACCCGCCGTATCCCGCCCCGCCCCGAGCCAGCCCCGAGCCCGCCCCGCCCCGATACCGACGGGATCGGGATCGGGACGGGACTTGCTCTAGTCCCGCCAGACCCGACCCCGCCCCTTCTCCCGTCCCGCCCCGACCCCGCCAGATCCGGCCCGCCAGACCCGAGCCCGACCCACTGGCCACTCCTAGTTTTAAGTTCTCTTATAAATATGTCCAAAAATATATGATGAGTGAAAAAAAAGAGCAGAAATGTGTCTTTCTAATACAATACTTAATTTGAGCAATATTCCTTTTTACCACACCATGCGACTCTTTCCTTTATAATCTATCTCACACCTTCTATTTACCCTTGATGAGATAAGTTATGCCCACAAAATATATACGTCTTGTTATAAATCAAAGATTTTAAAAAATTTCTTGCTTTCTTCTTAAATTTTACCTAATTAAATACCATCATATAAATTGAGATGACGGAAATAATAAATTTAACTTATGTGTGCTCACAGTATAAAGGGTTTTATTTGATATAATGATTTTACCTATTTTAGCAGTTTTATTTTTTATTATTTGGGTAACTAGGTAGTTTTATTTGTTATATGCAATTTCTTGTAGTTTTTTTTTTAAAAAAAATGATCTGACATAAAAATTTCATCTATATTATAAGACAGTATATGGACGTTAAACTCATTATAAACTCATACATAATTATGAAGTAGACATTGTCAACCAAAAGTGGTTGCAAATCTTTATCTCTTCAATGCTCCTTTGCTTTCAAATAGATAACAAAACAAAGAGCGCTGATAATTACAACATGACAAAAATGCAAGTGAAAAACTTCTAAGGTTTTCAATGTGTGATTTCCCTCTTTGTTTTAGTTTACAACTCTTGCAAATCCAAGATTATCCAGTTAAACAAAAACTAAATAAAGAAAAAGAAAGTGAATTACGTTTGATCAACTTATTCTAAAGTCGAAAAATCGATCAAATGAGCTTTTTGCACAAACCTTATCATATAGAGATAATGATCATCAACATATCTGAACTGTTACTTTTTCATAAGTTTTCTACCCGAACTATCAGATTAGCGAGTTTTCTACCTGAACTATTACCAATTATTTATCAAAAGCACACCTCAACAATTAGTTGTTTATTTTTTCTACCTGAACGATAAGTTAAGAAAAGTGAACAACTAATAGTTGAGGTGTATTTTTGATAAATAAATAATGATAATTCAGATAGAAAACTCGTACCCCTAATAGTTTAGGTAGTAAACTCAGAAAAGTAATGTTTTTGACCATTCACTATTTAATCAACCGATGATTGAAAAAAACAAAGGGAACATTTCTACATCAGCATGGCGGCACGCTTTCATTAACTTGCAAAAACCTACATTTCTTAATGAGAAGATTAATTATAAGTGACATAAAAAATAAATTAAAGAAAAATTACAACCTGACCTTTTGTGTAGTCACAATCTAATTGTAGTAAGCGAAGGATAAACACTAACATTAAGCATGCATTCTTTGACTAGTAAGTCAGATGTCGTTATTGAGATCTCCTCTTTATCTACTTTTAATACTCTCTTCGTCCCAATTTAAGTGTCACCACTTGATCGGGTATGGAATTAAAAAAATAAGACAGGACTTTGTTATATTTACTAAATTATCTTTACTTTAGTATATTATTTTATTGATTTTTCTTCACAATAAGTATATCTTCAATATAAAGTGGGACCTAATAAGGATACAATAGGGATACTGTCATTAAATAGTTGTCAAATATAAAAATGTGGCATTTATTTTGAAACAAACTAAAAAAGGAAATAGTGACACATAAATTGGGACGGAGGGAGTAATATTCTTCTTATTCTTACTTAAATTACTCTAATGACGTGGAAAGAAACTTAAGGTTAGTAACCATCACGTAATAACAAAAAAACATGCTTTTCCATAATATTTTGTACTAATAATGATAAGGTCTCTGCTTAGTTTATTTTAAGGAAAAAACATTTAGTGGGATGGAAAAAAAAATAACATGGTGATGAAACTAGCCGTCCAAAAGAGCCACATCTAATCCTCTATAAGGAAAAAGCTGCTAAGAATTAGTTGGTTTAGCAAGCAATTGATAGAGTTGAAATCATTAATTAAAACATTAAACATCCTGATGTTAGGTCGGCATCTAACGGTAATTAAAGATTACTTTTGGTTGTAGAGATATAAGCGTTTTCTCATCACCCCCTCCCCCTCCTTATATTAGAGTTTGTCATGAATTTCCTACTTTATTTAAATTTTATCGTAATTATATTTTACTTTAAAAATAATTTCTTTGTAGAGTTGGTCTCTACCATATTTATCTTTTTCTTGAAGGAGAACTTTTAGACTTCTATAAATAAAAGATCTCTTATTTTCATATACAACACAATAACATCCACAATGTAGTCGTTTAGGGGGAGATTATTTTGATATTTTCTCATAGTTTATGCTTTCTTTTATATTTGTTTTTCATATGTGGGTCAATTGATCAAATGAATCAAAGTATTATATGTCTTTAGTATACTTTTCTTTGTCGTCTGGTTTATCGCCATCAAGGTTCGTAATTATAAGTTTTTGCATGACGCCCTAATTATTTCAATCCCAACAAGTGGTATCAGAACCAATGTTTCAACAGGTTGAATACAGGTTCAAAGTGGCCGGTTCAAATCAAGCTACCACTGATTTCACGATAATGAAGATTTTATCCAGGAGTACTACATGTGGAGATGAATTTCAACCATATTTTCAGCAACCCTGCTGTTGCATCTTTAAAAATAAAGCAAAATATTTTAAACCAATTTTTAACCCATAATATTTTTAACCATGGAAAGTAGCAGTGATGAAGATTATGTGAAGGACGATCAATATTATTTTGCTAGAAAATTCAGGCCAAGGGGAGATTTGTTAGGGTTTGCCCTGAATTTTCTACCTTATTTGAATTTTACCATAATTGTATTTTACTTCAAAAAGGATTTCTTGGTGGAAAATGTTTTCTTTGTAGAAAAGGTCTCTACCATATTTATCTTTTTTTGGAGGAGAAGTTTTGAACTTCTATAAATAGAAGATATTTTCTTCTCATACACACAATAACATCTACAATGTAGCCGTTTAGAGTGTTTCGTTTACGGGAGATTATTCTCTCATAGTTTATGCTTTATTTTATATTTGTTTTTCATATGTAGGTCAGTTGATAAAACCATATCAAAGTATTATGCGTCTTTAATATACTTTTCTTTGTCGTCTAATTTATCGCCGTCAAGGTTCGCAATTATAAACTTTCGCATGACGTCCTGATTATTTCGATCCCAATACATTAACCTATTTTACAACCTTTATTTTCGTTACTTATTTTGACAAACCCCAAATAAATTGTTAAGGTACAAGTTGGGATGGGTGGGGGTGAGGGACTGAGGGGCGGGGATGACAGAAATTCTCAACTTGCATGAGTCTAATAAAACCTCCTACACTCGTGCCTCTTCAAGAAAAGGACTGACAGGTTCTAGGCAGGTAAAATTTGAAAAGAGAGGTGCATATGATAATTTAAGAAAATTTTACATTGAAGATGGAGCGAAAAAGTAAAATCGTATATAAGATATATTTAGGTGCACTTCTTCATTTTGATTTTTGTATACAGATATTTATTTTGGGCTTTGATTAAATCGGAAGTGCACCATGTAAGACCCATCAGAAGAAAACACTTCTTACAGAATTCTTCTATTCTAAGGGCTTGAGCCGAATTTGTTCATTAAGGATAGAACAATCTTATTCATGTATCACAATCCTTTATAGTCACTTTTGATCTCTATGTCAAAGTTATCTAAAGAATTATAAGAAAATATCATTTGGCTTAATCCACCAATAAGAGATGCTAATTATTTCCACATTAACTAACCCGCCTAAAATCCTATATTACTAGACTAAACACAATTAATATGGATCTTGAAAAGTACGTTTTTTTCCTTGTAATAGAAAAGGCTAAATAAATTGTGTTTGAAGAAATAAAAATCTGAAGAATTCGGGCTAGTTAAACTTTGATTTGGTCAAACTTTGAAGAAAACTTAACCAAATAAAAAATCTGAAGAAAAAAGTTTGATATCTTTTTGGTTTGATTTTGATTTTTTTTAAAGAGCGACAAAATTTGATTTGATTTTAGTTTAAAAGAAAATAACCAAAAAAATGAATCAAAATGACTATATAAATATCTATTAAGAATTATAATTACACAGACATATATACTATATTTTATATATTGTTTTGAAAATTGTACGGTACATATTTATCTCTTAAGACTTTTGGTTCGTAAATCGTAATCTAGGCGTGCCTTTGTAGTTAGCCAATTATTTGCTTTACTTTCTAGTTTGATTTGTAATTTTATGTTGATAATTTCAAGAATCTATTTTCTGTTCAAAATATCTCGTCTTTGAGATTTAATTATTTATTATCTTTTAATTCGATTGTTGTCAAGATATTTTGGTATATCACACCATTTGTTTTTAATTTTTTTTGCATAAGAAAACACCTTGTGAGAATTCTTTTAATGTTCATTGAAAATGGCAAAATTCTTAATACATACGATAGTCATTTGTATACACTTGTATATCAGTCATATGTTTCAGGCCTGATGGCCCACTTACAAATATAGATGTGCCAGTGGTACCTTTCTCTTGTTCATCCGAAATGTTACTTCATCTGTCCCAATTTATGTGACATCATTTTCTTTTGATCTGTCCAAAAAAGAATGTCATATTTCTATATTTAAAAATAATTTAACTATATAAGTTGATTTACAATCACACATTTATATAAGAGTTGTTTTGGATCACACATTTCAAAAAGCCTTCATTTTTTTCTTAATCTCTGTGCCAAGTCAAATGATGTCACATAAATTGGGATGGAAGGAGTATATCTTTTGATTCAGATTCATAAGTATTCGCATAAATTCTCATATAGATTGTTCGCTCAGTCAAATTAAGGCACCGAGTGCCGGTCCGCATCACTAAGGCTTGGGTCGTGATAATTTTATTGGTGTGACAGTCCAAGACCGTGTGATATGAAGATAGCAATCCATACCTAATATAATATTGAAGTCCACCATATCCAAAATCATCAAATCTACTCAGGTGTTGTACCTCACCAAGTAACTACACAAGAACGATAGACTCGATCCACCACTACACAATCACCAACAGGAGTAGAAATACGTGTATGCATAAAGGGTGAATCACAAATCATGTCCAGCCCCGAAGAAAAAATATATAGACACATAAGAGTAAGTTGATCATGGGTCAATTAATACCGCAGTGGACAATGACAAACCGGAATAATACGTGTGATAACTGGATCAGAGGCCTCTCCCTTTTGCGGCCCAGAAAAGCATAATAATAAGCATGATCACCCTCAGCCTGGCTACCCCCTCGTCTACCACCTCAGCCGAACTGGGTACCACCCCTGCCAACCTAGGTACTGCCACTAGTCGGATGTGCAGCTGCTTTAGGTGTGGGCGTCTGAGAATCCTGATGCTGCCCCGCACGATCCTGGAACACTCTATCCTAAAATGCCCCAGATTATCACACTCAAAACACCCTCTGAGACCAGGTCTCCTGAGAAGATATGCAATTCTAGATTGAGATTCAGATTCTTTAACATAAACATTTATGCCAAATTGCCAATATCTATAATGATTTTAAGTTTCTACCTTATATTTTACAGTTCTAGATTGAGATTCAGACCCTTTCACATAAATATCTTTGTGCCAAATTGCCAGTATCTAATAATCTAGACGAATTATCGATTAATAAAGAAAACTGCACAAGTTTCACATAGACATTATACTATGTACGTGTGTGTTGAGATAAAAAAATGGATTAGTCCCTTGGATAGACCCTATAGCTTATACATTTAACTTTTATCTTTTTTGGGGGTCACTTATAGGAACAAATTAGTAACACAATTTTGGATAGAACTTGACGCAACAACGACTTGTAAAATGGAGCTTTCGAATTGACTGAATTACTATTAATTTTTTTTTCAATTTATATCACTACCGTTAAATTTGAAAGAAATAATCTCTTCATTATTTTCATTAATGAAAGAGTATATATACAATTTACAATTTTCATAATAGGAAAATCCTATTTCTATTTTATTCACAAAATCTTATTCTACTTGTACAATAATTATACAATTATGGTAAGTGTACAACTCTAATTTCATTACAACTAAACCTACCAAAATTAAGCCACTAAACCATGATATACACAGTATGAATATACTGTGCATACCACGGAACTTAACAACCCATTTTACATCATTATGCCCGTGATATACACGATGTATATCCCATGTATATCACGGGTATTTATCACACCCCCGCAGTCATAGCGGGCGGCCTTCGTACGTTGAGACTGTCCCAAAAATCTTCAAATAGAACCGATGGAAGACCTTTGGTAAAATTGTCTGCAATTTGATACCTGAAAAGGACACGTAGGACGCGTACTTGTCCACGAACTACCTTTTCGCGAATAAAATGTATGTCCATCTCAATATGTGTTAGTGTGTTGATGTTGAACCGGATTTCCAGAAAGGTATACCGCACTAACATTATCACAATAAACCAAGGTAACCTTGTGAACTGGAAAGTGAAGCTCTAAGAGAAGATTACAGAGCCAACATGATTCAGAAATCACATTGGCCACCCCTCGATACTCGGCCTCTACACTAGAGAGGGATAAGGTAGCTTGCCGTTTGGCAGACCATGAGACCAAGTTATCATCAAGAAACATACAATAACCAGATGTAAATCATCTGGTGTCCGGACAACCACCCCAATCAACATCTGTGTAAGAGACAAATGTAGAAATCGACGACGGATATAGGTGTAAGCCATAATCAAGAGTGCCTTGTAGGTATCGGATAATGCGTTTGAGCACATTCATGTGCTCAATCAGAGGATCATGCATAAACAAACATACCTGCTGCACGACTTACATAATAGATGGTCGCGTAAAAGTGAGATACCGAAGTGCCCTTGCAAGACTACGATAGTGGGTGGGGTCCTCGTATGGGACACCGGCCGCAGCACCTAGCTTGGGTTTAGTGTCAACGGGCGTAGACGTAGACTTACAAGAGGACATACCAGCTCTTTCAATTATCTCTGCGACATACTTTCGTTGAGATAAGAATAACCCACATGTATGACGAGAAACAACAATCCCCAAAAAGTAACTCAAGGGCCCCAAGTCTTTCATAGCAAACTCAGAACTGAGAATGGTCATTATAGACATGCACAAAGCATCAGTAGAGACAATCAAGATAACATCATCCATATATAATAGAATATAAGTAGGGCAGAACCACGATGATATATGAACAATGAGTTATTAGACTTGCTGTGCGAAAACCCAATCGATGAAACATTGTCTGCAAATCTCTTATACCAAGCCCGTGGGTCTGCTTAAGCCCATACAAGGACTTCTTGAATAAACAAACACAATGAGGATATTTGGGGTCTCGAAAACCCAATGGCTGATGCATGTAAACGGTCTCCTTAAGATCACCATGTAAGAAAGCATTCTTCACATCTAACTAATGAACGTGCCATGCTTTGGAAAGAGCCAGTCTGAGAATATTATGGATGGTAGCCGGTTTGACCACTGGACTAATTGTCTTACCATACTCCATGCCAACCTGTTGAGTTTTACCATCACCTACAAGTCGAGCCTTTATGTCGTGCAAAAAAGCCATCAGAATTATCTTTATGAGTAAAAATCCAAATAAACCATATAATATTAACACTAGAAGTACGGAGGACCAACTCCCACGTCTTATTCGTAATAAGAGCATCATACTCGTCGGTCATAGCTAATTTCCTATTCGGGTCATTTAAGGCATATACAAGGTTACGTGGTAAAGGGGATTTTGAGACATTAGAATTGAGATTAAAATGCCTTTTTGTTTTAAAAATGCCCCGTTGACTACGACTAACTGGACCTTGACTCGAGGAGGAAGCGGGTGGATTTTGGGCTGGTGACGGACTGGGACGGACTGACCAACAGGCAATGGTCCTGCTGGCCCAATAACAAAAACTGGATCGGGAACAGTGACTGGGGCAGTGGGCTGGACCATCGAAGCGATCTGAGATCGATCTTGGTGAAGTCCGCCCTCTGGGTTGGTTTGACGAACAGGCTGGGCGATTGGCGATGGGCGATTAAGGATTTTGGGTGCCGGACAAGTTCGAAAAATGGTGGATAATATACGGGGAGATCTCGTCATCCAAAAAATTATACGAACTAGGCCCGGGAGTACTCACTTTAGCAAACGGAAATTGGGTTTCATAAAAAATAACATGGCGACTAATGATGATTTTGTTAGACGATAAATCAAAATATTTGTAACCACGATGATTAGACGGATAACCCAAAAATATACAAGGGGTAGAATGGGCTTGAAGTTTGTTAATTGTAGTTGACGTAAATAGCGGATAACATAAGCACCCAAAGACCCTAAGATGGAAATACGAAGGATTCTTATTATATAGGATTTGAAGGGGGAGGAATATGTCAATCCTTTGGTAGGAAGTATGTTAAGAAGAAAAGTAGTCATTTGTAGAGCATGATGCCAAAAAGAAAGGGGTACAGATGTATGGACCAATAAAGTGCAGACAATATTATTAATGGTACGAATTTTACGTTCGGCTTTCCAATTTTATGAAGAAGTATGAGGACAAGAGAACCGAAAAACTATGACATTATTGTCACAAAAATCCCGAAACAACCCATTATCATATTCTTTGTCATTATCACATTGTATATTTTTTATTTCCCGATTGAATTGGGTACATATGAATGCTCTAAATTTTAAGAATGTGGAAAATTTGTGAGAAAGGTCCATAGAAAATAAGAATAATCATCCAAAAATAGAATATAGTAACGATGGCCCACATAACTCAAAACGGGAGATGTCCATAAATCGCTATAGATAATATCAAATGATATTAAAGTACGAGAAGTAGAAGCTACGAATGGCAATCTAACATGTTTTCCTAGAGGGTAGGATTGACAAATTGGAGTACTACGCATACCCTTACAAGAAATAAAATTGTTTTTATGTAAGGAAGAAACAATAGACGACCCAGGGTGACCCAAACGTGCATGACATAAGGAAGGAGCTAGAGCTGTAAAAGTGGATGGCAAGGGTTGACTCGAGAGACCGGATGTTGGCGTGATAAGATAAAGATCTCTCATACTATCACATCTCATGAGAGGAATTCCTGTCTTGAAATCCTCCACAGAAAATCCAAAAGGATCAAAATCAACAGAAATCCAATTATCAGCGGTGAATTTACGGACATACACCAAATTGTTAATTAAGTTAGAGGCATGAAGGGCATTTTTCAAGACAAGAGGTGGATGGGGAAGAGATAAAGTTTTATGACCGTAACCACAAATTAGAATTGAATTGCCATTACCAATAATTATGCCATGATTGTTGCTCAAATTGGAATAAGACGAGAGAGTACCTTGGTCGGACGTCATGTGAGTGGTGGCGCCGATGTCCATGTACCGATTTGTGTCCAGGGGATTTAATCCAAGCATGTGCATCGCGGCTTCTATGTCGGTAGGGGTGGGGTTCGCTGCATGGTGGGCCTACGGTGGCTGAGGCCCAAGCACACCGAGTTGCGTCCCTGTCCCAGAAACCTATCGGGGACCGAACTGCTGGGCCGAGAAACTGGGCCGGTTGGGATATTGAGCCCAGTTTCCCGAGAAAGAGGAAGGCGGGTAATAGGGGGCAGTGGGCCAAGAACCGCCAGCCCAGTTTCAGGAATACGGACCCCAGGGCTGTGGCCAGTGGGTTTGCGGCCCATTTTCCCAAGGCCTACCCCCGTTATATCCACCTCGATTTTCGTTATTATTTTTCCGATTATTTTTCCAATTTTTTGCATTTTTGCCGCCACCATTGTTGCGATTTTTTCCTGAATGTTCGGAGAATGACGGAGTAGCATCAGACGTGGTCATCATGACGATTGTATTTGCACTAGTAGACGCCTTTTTAGCCAAGCCGACTTCTTCCAAGGTAAGCATGGACCGGGCTTGATAGAACTGCGGGAGAAGATCACTTTCATGAAGGAGAGTTCCAACGCCACTATTAGCCTTGGATAGGTCAGCAACCATCTGGAGAACAAGACGATTATTGCTAACGGGCGCACCAACATTTCGGAGTTAGTCCTCCAACTCTTTCAGCCTTTTGCAATAGGTTGAGACGTTCGGAAAATCCTCCATGTTAACATGAGAAAATTCTTGCTCAAGAGTAACAACAAGGAAGTTTTTTTTATC
This sequence comes from Anisodus acutangulus, assembly GCA_029783415.1. Classification (NCBI taxonomy): domain Eukaryota; kingdom Viridiplantae; phylum Streptophyta; class Magnoliopsida; order Solanales; family Solanaceae; genus Anisodus; species Anisodus acutangulus. The sequence continues at coordinate 20,710,467 of CM056500.1, forward strand.
TTGGAATATGTCACACAGCCTATTCCAAGTTTCCATCGCCGTAGCATCAGGTTCAAGAATCGTTTGCAAGAGGTCCGTAGAGATAGTGAAATAAATTCACTGCAGAATGGTAGCATCAAGAGTAGTCCATAATATCGGGTCAACTTCTAGGGCAGGCGCCATGCCTGCGGCTGAGGGAATGATATGATGAAGAACTTGATGCGAACGTGCATGAATCTTGAAAAGTTCCGCCCACGTCGCATATTGGACGTTTTCCATCTCAAGAACAATAGGGATTTGGATCTTGATGTTGGAAACAGTAAGAGCAGGATGAAACATGTTTTTTGACGTAGACATAACGAAAGAACAATATGTGAAGTAGGGATTAGGAAGAAAATTTGGAAAGAGAGGAGGAAGAAGTGCACGGAATCCGAGGAGAAGAACAGAAACCGAGGCAGTGGAAGGTATTTTCGGACGAAGTGGTTGAAAACCTAGACTTCCCAAAACCTTATTCTACTTATACAATAATTATACAATTATGGTAAGTGTACAACTCTAATTTAATTACAACTAAACCTACAAAAATTAAGCCACTAAACCGTGATATACGTGATATACCGTGTATACCACGGAACTTAACAGCCCATTTTACATCATTCTGCCCGTGATATACACGGTGTATATCCCGTATATATCACAGGTATTTATCAAAATTAATAATATTTGTGCAAAGTACAGCATAAAATGCTCAGTTACGGTTTAACTGAATTCCTCTTTCGTTTTTTTTTTAGTAAATGTCAATTTGGAGGCAATAATATATTGATATTTAGTTGACTAAGTTTCAGGTACGTACTTATAAAGCTACCTTTCACGTAATAGCAACGTGCAAGTCAGTTTTCAATTAAAAAAACAAATAAAAAATAGCTCCATATTGCTTAATATTCAATAATTTGATGAGTGAAGGGCGTCATATAATAAATGGACCAACTCATGAGTTGAAACCACAAAAAGTAATTTCAAAGATATAAACTCTTGTGGAAGTGAATTAGCTGCATGAAATTAGATGTTGGCCTTTAGCCTTTTAATTTTGACTCAGCTAATGTGCCCCTTTAGAAAGTCCTGAGATACCTACGATGAAACAACATGTCAAAAGCTAGCTAGGAAAAAAGTGTGACAAATTAAAAGAGAGTTGTTAAAACTAGCATGTTGATAGTTTGGCCGAAATAATTATTTACCTATACTCTTATAATCTCGTTCCTTCTAAGTGATGAGTCTTCCTTTTTCAAAATCAATTTGGTTTTCTGGCACCAATTAGAAAAATAATTCATGAAGAACGCACCAGTAAACCTTAAGATTGTACCTACGCGTAGGAGATGAAAATTAATTCTTGAGATAATTATTTAAGATACGGTCACGACCAAAAAATGATAGCCGTGATGATGCCTATTTTTCCAAACCGATAGATAGCCCAACCCCAAATCTCAGCATATTTACATAAGTAATTCAATCGAAAGTAAAGAGACAATGAATTATCCAATACTAAGTCTATAATAGAAATGCGGAAAAACAACAACAACCTCCCAAGATTTGTGACACAAGACAAGAGCTACTACAATACGATATAAGTCTGAAACTGAAAATATACTATTTGAATATAATAAATACATTGTCTGAATCATAAAACGACAGAATAATAAAAGGGATAGAGGGAGAAATGGGGTGCGGAAATAGCATGGCGACTCACTACAACTCTAAAAAGTCGGACTCAAACTCAAGGTACTCCACGAGATGCGCTCGTACTCGAAATCAAATCTGCACAAAACAAGAGTGTCACAAGTGTAGTATGAGTATGAAATCATGTGTACCTAGTATATCTCATATATTAACAACGAAGAAGTAGTGACATAATTTTCAAGGAACACCATCTTTTAGCCTCGGAAGTTTACATTATGCCCAACAATTAAATTTTCACCGAATAAAGGGTAATCAATGTCACGTACGTCCAATTATTAATTAAGCACATAATCAAGTAGGAATGAAGCATGTAATATAATACAATGTGGTGATGTGACTCAAGAACCATAATCCTCTCTCCAACCGTATATACACAACAATCCTCGATAATATTTTGGAGTTTGTGATCCATGGAAGACTCGTGAGGTACATATACAACCGAAACCATTTTCCTTCAGCTTACACACATTCGCCGCAACAATTTCTCTTCAGATTTATCATGATATTTCCCTTTGGTATTTCATACTTTCGCCTGAACCATTTCCCTTCGGCATTTCATACTTTTGCATGAACAATTTTCCTTCGGCATCTCACTTCAAATAGACAAATTCTAACTCACATTGAGTCACATTAGGTGAATCATAATGAAATGTGTATATGAATTATCACAACTACAGAAATATCAAATGCATTTGAATATAATCATGATTCATATATGAATATGTATTTAATTCAATCAACACAAGTATACGTGTCTATGAGTGATTTGTACACATAAGAAGCAACCAAGTCAAATAATCATCAGCTAATGCCTTTATGCTTTGGCATTCACGGATTGCAATCCGTCACTACACAGTACGAGGCCCTCATTTTTCACCCTTACCCATTATTTTTTCCATTTTTAGTCTTTAGTTAGCAAACTATCCTTCAACGAAGTTTAGGAAGTCTAACATACATGGAATGCTGAGCAAATGTGTCAAACCTCAAGATTTTGCCTTTTCCTTCCGCAAAGCTTAGGAACATTCCCAATTTATCAAATACATGTTATTCGTAAGTGAACGATCCCATAGACAACCATATTGTTGTACTTTGATTCAGAACCAAAAAATGAATCCAAAAGATAACTCCGAGCCCACAATGGAAAAACTGTAATTTTATTTAGAAAATTCAAAAAATGTGCTCAAACCATTCACAATTCGACCTTGTAATCAAAGAAATACATAATTTCTACTCTAGAGCTAAGAACCCCAATTACTCACTTAAAATCATGAATTAATCACTAATCTAATTGAGCAAATCAATAGGAATCAACAAAATAGTGATTAGAAACTTACTCATGAGTTAAATCGTGAAGGTTGCCCTAAAATCAAGTATATCGAGCTCTAGCACTCAAATATGAAATGAAATATCAAATCCCAATTTTAGAAAAATATCACTACCATGAATAGGACCTTTTTCGCGATAGCTGGACCTCCCACTCGACTGCAAAGGCCAACGTGACCTAGATAAGAAAACACTATTCACGATCACAACCTGGCCCACCGCTATCGCGATCCTCCACCACGTGCCCATTTGCAATCACACTGTTGCCCACGCGATTACGCAGGGTAATTTTTCACACGTGATACCTAAAATGTTTGGTGTCTCTAAAACTTGGAATCAACCCCCCAAATCACCCGGTTGTCTCCGAAACCACGCCACCCCTTTTGGCCAGTCATAAATATCATTTTAAAGCTATGAGAAAGGTATTTTAGTAAAAAATATTCTATAAGCTCAAAACGATATGGGGGCCGTTAGATAATCTGCAAGTTAAATAAATGTTTATCCTCGAACGGTAAAGGAAAATAAAGTAATGAACTCTCAAAAGGTTGGGGATATCTACTCCGCATGTTCGACTCAGTCTTCCAAGTAGCTTTCTCAATCGGGCGATGCTTCCACCGAACCTTTACTGAAGTAATTTCCTTTGATCTCAACTTCTGAATTTGCCTATCTAATATGGCTACCGTCTCCTTCTCAAAATCCTAATTTTGATCAAGTAACATCGAATCCCATTGAATCACATGAGAACTATCCTGATGGTACTCTTTAGCATCAAAATATGAAACTGATGGTGATATGCTAAACAACCCAGGTGGCGAGGCCAACTCATAAGCTACACCGCTAATACGCTGAACAATCTCAAATGACTCAATATACCTCGGATTAAACTTGCCCTTCTTTCTAAAATTCATCACATCCTTCATGAATGAAACCTTCAACAAAACCCACTTTCCAACCATGAATTTCAAATTGCAAGCCTTCCAATCAACCTAACTCTTTTACCTACTATGAACCGTGAGAAACCTATCCTGAATCAACTTGACCTCGTCCAAAGTCTCTCTCAATACATTTGTACCTCATGACCTAACCTCAAAAGCATCAAACTAACCAACTAGAGATCGACATCTCTTACAAGATAATGTCTCAAATGACGACATCTCAATGCTCAAATGACAACTATTGTTGTATGCAAACTTCACCAAAGGAAAGAACTAGTCCCAATAACCACCAAAGTTGACCACATATGCTCACGACATATCCTCAAGAAATAGAATAATCCTCTTGGACTGACCATCTGTTTGGGGTGAAAGGTTGTACTAAGCTCCATCCGAGTACCCAACTCCCTTTACATAGACCGCCAGAAATGAATTGTGAACTGTGTGACCCGATACAAAATGATAGAAATAGGCACCCCATGCAAACGAACTATCTCTTGAATGTAGATCCTGGCTAACTTCTTCAAATAGTAGGTAGTCTGAACCGTAATAAAATGCACAGACTTGGTCAATCAATCCACATCAATCCATACAACATCCAAATTCCCAAAGTACGTGGTAACCATACTACAAAGTCCATAACGATCCGCTCCCACATATACTCAGGTATGGGCATCCTCTATATCACACCTTATGGATTTTGGTCTCAATACTTCACTTTGTTGACAATTCAACACTGCAATACAAAATACATTGTCTCTCTCTTTATCTGACACCACCAATAATGTTTCTTGAAGTAACAATACATCTTAGTATTCCCGGATGAATCGAATACCTTAAACTACGGGCTTCCTCCATGATCAACCTAGTCACATCACTTGTCCGAGGAATACAAATATGGCATTACATCCTCAAAACACATTCATCATCCAGAATCACCTCCTTGGCTTCTCCTTATAACACATTATCCTAAATTTTATATAACGTCTCATCATCAAATTGATGAGCTCAAATTTGTTCTAATAAGGACGACCTCGCCTCCGCATAAGCCAAAATCCTACAAGATTCCAAAATATCAAGCCTCACAAAGTTGTTCGCAAATAACTAGACATTCATAGCCAAATGATGCTCTCTTGCCTGCAACAATGCTAGACTACCCATACTCACAACCTTTCGACTCAAGGCATCCACCACCACATTAGCCTTGCCTAAATGATAACAGACATTCATTTCATAGACCTTAAGCAACTCCAACTATCTTCACTAACTCAAATTGAGATCCCTATGATTGAATATATATTAGAGACTATGAAGATTTGTGAACACCTCACAATGCACACCATAGTGGTAATGCCTCCAAATATTCAATGCCAACACTACCACTGCCAACTCCAAGTCATGGGTCGGGTAGTTCTTCTCATGAACATTTAACTGCCTAGAATCATAAGCTATCACATTTTTTTCTGCATCAATACATCATAAAAACCGATCTGAGAAGCATCACAATATACGGTAAATCCTTATTCCTCCACGGGTAAACTCAAAATCAGAGCGGTAGTCAATAAAGTCTTGAGCTTTTGAAAGCTCACCACACACTCGGCGGACCATTGTAAAGTCACTTTCTTTTAGGTCAAGCTAGTCAAATGGGCGATAAAAACCCCTCCACAATCACCGCTAATATCATTCGAGGCTTATGAAACTCTGAATCTCGGTAAGCTAAGCAGGCTTAGCCCAATCTCGAACTGCTTCAATCTTCTTAAGATATACCATAACACCCACTTTGGACACTTTGATTTCCTAAACATGCCACCAAACTAAGACAAAACTTACACTACAAAAACTTGGCATATAACTTATTCTCTTTCAAAATTCCAAGCACCATCCTCAAATATTGCTTATACTCCTCTCTACTATGAGAGTATATCAAGATGTCGTTGACGAAAATAATAACAAAGGAATACAAGTATAGTTCGAACACTTGGTTTGTCAAGTCCATGAAGGCTACTGGAGCATTAGTCAGCCCAAAAGACATCACCAAGATCTCCTAATGGCCATAACACATTCGGAAGGCTGTCTTAGGGATATTCTCGGCCCTAATCTTCAACTGATGATAACCGGACCTCAAGTCAATCTTAGAGAAAACCAAAGCACCTTGAAGTTGATCAAATAAATCATCAATGCGAGGTATCATATACTTTTTCCTAATGGTTACTTTATTCAATTACTGATAGTCGATACACATGCGCATAGATCAATCATTCTTATTCTTCACAAATAGCACCAGAGGACCCCAAGGAGATACACTCGGTCAAATGAAACCTCTTGGTCAGCAAATCCTATAATTGCTCCTTCAACTCCTTCAATTTGGCTAGTGCCATCCGATACGGTAGATAGAAATACAGTGAGTACCTGGCTCTAAGTCAAATATCGCGATCAGGTGGAGGACTTAGTAGGTCCGTCGGAAATATCTCAAAAAACTCACTCACTATTAGAACAGACTTAAGCGTCGGAGTTTTCGCACAAGTATCCTAAATATGCGCCAAGTAAGCTAAAAATCCTTTCTCCATCAACCGACGAGCCCTAAGAAATGAAATCACATTTTTAGAGCGTGATTAAGAGCACCACTATATTCTACTCTTGGAATCCCCGACATAGTTAACATAACTATCTTGGTATGACAGTCCAAAATCGCGTGGTAAGGAGATAACTAATCCATCCCAAGGATAGTTCAAAATCTACTATATTTAGAACTCTCTAATTTGCTTGAGTGTAATAACCTATCAAAGTAATTACACAAGATCGGTATACCCGATCTATCACTAAGGAATGCCTAATAGGAGTAGCAAATCAAGTGACTCATATAACATATACACGCTCAAAGCAAAGTATGTAGACACATAAGAATAAGTAGAGCATGGATAAAATAATACTGTAGCCGACCGATGACAAACTAGAATAATACTTGTGACAACAACATCTGAAGCATCTGCCTCTAGTCTATCTGAAAAAATATAATATTGGACACGCCTGCCTCAGACTGTGAACCTTCATGACCACTACCTAGACCATAATGGGAATTACCATTTCCCGAATAAGCATCACCTCTATAATTCTGTGCGGCATCGCTAGCCGGCGACTGTGCAAACCTAAGTGTCGAAATATGAGAACTCTGAGGATCTTGATGCAAACCACCACGTCTGATCATGGGACAATCTCTCACAAAGTTCCCAAGGTCTCCAAACTCATAACATGCTCTAATGGTTATGGACTGATCAAAAGAAACCTGAACAACCAGAATGTCCTTCAAGACCTGAAGGTTTGAAGGATGAGCCATGAAAATTCTAGCTCAAACTTAAAGTACAATGCTCGGAATAATCAACCTCGGATGCTGGCATAGCGGCATGAATGGGTCTGCTAGACTGGGGGTGATATTCCCTCCTAAGTAACCTCAGCGGAGCACTACTATATCCACCAAAATGACTGACCCTCTTGGTCTCACACTGATCAAACCCTTATATTGAATCATCTCCAAATCCTTAGCGGCGTCCACCATATTTTGAAATGAAACTCCAGAAGAGACAATCCTAGAAAGCCCCTTATGAATCGATATAATCAACCTCTAGACAAATATTCTCACTCTCTCAACCTCAGTGGGAAGTATCATCAATGCGTGTAGACCCAAGGCATGAAATATGATCTCATACTAATTAACCGACATACCATCCTACTGTACTCATCCCTATTGCACTCCCTCTCACTTTGAGGAATAAACTAATCCAGAAATACTTGAGCAAACTGAGCTTATGAAAGTGAAGATGACTCAGCTGGCCTGCTATCAATATAATCTCTCACCACTGCTTGGCATGACCAAGCATATGAAAATAAGTGTATTCAACTCCCTGGACTCCACTAATCCCAGGTGTTGAAACCTCTTATGACAATAGGCTATGAAGTAATATACATCCTCACTCGAATCACCAGTATAGGTCAGAGGTTTCATCGTACTGAACCTCCAAAACATTTTCTACTCATCAATGATCATGACAGACCTATTAGCCAAATAGAGTGCAACACCCGGCAATATACCACCATCACAACGGGGAGCGACAACAATAATCGGCTGAGCCCCTTGAGTCTAAAATCTTGGAGTAAGCATCTGGTCTGGAGTATGACCTCCAACATGAGTCTGTGAACCATATAGGTTTACATGAAACAATCCTGTGTGAGCCACCCCCTCAAGAAATCCCAACAGAAGAAAAAACGTTTCCTGAAGCTCTGGAGTAGCAGTAGAAATAAGTGGCACATGTGCTAGCCTATACTCATCAGCATGATCTGGCTCATTACTGGTGAACTACCTCCGGATCAGGAGATACAGCCATATCATGGCCCTGAGTGACTGTTCGTGCTCGACTACTTATAAGTATTACAACATAGCCTCTAACTCGACCTTATCCCCTACCTCTACTTCATACATTGCCCCCAACTGCGAGTGCGTGTGCAAGTATAGGCTCCAAATCTCCAATCGTGGAAGCAATGAGTCCTCACTATCTGTGAGAGAATGAGACAACAAGATTATATTTTAGACTGACTTAAGTACGCACGATAGAAAATGAAAGAATAAAAGTTTCCTAAATGTCCTATATCCTCTCAAACATAGATACAGAGGTCATCGTACTGATGTGCAAGACTACTATATATTTCTCTTGTACTTGTGAGTTCAGTGAACCTAAGACTCTAATACCAAATTTTCATGACCCAAAAATCGATAGCCGTGATGGCGCCTATTTTTCTCAACCAATAGGCATGCCAACCCCAACTCTCAACATATTTACATAAGTAATTCAACAGAAACTAAAGAGTCAATGTATTATCCATTACTAATTCTATTATAAAAATGCATAAAAACAACAACAACCTCCCAAGAATTGTGTCACAAGTACAAGAGCTACAACAGTACAATACAATTGAAGTCTGAAATTGGAAGTACATTGTCTGAATATAAGAAATACATTATTTGAATACTAAAATGACCAAATAATAAAAGGGATAGACGAAGAAGTGGGACGTGGAAACAGTCAGGCGACTCACCACAACTCTAAACAGCCAGACTCAAACTCACGGTGTTTCATAAATTGCGCTCGTACTCGGGATCGAATCTGCACCACAAAAAAGTGCAACAATATACTAGTATGAGTAACAAACCATGTATACCTAGTATATCTCATAGACCGACAATGAAGAAGTATTGACATAATTTTTAAGGAAAACCATCTTTTAGGCTCACAAGTTTACATTACACCCAACAATCAAATTTCCACTGAATAAAGAATAGTCAATGTCAAGTAATGTTCAATTATTAATTAAACACATAATCAAGTAAGAATGAAGTATGTAATATAATGCAATGCAATGATATGACTTAGGAACAATAATCCTCTCTCAAACTATATAAACACGACACTCCTTGGTAATCTTTGGGAGTTCGTGATCCATGGGGGACTCGCGAGGTCCATATACCTCCAAAATAATCCCTTTGGCTTTATCATGATTTCTCTAAAACCATTTCCCTTCAGCATTTCATACTTTCGCTGAAACCATTTCCCTTCAGCATCTCACTCCAAATAGACCAATTCTAACTCACATCGAGCTGCATTAAGTGAACCATTATCGAAAGTGTATATGGATGATCACAACAATAGAAATATAAAATACATTTCAATATAATCATGATTCATACATGGATATTAATAAACTCAATCAACACAAGTATATAGGTCTATGGAGTGATATATGCACATAACAAGTAATCAAGTCAAATAATCATTAGCTAATGCCCATATGCTTTGGCATCCTCGATACAATCTCTCACTACCCAATCATACTTTTCCTTTTATACACTGTTACTCGCACCAATGTCCATCACACCACGGGTACAAGACCCCCAACTTTTTCTTTTACCCATTACCTATTCCATTTTTAGTATTTAGTTAGCAAAACGTCCCTCAACGAAGTTTAGGAAGTCTCAACATATAGCGAATGCCGAGAAAACGCACCACGAACGTCAATATTTTGCCCTTTTCCTTCCGCAAAGCCTCGGAACGTTCCCAATCTATAAAATATGTATTATTCCTCTGCTCGCTCTGTCATATCCAATTCAACATCTCCTACTTCCATGAACTCTGCCATAAATACACCCCCATCCGACACTATTTTTGCTCCTATAGTGTCACTTTATATCTCATTAGTAGTCAACTATTCTGACTATTCACTGGCCTCTTCCAACCTGTAGCGCTTTCTAATTCTAACTCCTATCCCGATCCTATAACCAACACCGGAACTCCTCAACGAACACACCACATACAGCTCCGGCCTAAGAAACTACCATGTTGTAAGAACTTTCTATCCACTCTCTCGTCCTACTGAGCCACCTTGTTCTACACAGTCCTCGAAATACCGCGAATGACGTGACACCATGTTAACTAAAATTACAACCCTACTTGAAAACAAAACATGGTTGTTGGTCCCCTCTCAATCCTCTGTGAACATTCTCGACTGCAGATGGATTTTTCGCATCAAATGAAATTTAGTTGGGGCTGTTGAACGCTACAATGCTAGTCTAGTTGCTAAAGGCTTTCATCGGGTTGAGTGATACAACTATCATGAAACACTCCGCCCGATTATCAAGCCGGCTACCATTCGAATTATTTTGGCACTGGCTATTCTCTTTATATTTTGTTTTAAGAATATTTAAAAATAAACCGGATAGAAAGAAAAAGAGAAATACGTCGATGGTGATGTTATGGGACATGCTGTGTTTTTTTTCTCTTTGACAAACACAATTATGAGGGTTAATGTCATCAATAAGTTAATATGTACATTAGCTTGGAATACACTCTATATGAATCAAAGACTAGTCATAATTCAATCACAAAAGTCTCCCATTTTCTAGACCACAGTATTAACTAGTTTTGTCCCCATTCATTTCCAATTCAAAACCCAAATCTAACTTTGCATAGTGCATGCGAGAACACATAATGAAAACTGCTAAGATAAACACAAGCAGATAAACAACATGATGTTATTATGGGTCCTTGCTGATGGATCAATGGTTGTATCAATAATAACAAATATTAATTATCCACATTATGACAACTATTATTTTAAGAATAAATAATAATTGAATCACATTTCCACAATTTTCAATTTTTTAAGCAGTCTTGGATTATTGGATTAGTCTTAGGCCATCATCATAGCACCCAATTGTAGCAGCTACTTTATTTGTTTATTACTTTGAGAACATAAATTTTCTCATTAATTGCCCCACACATTTCAATTATGTCAAAGGACTGCGGCCCTTGGCTTGTTGACCCCGCAACTATTGGAAAAATATTGGACGAATTAAACCCCACAAAGGTGCGTATGTACTCATCATTATATGGTAGAAACTCATTGATCCTACTTTTGAATAAAGGGTTGAAAGAGATGACAATATTATACACAAGTTGAAGTATCATCTTTAGGGATGTAAATCGGGGTATGGGGCGGAATTAGGAGTGTCAACGGTATGATCGGTTATCTCATAAAATTTAGACTATATTAATTTTTCGATTATTTTCTATTGTATAAATAAAATTAGATTTTTCAAAATTATCCCATCATGTCTATTTCTATTCATTATCGGTACTGTTCAATTAATTTTTTATTATTTTTAAATATATCCTGTAAAGTCACAAGTAGAAGTTAGAAGATGACACCATGCATACTTTCGTAGGACGTAGACAAAAACTCTCTTGACATTTTTATTGTTTAAAAGGTGATGAATTAAGGGAACATGAAAACCAACAAAAGTAGAAATTCATCCCACCATTTTACGGTAGCGTAAAACAAAGTTAAGCGAAGATAAAAAATCTTAGATCATATGAGTGAAAAAAATTAATTAAGATGTGACTCAAGAACTACTAAGATAGTATCAAATAAGAGAAATTTAAATTATACGAGAGAAAATATATCTAATACTCTGTAACTTGCTAATTAAGATCGTTGAAATATCTTGTAGCTTACTATTCAAAATGCTAAAAATTAATTTAGTTTCAATAGAATAATAGACCGGTGATTCGATATATAGTCCCATTTCCGCTGAAGCACCGATTGGAATCTCTACAGTCCAACCACTGTTTTTCCGAGTTGGCACTTTGATTGTAACAAACACTTTCAATTTTCAATATATCAAACAAATACTTTCAATTTTAGCTGTTGGCAACGGCTAGTAACGGCTATGTTGGCCCCTCACACCCCATAAACTCTCATCTCCTTAATATTTATTTTTAACTCCTAAATTAATATATCTATACATTAACCTTATTTCTCAACTATAAATACATCATTCTCCTCTTCATTTTTCTCACAAATCTTCCTACGATCTCTCTACAACTCTAAATTGCACATTAAATATTATATTTCATTTGCTAATTTCTATCAAAGTTCAAAAATTGGGAGTGAAGTTGGCAACTAGCTTGAGGATCATCGAGCAAAGTTTCAATTTTCAACCTCGATTACACGTCGACGTTACGTCGGCGTTTGATACCTTCGTTCCTTCTTTAAATTATTATTTTTACTTAATTTTAATTATCGTACTTAATTTCATTATCTTTAATTATTTATTTGCATAATTATAATGGAATGAATTTGACGTTTTATTTCTGGTAGAGGTACTAGAGGTAATAGGGGTAATGGTGCATCTTCTAGTAATCCTAATTACGATGATTTCACTCATGTAGATGAAGCTGATTTTTTTTTATGTTAATATTAATATACCATTAGATCATGAGGTATATTCTGCATCTGAACCAACTTTAATTTAGAAAATGAATTAGAAGATAATTTAGATAACACACCTACTAGTGCGCCTCCACCTCAGGCTCAGACTGAGTCTCAGCCTGAAACTCAAACTGGAATGCCTCCTATTTTACCTAGTATGAGTCGAGGCCCAAGTCAACGAAAATTAAAATCACATGCATGAGATTTTTTTATATGGACATTGATAATCAACTAGCTAGATGTAAAATTCGTAAAGAAGTTTATGAATCATATGCCAAGGTGGGACGAGTGGTTTAATGAGACATATAGAAAACTCTCACAAAGCAAGGCATAATCAATTTCTGGCTGAAAAATTGGGTGTGCCAATGTCTTCTGAATCGGGACAAGGTTCACATAGTGTCCCCGACCAAGTACAGGGTCGAATTAACCCGATGACGGGGGAAATTAGAGGTCCTAAATATGATAAACACAAAGATAGTGAAAATACAGCAAAATTAGTTGCGGTGGAGGGTTTGCCTTTTTCATTTCCTTCCTCTCCTGATTTTATTCATTACATTAGTGAAACATATAATTCTGCTTTTAACGGTTTTCCTAGATCAACTGCTAGAAGAGACGTTTTTAAATTTGCACATGAATATCAACATTATTTACGTTATGCATTATATCATTTTAATGGCAAAGTGACTATCTTTTCTGATATAGGTAGTATTACTAACGGTAATGATTATTTAACTATAACATGTCATTGGATAGATCAGAATTGGTCTATGTAAAAACGTATTTTAGCACATAGATATATTGATGATAGGCACACTGGATCTTATATTGCAAGAAAGATTCATGAAATTTGTGAATATTATGAAATAACTGATAAACTTATGACTGTTACATTAGATAATGCCACTTCTAATGATTATGTTGTAAACCTTTTAAAAACTCGATTAACTCCATCTTTTTCCGATAATTTTCATATAAGATGTGCATGCCATATTTATAACTTAGTGGTAAAGGATGACCTAAAACTTTTTGAAAACATTCTTGATAAAGTACAATTTGCTATAAACTTTGTTTTTAAAGGTAATAAAATACAAAAACGCAAAGAGTATAAAAAATCTTTTCACGATTGTGGATAGGTGAAATTCTCTGTATGAACAACTACTTGTTGTTCAGGAGTATAGAAGGCCTATAACTTTATTATTTAACGCTTATAAACAAAATTCAAGGGATATGCTTGTAGATTATGATAGAGATTTTTTTTAGAACTTATTAGATTTTTAGAGAATGTTTTTTAGCTACTAAAGAAATTTTTGGTATTTATTATCCTGCTATTTCAACTATATTATTTTATATAACTCTAATATTTTTGTTACTTAGTGAATATATACAAAAACCATCTTACGCTCCATCTATTAAAAAATATTTATAAAATTAAAAAAATATTCTTGTCATATTCCCACTATTTATATTATTGGTGATGTATTAAATCCGACTATTAAAGTAGACGGTTGTAAATCACTTGTTGAAACGATTTATGAAAGCACATAAATATTTCCACCTCCAAGTCCAACAGACCCAAATAAAGAACCAACTCACGAACCAATTAGAGAAGAAGTTACGTGTAGCATATATATATATATATATATATATATATATATATATATATATATATATATATATATATATATATATATTAAAGTAGACAGTTGTAAATCACTTGTTGAAACGATTTATGAAAGCACAGACATATTTCCACCTCCAAGTCCAACAGACCCAAATAAAGAACCAACTCACGAACCAATTAGAGAAGAAGTTACGTGTAGCATACATACTGAATGTAATATATATATATTTATCGGCTTCTGTACCATCTTCTACTACTTCGTTGCAACCTTATAAAAGACATGTTGCTTCTGCCTCAAGTATTCAAGGCCTTAGAAATAGAATGTATAGTGGTTCAACTTCTTCACAAATTAGCGAGTTTGATGTTTATGTCTTGCAGGGTGTTGTACCGTACGAAACAATTATCAATGAAGGTGGACATGAAGACTTGCTGAGATAATGGAGGAAGAATAAGAAGACATTTCTGACACTAGTAAAGATGGCTCGATATGTGTTGAATATTCAAGCGTTATCAACAACTTCGGAAAGAGCTTTTCTCTGTTGGAAGGTTTAAAATAGGAGAGCATAGACACTTATTGGCGGGAGACAACTTGGAGATTGCAATTTTATTCAGAGATTGGATTAGAGCGGAGCGTAGAAGGTGCGGTCAACCAGAGATCAACGAAGAAGACGACTACAACTACAACAAAATCTTATCTTAGGGAGCAGGAAGCGACGTCAAACAATTTTACCAACAACTTCCAATTCCGACAGAAAATCCTCAAGAGATTGTGAGGAAATTAGAAAGAGTATGGTTGACTATATAATTTTTTAATGACAATTTTATTATGTGATTTGCAACATTTGAACTACGAAACAAAGTTGCAATTTTGCTTGTTTATGAATAAAAGAAAAAATGGTCGAAATTACTCCCAAAAAAGCTACTACCTATTGTCGGATCCCGAACGGAAAGAGAATAGTCCCTTGATTATTTTCATTAATGTAAAAGTTATATATACATGATATACAATATCTAATTATGAAAAATTAAATCTACCTTTTCCTAATATAAGACTACTACCTTTTCCTAATACAAGACTACTACCATAATTACACTTGTACAAGAATTCTACAAATTATATACCAAATATACACAAGTACGTGTATAATCTGTCACACCCTCGCAGTCATAGTGGGCGGTTGTCGTACACTGACACTGTCCCTAAAATCTTCAAATAGAACAAAGGGAAGACCCTTAGTAAAGATGTCAGCAATTAGGTACCGTGAAGGGACATTCAAGACACGTACTTGTCCACGAGCTACCTTTTCGCGAACAAAGTGAATATCCATCTCGATATGTGTTAGTGCGCTGATGTTGGACCGGGTTTCCAGAGAGATATACTGCACTAACATTATCACAATAGACCAATGTAGCTTTCTGAATAGGAAAGTGAAGCTCTAATTGGAGATTACGCAGCCAACAGGACACATACACCATATTGGCTACACCTCGATACTCAGCCTCCACACTGGATCGCGATAAAGTAGTCTGGCGTTTAGCCGACCAAGATACCAAGTTATCGCCAAGAAACATACAATAACCCGATGTCGAACATCTGGTATCTGGATATCCACCCTAATCAACATTTGTATAAAACACGAGAGTAGATACGAAGGATGGATATAAGTGCAAACCATAATCAAAAGTGCCCTGAATGTAACACACAATGCGCTTGAGAGCATGCATATGCTCATCCCTCGGATCATGCATAAATAAACACACAACCTTCACTTCATAAGTAAAATCAGTCCTCGTGAATGTAAGATACTGAAGAGCCCTGTAAGAGTGCAATAGTGGGAGGGATCCTCGTAAGGTGTGCTAGAATTAGCACTCAGCTTCAGTTTGGTGTCAACAGGAGTAGGATATGACTTACATGATGACATGCCAGCCCGTTCAATAATTTCAGTTGTATACTTTCTTTGGGATAGAAATAGACCGTTTGCTTGAAGAGTTACAACTATACCAAAAAAATAACTCAAAGGCCCCAAGTCTTTCATAGCAAATTCGGAATTAAGAAGAGACATGATAGACTTGCGCAGTTTATAAGAAGAGGAAGTCAATATAATAACATCCAGATATAACAGAATGTATGCTAGATATAAGTACCAAAATGATAGATGAACATATAATGATCAAACCTGCTGTGAGAAAATCCAATAGTAGACACATAATATGCAAATCTTTTGTACCAAGTCCGAGGGGCCTGTTTTAGGCCATACAAAGACTTCTTCAGCAAACAGATATGGTTAGGATGATTGGGGTCTCTGAAACCCAAGGGCTGATGCATGTAGATTGTTTCCTTGAGATCACCATGTAAGAAATCATTTTTCACATTCAGTTGATGAATGAGTCATGCTTTTGAGAGAACCAAACTGAAAACAATACGAATGGTTGCCAGTTTGACCACCGGACTAAATGTCTCTCCACAATCCACACCAACCTGTTGAGTTTTGACATCACCTACAAAACGACTCTTATGCCTCTCAAAATAACCATAAGATTTTTCCTTATGAGTAAAAATCCACATAGAATGAATAACATTGACACCAGGCGGACGGGGCATCCACTCCCACGTCTTATTTTCAATAAGAGCATTATATGAATCATCGATGACCATTTTCCAATTCGGGTCATGAAGGGAAGACACTAGATTACATAGTAGGGGTGATTTAGTGATATTAGAATTCAGATTAAAATATCATTTTGGTTTTAAAATATCCCGTTAGTTACGAGTAATGGGCCTTTGACTCGGAATAGAAGTGGACTGGACCTGGGTCGATGTTTGAACGTCTCGGGATTGGCTAGAAGCAGTGGGCCTGCTGGCCGAGAAGTAGGATCTAGAAATTGGGCCAGCAAGCAGTGGGCCTGCTGGCAAACAGTGGTCACGGGAAGGGATTGGGCCAGCACGCAGTGGGCCTGCTGGCAAACAGTGGTCACGGGAAGGGATTGGGCCAGCACGCAGTGGGCCTACTGGCTGATTTTGGCCACGAGTCTGCTGGTCCAGATCCCGAGGCGGGGATCGAACTAAATGATGGACCACATACAGTGAGATCCCACCATTCAAAAAATTATAAGAATTAGACACAAAATTACACAATTTAGCAAACGAAAACTGGGTTTCATAAAAAATTACATGACGATTAATTATGATTTTATTAGAGGATAAATCAAAACATTTGTAACCCCAATGATTAGACGGATAACCCAAAAACACATAAGCAATGGAACGTACTTGAAGTTTGTTAATTATAGTGGATGGGAAAAGAGGATAGCACAAACACCCAAACACCCTAAGATGAGAATACGAATGATCTTTATGATAAAGATTTTTTAGTGGAGATTGGTATGCTAATCCTTTGCTATGGAGTATGTTAAGAGTATTTAATCCAAGTGTATGCATCGCTGCCTCGATATCTGTGGGAGTCGGAGTTGTCCCTAGGCCTGCAACAGCGAAGGCTTGCTGAGGCCGAGGCCCAAGCAGGCCAGTCGGCTGCCAGGGCCCATTCTGCCGCTGCCTAGAATGCTGAAAGGTGTTGGGCCTGGCCCAAATCACTGGACCACCTGCTGGAAAAGGTGGATTGGGCCACTTCCCGTTAGCCCAGCCTCACAACCACTGTGCACCGGCCCAAGGTTGCGGCCAGTGGTGCTGGGGCCCAGTCTGCTGGCCAATTCCACGAGGTCCTCCGCCACTGCCACCCCCGCTGCCACCACGATTGCGGCCATTGCCACCACCGCCGCCATGGTTTTTGCCATAATTTTTCTGGTTTTGGCCCTTTTTTCCGCCACCATTGTTACGGTTTTGACTAGAATTTTCCGACAAGGAGTGAGGGTCATCGGTGTCACGGGATGTGGCTACCATCATGGCGGAAATGGCTTCGGTTGCCGCCTTTTTAGCCAACCCGGGTTCTTATAAGGTGAGCATGGAACGTGCTTGGTAGAACGGCGGGAGATCATTACTTTGACGAAGAAGAGTTCCAACGCCATTATAAGCCTCGGATAGGCTTGCAACCATCTGAAGAACAAGACGGTCTTTCGTGACGGGTGCGCCAACGTTCTTGAGTTGATCTAACAACTCCTTGAGTCTTTGATAATAGGTTGAGGCATTCAGAAAATCCTCCATATTGATGTGGGAGAATTCCTGCTCAAGGGTCACGACACGGAAATTTTTGTTATCCAGGAATATATCACGCAACCTATTCCAAGCTTCAATTGTCGTGGCGTCGGGTTCAATATTAGGCTGCAAGAGGTCCGTAGAGATGGTGGAATAAATCCATTGGAGTACCGTAGCATCAAGAGTTGCCCACAACTCCATTTCATCATCGGTGGTAGGCACATTCTCCTTGCCTTATTCCGGTGGGACGATGTGATGGAGGACTCTATTAGACCGTGCGTGAATTTTAAATAGTTCTGCCCACATCGCGTATTGGACGTTTTCCATCTCAAGAACAATAGGAATGTTGTTCTTGATATTGAAGACTGCAAGGGGCAGGATGAAAGATGTTCTTTGTGGTAGACATGATGAAAGAACAAGAGGAGAAGTAGGAAATCGGTAAAAAAAAATTAAGGTAGAGGGGGATGAAAGATGTTCTTGCATAAACATAATTAATGACATAAATGCCCGTGAAATCCCTCAAAACCTATTCCAAATCATTTCCCACCATATTTTGTAGAAACGGCGCTGTCTCTTTTAATCAGGATGAGTGTTAGTTACGAAGAATTAATGTGATCACCACTGCTTGTCTGAAAAAATTGTTTTACTAGGTGTTTTTTATGCTTTATTTAATCAGCTTCTTGTTGTTACTATGTATTATCCTATTGGTTTTTCGAAACTGCTTGTTGCTGATCCTTGGATTTAAGGATGCATTTTCCTCCTAAAATATGCCAATAAGCATGAATTTCTATTGTTGAAATAGTCCCAACATTATTTAAGTTAGAGAATAATTGTATGTTAGATGCAAAAAGATTTGCACTTAAGGCAATATTGCTGGTTCCGTTTTTGTTGATCCCCTGTTTTTCCATGTTGCCAATATTATAATTGGACAAGCTTGGATCAATTTTTGTTGATGAACTAATTTATGGTTCTGACTTCTGCTGATTTTAAAGCTTGGTTACATTCTCCGTGTTTATCTTATATTTCAAAAGTTTCTTTTTTGGCTGTTTCAATTTTTGTTTAGACAAGTAGTTACTGTAATTATATAGTAGTCACCTTGTATGTATTGAGGTTTCTTCTACTCCATTTGGGAAGTAGTTTGTAATCCACTGGGCAGCAATTGACATTGATCAGTATCAAGGTAGTATTACCAAAAGTTAGTTATAAAATCTGGAAGAATATTTTTGTAAACAAATAATTTTAAATTTTTTTATATAATGCTTTAATACATCAAATCAAATAGTGTATAAGAAATAAAATCAACATAACTAATGTCACCATAATTAATATCAATATTACCAATGTTGGAAATTTACTAAATGTGGAAATAAGTATATCCCATTAATTTATGACTTAAGCTATTGGGCCCGCATGTCGGAAACGTCGTTTTCACACACGTGCACACGTAGTGCCAAGTATTGCAAATTTCATTAGTGAAAGAGATATTGGTACGTATGTAATACGTTTGAGACATAGAATTATGGACGGTTATTGGTCAAATGACAAAGTATTCCACGTTGGTAAATGAAGGAAGAAGTGTACAAAGTGTAAAATGAAACAAGTCGGAAATCGCCGTGGAGCCGTGAAGGACCGCGGCGCAAATTGGCTGGTCAGCTACTGGAGCCGCGGCGCTTCGGAGACAGAATGCTGCGACGGGAAGTTGGAAAAATCTGACGTTTGAGCTGGTTTTGGAGCATTGATTTTCCATTACTTGTCACATGAATTCAGCCATTATTTGGCTGAATGTAACCCCTCAATCAAGTGCAATTACATGGCTATTGAAAGCCTTTAGTTGGATAGTTGAGGGGTCTTCTACTTACACTATAAATTGAGACCTTTGGCTCAATTGAAACACACTACACTCAACACTTAGAAAATTCTCCAGATTTTCTGATTTCATATTCTTCCTCTCTAGCAAAGTCACTATACTTAAAGTTCTTCAAGAGTAACACTTGAGTTTCCTTTGATCACTTGTTAAAGTTGTTGTTGTATCTTGGGAGACTATTGCTCAACACCGTAAGAGGAGATATACGGGGCAATCTTGTCTTAAAGACAGAGTGTCATCACTCGACTCAGCAAATCACACAAGCAGTTTGTTAAGGTTTTGATTTCCAGTTTTATTGTAATAGTTTGTTTATCCTTTCTACTATTGTAATAGTTACTTACTTCCCATTTCCTACAACAATTATTACCCGACAATTTTGTTGTAAGTAAGTTAGAAAAATGACTGGCACAAATCAAACTGCTTTGATTCTGCTGCTGCTCAAGGCAATCCCTCTGCCTTTTCCACTACTCAAGGCACTCTTAATGCCTTTCCGGTTGCTCAAGACTCATCCAACGCCTTTGTTGTCGCTCCTCCACCCGCTGGATTTCACCATGAACGCCCTGAAAAGTTCATGGGGTCAAACTTCAAAAGATGGCAAGAAAAGATGCTCTTCTATCTGACTGTTATGGGAATGAAACGTTTCCTAACAGAAGATCCTCCACAAGCTGGAGATTAAATGGACCCTTCGCCTTCTGAAACGGGTGAAGGGGGCCTAGGTATCCATGTCATTAATGGCATGAAGATGGTTCTTGATGCATGGAGTCATAGTGATTTCATGTGTAAGAATTACATATTGAACTGCTTGTCAGACCCTCTCTACACGGTGTATTGCACCATTGGCACTGCCAAAGAGTTGTGGGATAAGCTACAAAAGAAGTACAACACACAAGATGCAGGTACTAAGAAATTCATCGTTGGAAAATTTATGAAATTTCAAATGGTGGATAGTAAGACAGTGATGTCCCAAGTCCGGAAATTCCAAATGATTTTACATCACCTGGATTTGGAAGGTATGAAGCCAAACGAGCATTTTTTGGTTGCATCACTGATTGGAAAGTTACCTCTTTCGTGGAATGCGTTTATGAGCTACTTAAAGCTCAAGACAAATGAGACGACCTTTGAAGAACTTATTATCAAACTCCAAATTCAGAAAGATAATAAGAAGGCATTGCCTAGGGGTAAACAACTCGCTGAGGCAAAGGCAAATCTGGCTGAGGCCAAAGGGAACCTAAGCAAGAAGCGCAAGTTCCAGAAAGACGGCAATACCCAAGCAGCGGAGAAGTTCAAAGGAAACTGTCACCACTGTAGGAAACCTGATCATATGATCAAGGACTGCCGCAAGCTCAAGACTGAGCAACAAGAGAAGGCCAAGGATAAGGGCAAGGCACAAGTTAACGTCGTCAAATACCAGTTTCTAGACGACATGATTGAGGAGTTCTCAGCGGTGGTGTTAAAAGTAAACCTAGTTGAGAATCCTATGTAATGGTGGATGGACACAGGTGATACAAGACACATCTGTTCCAATAGATATGCCTTCTCCACTTATACACCGGTTACAAATAAGAAGTTGTTCATGGACAACAACGCTTCCTCTGACGTGTTGGGGGTAGGAAAGGTAGTCTTGAAGATGACTTCTGAAAAGGAGCTCCCTTTGAAGGAAGTGATGCATGTTCCTGAGATTAGTTAATTTCAAGTCCTTTATTGGTTAATGTTGGTTTTAGGCTAGTGTTTGAGTCCAATAAATTTGTAGTCACTAAGAATGAAACGTTTGTGGGAAGAGGATTCGTCTGTGAAGGCCTCTTCAAAGTGAACACCATGTATGTATTACGTAAAAGCAATAATATTGAAGTCTCTTCATCTTACTTGCTTGAATCCTCTAATTTGTGGCATCATAGATTAGGACATGTAAACTACAAGTCCATCCAAAGGTTGGTAAAATTGGAATTGTTGTCGTCTATCGACATAAACCCTCAACATAAGTGTGAGGTGTGCGTAGAGGCAAAACTCACAATGCTTCCTTTTTTATCCCTCGAAAGGAATATCGCTCCTCTAGAACTTATTCACACATATATATGTGATTTGAAGTTTGCACAAACTAGAGGGGGGAACAAGTACTTTGTGACATTCATTGATGATAGCACAATGTATTATTACCTTTACTTATTGAAAAGTAAGGATGAAGCCTTTGAAGCGTTCCGACGTTACAAAGCAGAAGTTGAGAACTAACTAAGCATGTGGATTAAATCTATTCGTAGAGATAGAAGGGGAGAATATGTAGCGCCATTTGAGGAATATTGTGCCTAAGAAGGCATTGTTCATCAAACGACGACTACATACTCACCTCAATCGAACGGTGTGGCGGAACGTAAGAATCACACATTGAAGGAAATGATGAATGTCTTGCTCATCAATTTCGGTCTTCCTCAAAACATGTGGGGAGAAGCTGTCCTTACCGCTAATATTATTCTTAACAGAGTCTCACATAAGGGTAAGGACAAACCTCCATATGAATCATGGAAGGGAAAGAAACCCACCTATAAATATTTAAAGGTGTGGGGTTGTCTGGCAAAGGTTGAAGTACCTAAGCCAAAGCAGGTCAAGATTGAGCCTAAGACTGTAGATTGCATATTCATCGGATATGCAAATAACAGTAGTGCTTATCACTTCTTAGTGCATAAGTCAGATATTTCAGATATCCACGGGAGTACAATCATGGAATCAAGGAATGCTCATTCTTTGAAGGTTCCTTTCCTGGAAAGGAAAAAAGCATAACCTCTCTCAAACGAAGTTATAAACAAAGCTCTCAAGAATCGGGAGTCATTGATGACCCAAATCTAGATGGTTCAGATCTAGTGGATCTCGAGGTGGCTGAATATCCAGAATCTAGTGTTCCAGATTCTCAGAACTTAGAGACTCCAGAGATGGAAATAAGGCGAACTAAAAGGGCCAGGAAGGATAAATCCTTCGGTCCTGACTTTGTAGCTTATATGATTGATGATGAACCAAGGACAATTGCTGAAGCATTGCTAACTCTAGAGGCACCACTCTGGAAAGAAGCTATTGAGAGTGAAATAGGCTCCATTCTGTATAACCATACTTGGGAGTTGGTTGATCTTCCTCCGGGAAATAAACCGTTGGGTTGTAAATGAATACTCAAACGGAAGTATAATGCAAATGGGTCTATAGATAAGTACAAGGCCAGGTTGGTAGTCAAAGGCTATCGACAGAAGGAAGGCCTTGACTACTTTGACATGTACTCCCCGGTGTCTACGATGACGTCCATACGAGTATTCATTGCGATCGCAACATTGCGTAACCTTGAGATACATCAAATGGATGTCAAGACAGCCTTACATAATGGTGATTTAGAAGAAGAAATTTATATGGACCAACCCGAGGGGTATGTGGTTCAAGGGCAAGAGAAGAAGGTCTGTCGGCTTGTCAAATCTCTGTACGGGCTGAAATAAACCCCGAAGCAATGGCACGCAAAATTTGACAGTACTCTAATATCGAAGGGTTTCGCCATTAATGAGTGTGACAAATGTGTCTACATGAAAGATAATTTTGACTCGTTTGTTATGATATACATGTATGTAGACGACATGTTGATCACATGGAGTAGTCTTAGCATAATTCTAGAGACTAAGAACATGTTGAAACAATGCTTCGACATGAAGGATATGGGTATCACAGATGTCATCTTAGGGATAAAAATCTCTAAGACGTCTGACGGACTGGTCTTATCTCAGTCTCACTACATCGAGGATGTTTTGAGAAAGTTCGAGATGTTAGACAGTTCTCTATAAAGTCACCAATGGATAGAAATAAAAAACTTGATAAAAATCGTAGTGCACCCATATGCCAGGAGCAATATGCACAGGTGATCGGTAGTTTGATGTACACAACAAACTACACTCGACCTAATATTGCTTATGTATTCAACAAGTTGGCTAGGTTTGCCCATAATCCGAGTGATGATCACTGAAAGGCGTTGAATCAGGTACTTCAATACCTTAAAATACACGCTAACTTACGGGTTGCATTATTCGAGATATCCAGTTGTACTACAGTGATGCAAACTGGATATCTGATATAGAAAACATCATGTCCACCAGTGGGTATGTATTTACAATTGGTGGTGGGGTTGTGTCTTCGAAATATTCTAAGCAAACTTGCTTCGCCCGATCCACGATGGAATCGGAGTTTATCGCTTTAGACAAAGTAGGAGAAAAAGCTGAATGGCATCATGACTTCTTAGAGGATGTTCCTTGTTAGAACAAACCCGTACCTTCTGTAATGATCAATTGCGGCAGCCAGTCGGCTCTAGGAATGGCACGGAATTCTATGTACAACGGCAAGTCTCGTCATATTCGATAGAGGCATAAGACCGTTAGGCAGCTGATCACCACGAGTATAATATCTATTGATTACATAAAGTCAAAGGATAACATAGTTGACCCGTTGACAAAGGGCTTACCCAAAGATCAGATGTTCTGCCTGTCTAGGGGAATAGGCTTAAAACCCTAAGTATAAGGACCAATACGGTGGTAACCCAACCTTACTGACCGGAGATCCCAGGAATTAGGTTCAATGGGAAAACTAATTTGTAGAGGTTCAGTTGATCGCTTCGATGGAAGCATGAGCACTTCAGATAGTGATTTCAGTAAAGAAACACCAAATCCAAAGTTGTTCCCGCGATAGACTATAAGTGCTATCTGCAGTGTGGGTGAATGTTAAGTTTCCAAAACCTTTAATGATCCTCACCGGTTGAGGTTAGGTTTGGGGAAATTTCAATGGTTCCTAACACTTGTAAAGTGGGGTATAGCAGGATACCTTGTAGGAGACCACATATTTAAGTGCGAGGACAGGCCGCTTCAAATGAACGCACTTAAGAATCCAAGAAGTGTCCACGACTACAACGGACAAAATATTATGAAAAATTGAGTAGAGAAAGTTGTTGTGTTGGTACCGTTGAATTGGCTTACACTAAACACTGACGATTCAAGACATCACGTTCACCGCGCAGTAAGTAAGTCTGATGTATTCGACTATGGAAGGTTCAAAGCGTATGCTATCTATCCAGATGCAAAATCGGTCCACTGGAATATTGCTAGAAAAGGCACCATGTGTGTGCGCCAAAATCTCTTTCAAGAGGGGAATGTTGGATATTTACTAAATGTGAAAATAAGTATATCCCATTAATTTATGACTCGAACTATTGGGCCCGCACGTCGGAAATGTCGTTTCCACACACGTGCACACGTAGTGCCAAGTATCGCAAATTTCATTAGTGAAAGAGATATTGGTACGTATGTAATACGTTTGAGACATAAAATTATGGACGGTTGGCCAAATGACAAAGTATTTCATATTGGTAAATGAAGGAAGAAGTGTACCAAGTGTAAAATGAAACGAGTCGGAAATCGCCGTGGAGCCGTGAAGGGTCATGGCGCCAATCACCGCCAGAGCCGTGAAGGCTTCACAGCGCTTTGGAGGCGTAATCTTTGCGATGGGAAGTTGGAAAAATCTGACGTTTGGGTTGGTTTTGGAGCATTGATTCTCCATTACTTGCCACATAAATACAGCTATTATTTGGCTGAATGTAACCCCTCAATCAAGTGCAATTACATGGCTATTGAAGACCTTTAGTTGGCTAGTTGAGGGGTCTTCTACTTACACTATAAATTGAGGCCTTTGGCTCAATTGAAACACACTTCACTCAACACTTAGAAAATTCTCCAGATTTTCTGATTTCATATTCTTCCTCTCTAGCAAAGTCACTATACTCAAAATTCTTCAAGAGTAACACTTGAGTTTCCTTTGCTCACTTGTTAAAGTTGTTGTATCTTGGAAGACTGTTGCTCAACACCGTAAGAGGAGATATACGGGGCAATCTTGTCTTAAAGACAGAGTGCCATCACACGACTCAACAATCACACAAACAGTTTGTTAAGGTTTTGATTTCTAGTTTTATTGTAATAATTTATTTATCCTTTCTACTATTGTAATAGTTACTTACTTACCGGTCCCTACAACAATTGTATCCCGACAACTAATACCAACATTACTAATACATCATGTTTAATATTATTCTTATACATTGTACCAAACCACCTCTAAGTGTGCAACAGTCAAATCCACTAGATGTTTTTCATTTTGGGTTTATAAGGAGCAAACCCAAAATAGAACCCCACTAGATCACTAGGATCTAAGATTTGCTCCTAGTATATCCAACATCTCATTCCTATTTTGCTTATGTTGAATTCCCCTAGTATGTCACATACACATTTTTTGGGGACTTAGTTTTCTCATTGAGGTTTTCCCCATCATAATCTCAAAGATGTAGGATTCATTTAAACTCACTTGAACGATGAATTTTGTTCCAATATAGTACAAGGTTGCACGCGGAGGAGTTTTGATATCATCTGTAACAGCCCAACCCATTACATATATTCTTCGCCTTGGGCCTAGCCCCACATATCTCTTTAAAATTTTTAACTAGAGTCCTAGTTCGGTTTGTTCCTTTATATATCGACATCGATCTCTTATGTATTTTGTCAATGTAACTAAGGGTGTCACAAGACGTGTGATAGAATGGATGAAATTCCTCCACCCTTAAATATAGGTCTAGAGTTCGAACCCCTGGAATAAAGATCCTCCTAATAGGGAGGTTTTTCCTTTAATTTACTAGGTCCTGGCCGATGTGAACTCCAAACCACCCTATAATTTACTGGGTCCTGACCGATGTGAACTCGAATTGAAACGGGTCAATAAATTTTAAATACCAATAGATAAAGAAAAAAGAACTTTGAAACATTTCATAGTTTGCAATCATGATAACATGATCATCATCTTCATCATCAAAATAGTGGAAAATAATATCGTCATTTGAATAGGACACAAGCTAGAAATTTGGAGGTGATGAAGGCGTGAGGAATATTAGTGATAAAAGTTTGTTGCACGGTAGGAAAGCAAACTGTCCTTAGATTCTGTTGCCTTTGGGGTCAGATTATATTATTATAAGCAAGT
Organism: Anisodus acutangulus; assembly: GCA_029783415.1. Lineage (NCBI taxonomy): Eukaryota > Viridiplantae > Streptophyta > Magnoliopsida > Solanales > Solanaceae > Anisodus > Anisodus acutangulus. The sequence continues at coordinate 20,737,916 of CM056500.1, forward strand.
TGATATATATGTATAGAAAACAACACAAAAAGGAAACTTGAGAATCCAGAAGATATATAAATGCATCTTGCTCAAGTCTCATCAATCGATCAGATAAGATCAAAATTTGTGACACTTGAAGAATTGAGATTTTTCTATATGTATATATCTTTCGTCTATCAATTATATATCTTTCTTTTATCAATTATATATCCTTCCTTACCAAATAAAGTGGGTGTTGCTATATTGAGATATTTACATTTCCTCCTACCAAACAAAGCTTATCTCTTCAAATGGATGGCTATGTCAACTTGTTCACTTTCCATGGACCCAAAAAAATGTTCGCTTTCAACTAATCACTAGTATGATAATGAAGAAAACAACAATTTTCTTGACCATTGCTACTTAGTCGAATCTTCTTTATTTTTCTGCGGCTAATCAAAGGGAAATGGAAAAAAATAAGCTAGCCATTAATTAATGGACCAAAACCTTTTGCTATTTTCATCAGATATTTTCATTAACCTATATAGAAAGATATTATTAATTTTTTAGGTCTCAGGAGACCTACGAGCTATTCAACGAAATAGCACGATCGAGGTAGGTGTGAAATTGACAAGGAATACCTTGCAAGATTAAGGACTCATTTGTTTGTACTTAATTGAGGTCGGAATCTGAATGGTTCAGACCTAAGGCCATTAACTGCATTTGTTTACATTAAGATCTAAATACTTATTTTGTCTAAATAGGTCTTAATCATTCATCTTGATCAACCATAATTTAAAAGTTTATAAATGTTAGATGAAAGTCTAATATTTTATTTCTTTTAAGAGCTATAATTGCATAAATTTTAGAAACTGAGACTAAATTTAAATAGTAATCTAAAAAGAGACATTTACGCCAATCAACCGATCAATATATGATATATCCATTAGCACAGGCCCAAAAGAAGCACTCAGGCCCAAAAGAAGCACTGAGGCCCAAAAGATTGTAAGCACTCAGGCCCACGTGATTTGCTTGAATCTTTGATGCAATTCTACGAGTAGTGTACGTGAATTTGGATAGTAACATAAGCTACTGTGGTTTGATGAGATTAAGATACTGCAGGGAAAAGAATGTCGTCGTCATATTGCCCTTTAAACAAGTGGAATATGTTGTAACCATGCTAATTTTTTTTTATCGGATTATACTTTGAAGTGGGATTTTCGTTATTGTGTATTATAATTAGGAGAATATAAAAAAAGTAAGAGACAAATTGAGCATATTATTCCTTAATAATAGAAAGTAGGATCATTAGTTTGTATCTGGACATGCGGTGTGGATTATCTTGTCAACTTTTAATGGTTGATCAAGATGAATCCATATAATCAAATAGGATGTGCGGTGTGGATTATCTTGTCAACTTTTAATGGTTGATCAAGATGAATCCATATAATCAAATAGGATGTGCGGTGTGGATTATATTGTCAACTTTTAATGGTTGATCAAGATGAATCCATATAATCAAATAGGATGTGAGGGGCCCACTGCCCATCCCTATCACTAACTTTTAATATACTTCTCTCCGTAAAAAAGAATGTGCACTTAGCTTTTATTTTTTTGAGTAAAAAAGAGTGTTTATTTATTAAATAAAAAAAACAAATTTTCGTTTTTCAGATTTGTCCTTATTAAGTGTTAGATAACCAAATCTCAATACATATTTAATTAGAAATAATTTAATTAAATTATCTATATTTACCTAGAAGTTAGTATTTTCTTAATGTATGTGCAAATAACTAAGTAGACACTCTTTTTTATCCGGAGAGAGTAAGTAATAGGGGGTGTAAGGGTAGAAACGAACCGAATACATTTCTTCTCCCACCTATCAGCTTTTTCTACTATGAAAAACCATGACTTCCCGAGCGACGGTCTACCGTGAAAATACTAGCGGTTGGCGGGTCTGTACGTCGCATCACCCGCATAAACTTACGCCACTACCGCAACTATAAAAAATAGAACATGCTCTCATTGGCGATTCAATTCAATTAGTGGTCTAAAGTCAAAACTTAATAAAATTTTATAAATATTTTATCTAAAGGTTATGTATTGTTTAGAAATTCACTCTTTTTATAAATTTTAAGAGGTAAACATATGAATTTATCCTTTCAAGGATAACTTCACTCAAACATGTTTTAATGGATAAATGAAAATAATTGTCAGAAAAATAAGTATATAACGAAATATAAAATTGTTATAAACAGGAAAAAGGGATAACAACTGTACAAGAAGAGAAAAACTTAACCTATTTTACTTCCTCATTTGAACAATCAAACTTAACCTATTTTACTTACTCATTTGAACAATCAAACAAAAATCTAAAAAATATAACCGTTTGTTTATGATAATTAAAAAAATAATAAATTGTATATAATTAAATAGAATTTTCAAGACCTTTTAATATACAAATTTATAATTTTCTTGTATAGTGACATAGAAATGCATTGAATCTTCTTTCCATATTATCAGATTCTTATTTCAATATTTAAGTTCCAATTAATTTTAATTCTTCAGTAAAAGTTTTCTTACAACGGCTAAAATATTATTATACGATTCACAAAGTTACAATTAATAGTTAAAGTTGTTTATGATCCTTATTCTAGTAACCGTACTTCCATTTCTCCATTTTCTCTATTGTAATGTATTTTTAGTTAAAGTTGTTTCCATCCTTGTTCTTGTCATCGGACTTCCATTTCTCCGTTCTCTCTATTGTAATGTGTTTTTAGTTAAAGTTGTTTATGATCCTTGTTCTAGTAACCGTACTTCCATTTCTCCATTTTTTCTATTGTAATGTGTTTTTAGTTAAAGTTGTTTATGATCATTGTTCTAGTAACCGTACTTCTATTTCTCCATTTTCTCTATTGTAATGTGCTTTTAGTTAAAGTTGTTTCCATCCTTGTTCTTGTCATCGTACTTCCATTTCTCCGTTCTCTCTATTGTAATGTGTTTTTAGTTAAAGTTGTTTATGATCCTTGTTCTAGTAACCGTACTTCCATTTCTCCATTTTTTCTATTGTAATGTGGTTTTACTTAAAGTTGTAGCAGTCCTTTGTATTGGAGAAAATTTTCCTACTCCTTCATTTTTGTTCTTGAAGTAAGAAGGTTTATTATCTGTACCTGGATATCTGTCGCTCTCTTCACGAGACGGTACATGGTTGAGAAAACAAGTCGATGTGTGCGATCAACTGGGATTTGATGAGAAACCACAGGCAGTGGCTGGTGACTTGATCCATTTGCTGACTGAAAATGTGGTTTAAAGTCTTGCTTGTATTGAGGTTGTGGAGCTTCTCCGGTAGAGCAATATGGAGCGGGTACCTTAGCATTTTTTACATCAGTATTGACCAATCTAAAGGAATCGTTGAGGCCTATCTTTGAACCAGCAGTTTGAGAATCAAAGTTATCTCCAACCACATACCTAGGCTCTGCTGATGGCATTGAAACAACACCCTTTACCTTGCTCTCACATATGTTGGATTTCCCATTTTGAGCAATTTCTTTGTCTCCAGAAACACCACCATACTTGTCATTTGCAACATCAGTGCAAACATCCACTGGATTCTGAAGGGTGAGACTAGAAGGAGTTTCATTACTATAAATATCTTGATGCTTCATCCCACAAAATGAGGCCTTAGCTTCATCTTCTTTCTGGAACCTAGTCAAATAGAGGCGATATTTCTGCAAGAAATGATCCTCATTCTAGTAACCGTAATTCCATTTCTCCATTTTTTCTATTGTAATGTGTGTTTAGTTAAAGTTGTTTATGATCCTTATTCTAGTAACCGTACTTCCATTTCTCCATTTTCTCTATTGTAATGTATTTTTAGTTAAAGTTGTTTCCATCCTTGTTCTTGTCATCGGACTTCCATTTCTCCGTTCTCTCTATTGTAATGTGTTTTTAGTTAAAGTTGTTTATGATTCTTGTTCTAGTAACCGTACTTCCATTTCTCCATTTTTTCTATTGTAATGTGTTTTTAGTTAAAGTTGTTTATGATCATTGTTCTAGTAACCGTACTTCTATTTCTCCATTTTCTCTATTGTAATGTGTTTTTAGTTAAAGTTGTTTCCATCCTTGTTCTTGTCATCGTACTTCCATTTCTCCGTTCTCTCTATTGTAATGTGTTTTCAGTTAAAGTTGTTTATGATCCTTGTTCTAGTAACCGTACTTCAATTTCTCCATTTTTTCTATTGTAATGTGTTTTTAGTTAAAGTTGTTTATGATCATTGCTCTAGCAACCGTACTTCCATTTCTCCATTTTTTCTATTGTAATGTGGTTTTACTTAAAGTTGTAGCAGTACTTTGTATTGGAGAAAATTTTCCTACTCCTTCACTTTTGTTCTTGAAGTAAGAAGGTTTATTATCTGTATCTGGATATCTGTCGCTCTCTTCACGAGACGGTACATGGTTGAGAAAACAAGTCGATGTGTGCGATCAACTGGGATTTGATGAGAAACCACAGGTAGTGGCTGGTGACTTGATCCATTTGCTGACTGAAAATGTGGTTTAAAGTCTTGCTTGTATTGAGGTTGTGGAGCTTCTCCGGTAGAGCAATATGGAGCGGGTACCTTAGCATTTTTTACATCAGTATTGACCAATCTAAAGGAATCGTTGAGGCCTATCTTTGAACCAGCAGTCTGAGAATCAAAGCTATCTCCAACCACAGACCTAGGCTCTGCTGCTGGCATTGAAACAACACCCTTTACCTTGCTCTCACATATGTTGGATTTCCTATTTTGAGCAATTTCTTTGTCTCCAGAAACACCACCATACTTGTCATTTGCAACATCAGTGCACACATCCACTGGATTCTGAAGGGTGAGACTAGAAGAAGTTTCTTTACTAGAAGTATCTTGATGCTTCATCCCACAAAATGAGGCCTTAGCTTCATCTTCTTTCTGCAACCTAGTCAAATAGAGGCGATATTTCTGCAAGAAATGATCCTCGTTCTAGTAACCGTACTTCCATTTCTCCAGTTTTTCTATTGTATTGTGATTTTAGTTAAAGTTGTTTATGATCCTTGTTCTAGTAACCGTACTTCCATATCTCCATTTTTTCTATTGTAATGTGTTTTTAGTTAAAGTTGTTTATGATCCATTTCTCTATTGTAATGTGTGTTTAGTTAAAGTTGTTTATGATCCTTGTTCTAGTAAACGTACTACCATTTCTCCATTTTCTCTTTTGTAATGTGTTTTTAGTTAAAGTTGTTTCCATCCTTATTCTTGTCATCGTACTTCCATTTCTCCGTTCTCTCTATTGTAATGTGATTTTAGTTAAAGTTGTTTCTGATCCTTGTTCCAGTAACCGTACTTCCATTTCTCCATTTTTTCTATTGTAATGTGTTTTTAGTTAAAGTTGTTTATGATCTTTGTTATAGTAACCGTACTTCCATTTCTCTATTTTTTCTATTGTAGTGTGTTTTTAGTTAAAGTTGTTTATGATCCTTGTTCTAGAAACCGTAATTCCATTTCTCAATTTTTTCTATTGTAATGTGTGTTTAGTTAAAGTTGTTTATGATCCTTATTCTAGTAATGTTTCTCCATTTTCTCTTTTGTAATGTGTTTTTAGTTAAAGTTGTTTCCATCCTTATTCTTGTCATCGTACTTCCATTTCTCCGTTCTCTCTATTGTAATGTGATTTTAGTTAAAGTTGTTTATGATCCTTGTTCTAGTAACCGTACTTCCATTTCTCCATTTTTTCTATTGTAATGTGTTTTTAGTTAAAGTTGTTTATGATCATTGTTCTAGTAACTGTACTTCCATTTCTCCATTTTTTCTATTGTAATGTGGTTTTACTTAAAGTTGTTTATGATCCTTGTTCTAGTAACCGTACTTCCATTTCTCCATTTTTTCTATTGTAATGTGTTTTTAGTTAAAGTTGTTTATGATCCTTGTTCTAGTAACCGTACTTTCATTTCTCCATTTTCTCTATTGTAATTTGTTTTTAGTTAAAGTTGTTTCCATCCTTATTCTTGTCATCGTACTTCCATTTCTCCGTTCTCTCTATTGTAATGTGATTTTAGTTAAAGTTGTTTATGATCCTTGTTCTAGTAACCGTACTTCCATTTCTCCATTTTTTCTATTGTAATGTGTTTTTACTTAAAGTTGTTTATGATCCTTGTTCTAGTAACCGTACTTCCATTTCTCCATTTTTTCTATTGTAATGTGTTTTTAGTTAAAGTTGTTTATGATCCTTGTTCTAGTAACCGTACTTCCATTTCTCCATTTTTTCTATTGTAATGGGTTTTTACTTAAAGTTGTTTATGATCCTTGTTCTAGTAACTTAGTACTTCCATTTCTCCATTTTCTATGTAATGTGATTTCAGTTAAAGTTGTTTATGATCCTTGTTCTAGTAACCGTACTTCCATTTCTCCATTTTTTCTATTGTAATGTGTTTTTAGTTAAAGTTGTTTATGATCATTGTTCTAGTAACTGTACTTCCATTTCTCCATTTTTTCTATTGTAATGTGGTTTTACTTAAAGTTGTTTATGATCCTTGTTCTAGTAACCGTACTTCCATTTCTCCATTTTTTCTTTTGTAATGTGATTTTAGTTATAGTTTTTTATGATCCTTGTTCTAGTAACCGTACTTCCATTTCTCCATTTTCTCTATTGTAATGTGTTTTTAGTTAAAGTTGTTTCCATCCTTGTTCTTGTCATCGTACTTCCATTTCTTCTCTCTATTGTAATGTGTTTTTAGTTAAAGTAGTTTCCAATCCTTGTTCTAGTAATTGTACTTCGTTTAGTTCTGTCACATTTAGTTAATTTCGCTGAAACATAATCTTCATTGGTGTATATATGTTTGCTAAGAGGGTTAATGGAGGTATATAACCGACAAGTAGCTGTAGTTAATGTTGATTCTAGCTCTAATGCGTACTATGTCATTCCAATAGAAATTCGTTTCTTTCCCAGTTTTTGGCGGGTTGATTTGATCAAAGGAAATTAGGAGATCGATGATGATGTCACTCATTGGTGCAGCGTGGAAGAAATGGAGATTCGTCTCCGGAGTCTTGTTTGATAAGAATGTACAACCAAAGTTTAAATGTAATATCTATAGAGTGGTGGTTAGGCCTACTATGTTGTATTGGGCAGAGTGTTGGCCAGTTAAGAACTCTCATGTTTAGTTGCAGAAATAAGGATGTTGAGGTGGATGTATGGATATACTAGGAGAGATAAGATTATAAATGAAAATATCTGGAACAAGGAGGGAGTGGCCTCCGTAGTGGACAAGATGAGGGAAGCGAGGCTGAGATGGTGCGAGCATGTAAAAAGTAGATGTATCAGTGAGGAGGTGTGAGAGGTTGACATAGCGTATCTTCGGCTTACCGAGGATTTGACCTTAGATAGGAGGATATGGAAGTCACAGATTAAGGGTAGGAGGTTAATACGTAGTTTAGCGTTGTCCTGTTTTCCAACGGTAGGCTTGATGGTAGTTTGGTACATTGTACATGTTTCTCCTTTTATATCTTAGTATTAGCACTATTCTCGTAGTTTCTTGTCCTTCGATTTTTGTTACTATCTATTTTTTCTTTTGCTTCGGTTACCGCATTATTTTGTTGTTGTTACTATTTTTTCCTGAATATTATGTAATGTTTTTCCGTATTATTTGTTATATCCTATTTACTTTAGTATTTTCCTTTTCAAACTACTTTGATATGCGCTACTTGTGCCGAAGGTCTTTCGGAACTAGCCTCTCAACCTCCATGAGGTAAAATAAGGTTTGCGTACACTCTGACTTCTTCATACTCCACCTGTGCGATTACACTAGATATATTACTATTGTTGTTGTTGGAACTTGACTTGTTTTTGTAACGATCCATTTGGTCATTTTGAGCTTTTGACTTATTTTTTCCAAATATCCTTCCCGTATCTTCATGCTAGTATTTATGATTTACTAGAATGGTTGGCGTAGTTCCAAAGGCAATCAGGTGAGTTTCAGTTCAGATTTAGTGAAATTGAAAGTTCTTAGGTCAAGAAGTTGAGGAAGTTTGACCAAACTCAACACAGGAAGTTAATGAGTCAGTGTCGAAGTTTGGTTGATTTCATGTGGTCCCGAATTTAATTTATGACTTAGTCGAACAACTGGTTTGTGTGTTATTTGGGTTATTAATTGAGAAACTAGCTAAGCTAAGGATTCGGAGTTGACCACAGGAAATATCAGGTCAAGACAATTCCTTTTGATTATTTTGAGTGTGTGAGCAGGTTCATAGCATGTTTATGAATGAAATGCATATTTTGTTTGTCTCTGGGAGGTTCCGGACGAGTTTCAAGTATCAAATTGAAGATCAAAAGTATGGAAACTCGTGGTTTTCTTGTGAATCACCATTCATCACGTTTGCGAGGGCGCCCTCGCGTTCGCGAAGAAAGGTAGGGGGAGGAAGTCATCACGTTCACGAGGGCGAGATGCGTTCACATAGGGGATTTGGGGTTTGGGCAAGTTCTTGTTGTCACATCATGATCGCGATGGCCATTTTTTATTCACGGTGTGATGGGCCTGGTTGGGTCAGGTTCACGAATGGAAAATTAGACCTGAATCGAATTAAATCCCAACTTCGAATTTCATTATTTGTAAGTCAATTTTGACAGCTTGGGATCTCGGTTATGGGTGATTTCAAAAATAATCTTCAAGTTTCAGATCGGGGGTAAGTTTCTAATTTTAATCTAAGTATTTTTTTCGTAATTCCATCCTTTTATAGCAATTTCATCCATGATTAAATCTTACAAATTGAGATTTTCCATGAAAATACGTTTTTAAGGAAAATGATGAATTGAAGGTCAAATTGTGGTTTAATTTCGATGATTTTTTATATTCTTAACCTTTAAGCTATTGGTAAGATAAATTTATAATGAAATTACAGTTTTGATCTTCAGAGTCTGCGATTGGTTTTTGGATAGAGTTTTTGTACCCAAAATATTATTAAAGCAATATGAATGTCTATGGACTCGTTCTTATGTAGATTTCATATTAGATTAGGCTCATTCAGAAGCTCAAAGAAAGGGCAAGGCCATGAATTGATTGTTAGAGCTTCGAAATTAAGGTAATTTGAGACTTCCTAGACTCTTTATGAAGAGGTTGTGTTGGTTTAATACAATTAAAGAGAGGAATGGGAAATGAGGGTTCCGTACTCGTAAGGTGATGAGAACTTGTAAGGATACCAATTTTATATTATGGGTGAATTAATGAAAAAGGAACAAATGTTGTGAAGTGGAGAATGCCAAAGCATATGGACATTAGCTGGTAGTTGATAGATTGACTTGATTGCTTCGGTGAAATGGGCTTATGATAACCATACTTCATAAATATTTGTGATATTTATTTATTGTGCCTTCATCACTCCAATTCTCATTTAAATTATGAAAAAGAGCTATTTTTAGCATTTATATGGTACTGTGATGTTATCTGTTGTAACACATATTTATTTCATACTTCATATGATATCATGAGTATCTTTGTTTGATTAATCATATGGGATGGTCTAGATTGGCCTGGTTGTATATGGTACTGGATAGAGTGATGATGACAATATAGCCTATCGGTTAGATGGCCCATGTGATCCGGAAGATTTGAAATTTTAAGTGAGTATATGAACCTCATGGGTCCCTTATGGGTCACGTCAAATCTACTGCAGGAGCGTGTGTATACTGGTTACATATCATTCATACTTACTTGCATTGCATATCTTTCATTCTTATTGTGCGTCCTTGACTTTATGGAATTCTAAATCTCATTGTTTCACTCGTTCTCAATGATTGTGAGGATTCGTTCGACTTCAATCGGAGAGCATGAGGCCGCATCTGCCCCCCCACCCGTTGCTAGGACCGTTGTAAGGGGCAGGGGCAGAGGTGTAATAACCCAATTTCTTTTATACAGATGTATTTTATGAGATGGAGAATTAATTAAACGGTCAATGGGCTTAATTTACTATTACACTTGTTATTTGGATAATATAGTAATTTGGATAATTTATAATGATGAAAAAGAGGGCTAGGCTCATCTTTCCTGGTTGGCCCACATGTAAAGACCTAAGTTAAATTGAAAGAGTAAAGGAGAAAGTGTTCATTATCTAATACTTAGAAAGGGTCTTTGGAGCTGTTGTCGGTACCGCTCAGTGAATGTAGTTCCATCAATTATCTTGCTAATTCATCTTTGGTGTGGGAAGATACTATAAAGGAAAGTAACAAAATCAGGTATGTGTAATATCCTTTTCTTATCCATTTTGTTTTAGTATATTAAGTTTGCTTTGAGATGATAAATAATTATTATGTTGGGCAATGATTAAGAAAACGATTTGGGAATAATGATTAAGTATTGATTGAATCTATAGAATAGGCATAACATTGGAATTTTGTGAATGAGAACTTACGTTCAGTTAGTGCATGCGTTGAGGAAATTTAGTGGCAAGTTACTGTTTCTAAATTTTCGTTTTTCAAATTCTTCTATTCCATGTGTAGAAACATTTTTATTCTCACTTTAGGATTATTGTTATTGGAATATAGATACTAAATTATAGTAATTTTAAATAAATATGGAGTTTATAATTGAGATATTAGGACTTTTTTTAAAAAAAAATTGGCCCTATCCGGTCATTTTATTGATTAAGCAAAAAATAGTCTACAAAATAAAAGGCCCAAAAACAAAAAGGCGAAAAATGCAAAAAAGAAGAAATACAAAAGAAATTAAATGTTGTCTGCATTTGTTGCCCTAATATCTCGCTTGCTTCTCTTTCTTCTGATGGAGCATCTCTCTCTAGAAAAGCTCGATTCAACTGCGAACACGATGATTTCAGCTGGATTTTGATGCTAATTTCTTCATCCGTGTGATCAGAATTTGATCTGCACCTTTGATTGTTGAGCTGACCCTCTGCATTGCAGATATTAGGATTTGAGGTGTGATTCTCTGCATTCTGTTGAGATTCCACATAAGACGTCGGGCCATAGTCACCCTTCGCAGTCGGAATGATAAGACGGTTGGGCCATAGTTACCCTTCGGAGTTCTAAGGTTTTGTTGTTGTCTATTATAGTACTCGACTTGCATATCATCATTTCATCCTTCTTGACATGACTTAGGTATCTCTGCTGCACTTTGTTTATTGCTTCTCCTTGGGATATTGTATATTTATTTTGCATCATTTCACTTGCTCCAGGTACGAGATGGAGAGAAGATCTAGACCTTACTTAGTCTTTCTGACTAACCCTATCCGCTACACATGTAGGTGTTTTAGTTGACGCTTGTATTGACGAGTGAGTTGCCTAACACCGAATCTTTTCCAGCTTTGAGGTGAGTCATCATCCAGATCCACGAAGGCCACCCTTTTATCTATCTTTCCACTTTCATATGTTTAGTGGGGTTTCCATACATGACATCAAACACTTGTATTTATTTTATGGATGCTCCAGAGTTAGTTTATTTTGGTTCTAGTTGGGTTTGATGAGATATTTCTTTGTTCACTATCTCTTTTGACTTCATTATCTATGATACAGATATTTTGAGACTTCATCATATTTATGGGTGGTGCTTGTTATTCTTTCATGTTGATTGGATCTCCCGATGAGTAATGATATTCTTGGGTGCCAGTCAGGGCTAGGAGGTAGTTTGGGTCGTGAAAAGAGGGCAAGGTAGGGGTAGAGCTCGAGTTGCAGCATCAGCTAGGGGCCGAGTACCAGCAGTTGATCAGGGTCGTGCGAAAGCAGCATCTCCTTAGCCGAATGTTATTCCAGAGGATGAGCACATCCATGCCGGCGATGTTGATATACACAGGCCCCACCGGGTTTCATTGTTACACCTTTGTTGTAGGATACTTTGATTTGTATGTTGGGGGTTCTCCAGAGTATGACACAAACGCGTATGCGACTGGTCACTCCTGATGGTTCTCAGACCAGGTCGTAGGATAGATTCCTGATCATATGACTGTTCCCGAATTTCAGACACCAGGGGTTCAGCCAATAGTTGTGGCTCTATGTTTTGTAGGTGTGCCAGGCCTGACATTACTTCACCCCAAGCTACTCAGCCCACGATGACCGGGAAAAACATAAGATGTTCGATCGATTTAAAAAGATGGATCCTTCTAGGTATGATGGAAACCCTGATGTTGATGCATATGGATTCTTAATTAGCTGCTATGAGAGGTTGCACAACCTCGAGTTAGTGGAGTATCATGGGGTAGACTACACTGCTTTTCAGATTGTTGGACCCGTCATGTAGTGGTGGAGGTTGTATGTTTAGACCAGACTAGCAAGGTCTCCTCCCTTTACTTAGGCTACGTTCACTGAGATGTTCTTGGGGATTTTCAGTCCCCCATAGTGTGAGGGAGAGAACGAGGGTTCAGTTTGAAAGGCTATGCTAGGATGGCATGACAGTGGCCGAGTACGAGACAGAATTCCATGTATTGTCTCGACATGCTTTGATGATTCTTCCAGATGAGACTGAAAAGGTAAGGAAATTTGTTTCTATTTGTTTGGTTGCAGTTCAAATGGCTACCTCGGGAGCTTTTTTAAGAAGATAGTGATGCGGACAAAGAGGTTGAGTTTATTAGGCATGAGGACTATGAGAAGCAGGCAAGCAAGAAGCTCTACTTTAACATTTATGAAGGTACCTCCTCTAAAGGTAAGGGTTATCTTGATAGGAGTCATCACCGTCAGTCGAGCAGACCTGTTTGTGCATCCATGCCATATCCGAGGGAGGTCAGTCTGGACATGACTCTTATAGTTCGTGATAGGTGTCCCAAAGTTCTTTTATACCTTCGTGTTGTGGTGGATACTCGGGCTCTGGACCTTGTCAATATTCCATGGCTCCCAGAGGGTGTTATGGTGTGGTAATCCCGAGAACTTCAAGAAAGAGTATCCTAGACTCAGGTGTAGTGGGCAGCATCAGAGTTCTCAGACCCCCACACCTAGAGCAGCAACACAGTCGGCTAGAGGCGGTTCCTAGGGTGGTAGAGGTAGTTCTTGTTTTGGTAGAGGTGTATCTAAGTTCGACCGAGGTGGTGGCCGAGGGGGTACTCAGACTGAGGATGATCGTGCTCATTGTTATGCGTTTCTAGGAAGATGTAAGACAAAGGCCTCTGATGTAGTTATGACAAGTATTTTTCCAGTTTGTCATCACACCGTTGCGGTACCATTTGATTCAGGCTCTACCTGTTAGGATTCTTTAGTATTAGATGAGGTATATCGATCTTGTGTAGCTACCTTGATGGGGTATTAAATTTCAAGTAGATTTGATTATTTTGGATATGATAGACTTTGATACCATCATTGGAATGGATTGGTTATTTTCGTATAATGCGATAGTGGACTGTCACGCCAAGATAATTACTTTAGCTATAATAGATATTCCTAGATTATAGTGGAGAATCACTCTTAGTCAGTATTCGAAGAGAGTCATATCATTCATTAAGGATCAATAGATGGTTGAGAATGGGTGTCTCACTTACTTGCCCTACATCCAAGATACTAGCTCATAGACTCTCCAATTAGAGTCGATTCTGATAATGGGGGAGTTTTCAGAGGTGTTTTCAAAGGACCTTCCAAGTGTTCCACTAATCCTGATAGTGATTTCTATATTGAATTGGAGTTGGGCACTCAACCCATTTTTATTTCGCCATTTCGGATGGAACCGACCGAGTTGAAGGAGCAATTACAGGATTTGTTGAGTAAGGGATTCATTAGACCTAGTATTTCTCCTTGAGGTGCTCTTGTACTATTTATGAATAAGTTTTTTGGTGTGTCCTTTGGGTTGACCAATGCTCCAACAACCTTTATGGACTTAATGAATGGGTTGTTCAAATCGTAGTTTGATTCTTTGTTATTGTTTTCATCGATGAAATCTTGATATACTTCTGTAGTTGGGAGGAGCATGAGCAGCATTGTAGGAACGTGCTTGAAATTCTGAAGGAGAAGCAACTTTATGCCAAGTTTTCAAAGTGAGTTTTGGCTTAGTTCGGAGGCAATTTTATAACACGTAGTGTCTAGGGATGGTATTATGGTGGATCCCAAGAAGATTGAGGTGGTTCGGGATTGGATTAGACCTGCTTCGATCACCGAGGTTTAGAGTTTTATAGGTCTCGCGGGTTACTATCGGCATTTTCTGGAAGGGTTTTCATCAATTGGATCCCTGTTGACTAGATTAACTTAGAAGGAAGTGGAATTTCAGTGGTCCAATGAGTGTGAAGAGAGCTATCTAAATCTCAAGACTTTGTTGATTACCGCTCCGATCTTGACTTTGTCAATAGAGGGAAGCTTTATGATGTTTCTGGAGTTGGCCTTAGATGTGTGTTGATGCAAAAAGGCAAGGTGATAGCCTATGCTTTGAGGCAATTGAATATGAACGAGAAGAACTACCCCACTCATGAGTTGGAATTAGCGGTAGTAATATTTGCATTGAAGATTTGGAGGAATTATCTTTATATGTGCATTGTGAGGTGTTCACGAATCATCGCAGTCTTCAATACATTTAACTAGAGGGATGTTAATTTAAGACAACGTAGATGGTTGGAGTTGCTCACAAATTATGACATGACTATCATTTATCACTCAGGCAAATGAAATGTAGTGGCGGATGCCTTGACTTGGAAGGCGGTGAGTATGAGTAACCTAGCATTGTTATATGTGGGAGAACATCATTTGGCTATAAATGTTCAGTCGCTGGCCAGTAGCTATGTGAGACTTGACATTTTAAAAGTTGGAGCAAATTAAGGCTCAACAATTCAATGATGAGAAGTTGTGCAAGATTCATGATAAGGTGTTACACGGAGGGGCTAAGGAGGCGATTCTGGATGGTGATGATATTTTGAGGATCAAGGGTCTGGTTTATGTTCCTAGAGTGGTGACTTGACTCGGTTGATCATAGAAAAGGCGCATAGTTTGAGGTATTCTATCCATCCGAGGGCTACAAATATGTATCGAGACTTGAAGCAACATTATTGGGGGTGTAGGATAAAGAGAAACATAGTGGAGTTCGTGTCTCGATGTTGTAATTGTCAATAAGTGAAGTATAAACACCAGAAGCTTAATAGTGTGATTTAGAGGATGCCCATATCCGAGTTGAAGTGAGAGTGAATCGCTATGGACTTTGTGGTAGGGTTGCCATAGACTTTGGGAAAATTTGTTGTTATTTGGATAATTGTGGACATGTTTACAACATCTGCACTCTTCATACTAGTTTAGACTACTTACAATTCCAAAAAGTTGGCCAAAATCTACATTCAGAACATAGTTCATTTGCATGGGGTGCCCATTTCTATCATTTTGGATCAGGGCACACAGTTTACATCTCATTTCTGGCGGTTTATGCAGAAGGCGTTGGGTACTTAGGTGGAGCTCAGTACAAATTTTCACGCTCAAACATATTTCCAGTCCGAGCAGAATATTCAGGTTCTTAAGGATATGTTACGTGTCTATGTGATTGAATTTGATGGTCATTGGGATATGTTCCTACCCTTGGCGGTGTTTGCTTACAATAATAGTTATCATTCGAGTATTGAGATGGCACTATATGGTAGAAGGTGTCTCTCTTAGATTGGTTGGTTTGATGCTTTCGAAGTTAGGCCATGGGTTACTGATTTGTTGAGAGATTCCTTGGATAAGGTCAAGTTGAATCAAGAGAGACTTCTCATGACTCAGAGTAGGCATAAGAGTTATGCGAATCGGAAGGGTCGTGCGTTAGATTTCATTGTTGGAAAGCGAGTTCTGTTGAAGGATTCACCATTGAAGGGTGTGATGAGATTCGGGAAGAAGGGTAAATTGGCTCATTTGAGGTTGTTCAGCGTATTATCAAGGTGGCTTATAAGTTGACCTTATCCCTTGGTTTTTCGGGTGTTCACCTAGTATTTCATATTTTGATATTGAAGAAGTGCCTTTCAAATAGTTCTCATATGATTTAATGGGATTCCATATTAATTGATCAGAATTTGTCTTTTGAGGAAGAGTCGGTAGTCATTTTGGATAGAAAGATCCAAGAGTTGAGATTGAAGGAAATTGCCTTAGTAAAAGTGCAATGGGGGCACGGTCAGTTTAGGAGGCTACTTGGAAAATCTTGTCGGATATGCGGACCAGATATCCCCAACTTTTTTAGGGTTCATGTATTTTTTTGTTCTTTATCGTTCGAAGATGAATGTTTATTTAAGTGGAATCTAATGTAATGATCCATTTGGTCATTTTGAGCTTTTGAACTTGTTTTCACTAAAATAGCCTTCCACAACTTCATTTTGGTATTTATGACTTGCCGACATTGGTGGCACAGTTTTCGATGTAATCGGGTTAGTTTCGGATCAGGTTTAGTAAAATCGAAAGTTCTTAAATTTAGAAATTGAGAAAGTTTGATCAAAGCCAACACCGGGAATTAATGAGTCTGTGTCAGAGTTTTGTCAAATTCATGAGGTCCGGAATATGATTTATGACTTAGTCTAACAGTTGATTCGGGTTCCAAGGGGTTCAGTTGTGATTTGGGTCATTAGTTTAGAAACTAACTAAGTTAAGGATTTGGAGTTGACCACGATCAACATCGGGTCAAAACGTACCCCTTTTGGGTATTTTTAGTGTGCGAGTAGATTTGTCGAGTGTTTTATGACTAAAATGCAAATTTTGGTGTGCTCGGGAGGTCTGAGACGAGTTTCGGATGTTGAATCGAAGATCGGAAGTAAAATGGGAACTGTTGGTTTTCTAGTGCAGCACCCTTCACCGCGTTCGCGAAAAAAGGGTGGGAAGGGATTCATCGCCGTCGCGAGGGGTGAGCCGCGTTCGCGTAGGCACATCACAAATCGCAATGGTCACTTTGTGTTCGTGATGTGTTGGGCCGGGTTGGGTCGCGTTCGCTGGCAGAGGCTCGCTTTTGCAAAGGGCAAATTGGACCTGGACAGAATTAAATCCCAACTTCGAATTTTATTATTCCTAAGTCAATTATGAGAGCTTAGGTCTCAATTTTGAATGACTTCAAAAGTAATTGTCAAGTTTTGGCTCGGGGATAAGTTTCTAATCTTAATCTAAGTCCTGTGATTAGGGGTAGTCAAAAAATCGGGAGAATCGAAAAAACCGAACCGAACCGAATAATCGAATTAAATATGTAATTAATCTTATTTTTTTATTTTAGGCTACTATTATCTCTTGAATCATAGTCATTGAAGCCAATCTATGAAGTTTTTATGGAAGTCGAATGTGGCTTGAACTTGATTAACATATCACAGGCATTAACATAAAATGTAAGGAGAGAAAGTAGTTGTAAATTGGTAAAACTTTAAATGATCATAACTCTGCGTTTGGATGTCCGTTTTACCCGATTTTTTTTAGTTTGCGTAACTTTTCGAGACGCGGCCGGTCAAACTGCCGCAAGGCGGTTTGGCGCAGCCAATTTTTAGAAAAACGTCTGTATTCCCAATCAATTTCTATTTTTCCCCAAATCGATTTCTATTTTTTCTTTTTCTTTAGTAAACATCTCACGATACACAATAGATTTCAACGTTGGAATTTCATGATAGTGTAGGTGTGAATGTCAATTTCAATGTTGGAAATTCAATTTAAAAAAAAGATAAAAAATCCTCGACCCGACCCGGCCCACTAAAAACCGATATAATCTGATACGTTTGGCAATATAAACCGAACATATCGGTTTTTTTTTAAGTTGGATTCGGTTTTTTTTAACAATTTTTATTCGGTTCATATTTTTCGGATACAAAATCGATATACGTCCACCCCTACCTGTGATTCCATTCTATAATTAGCGATTTCATCCATGATTTGATCTTAGAAATAAAATTTTCCATGGAAATAATTTTAAGTAAAATGGTGAATTGAAGGTCGAATTATGATCGGATTTCGATGATTTTTGAGATTCTTGACCTTTAGACTATGGGTAAGCTGAATTTTTTATGAAATTACAGTTTTGACATTCGGAGCTCGAGATAGATTGTTGGGTTTGACCTTTTGGATCCGAAATATTAGTATAGCAATATAGGTGTCTACAGATTTATATTCTTATGTAGATTTTGTATTTCAACAGATTGCACTGTTCAAAATCTCAAAGGAAGTACGAGGCCGTAATTAATTGATCGTTAGAGCTTTGGAATTAAGGCAAGCTGAGACTTACTAGACTCTTTATGAACTGTTTGTGTTGGTTTAATATAATGGATGAATCCATCGCGGGCACCTTGTGGTCGACGAGATTTTTCACTTAAACACCTCAACTAAGGGGTGTTCCAATTGAGCACTTACACTAGCTGAAATTTATTCCAATTAGACATTTTTTGTACAATCAACCAAAAATGTAAAGTAAGGGTAACACATTCGCCGATGATGTGGCAAAGTGATGAATTAAATAAAGACATGTGGCATATAAATTTAAAATAATTATTAAAAAACTATTTTCTAACAAAACAAAAAAAAAGAAAAAAAAGTTCTTTTTCAATGATACCGCGGACTTCACCGCTTTATCTTCTCCATGAGGCTAGGCTTTTACTGGAGAACGGGTGATCTCTTTCTACCTTCGGTCAGTCATTTTTCGCCGTCACTGGTACTTTTTTATTGGAATTTGATGAGTTAATGCCGGAGCTCCGGCGATACCCAAGCAACGACACCACTGTTAGCGCTCTTCATCACTCCAAATGAGCACCAACCACAAGCAACCCCAGCCCTCTTCGACTCTTCCTCGTTACTTCCATACCACCGTCGGCAAGACTCCGGTCAGTTCTTGAAAAACTCCAATTTTTAGTGAGAAATCTCTATTGTTGAACCCAATTTGTTGTCCCCGCCTAGACCACCCCTGCTTTTCTTTTTCCCCCCACATTCCCCTTCGATGAACTCATGAACTCTCTACAGCAAATAAAATAAATTTGAAGTTATAATATGACTTGATACTATGTTATTCTTCTCTTTTGTTTTCCTGTATAAGCAAACTAGGAATATATGAAATATTTCTCTCTTCAATTGGTGCTGAAATCTCCATTCTTGTTAATGGAGATTTTTTCTATAAGGTGGTGGTTTAAGGTAAAGGGAGTATTTTGGAAGGAGAGAGAAGGAAGAATAAAATATTTTTAAAAAGTAATTGTAAAATTTAACGTCTTTACGCTCCCATTTGGTATGCAATTCACCCAATTTTCCAAGTCAGCAAAAAGTGTCTAAATGACACATTCAGGATCTACCTTAGGTGTCTAAATGAAACAACGTTTAGCTAGAGTGTTTAAGTGAAAAATCTCGCCGACCACAAGGGGCTCATGGTGGGTTCAACCTAATATAATTAAAGAGAGTAATGGGAAATGGGGGTCTCATACTCGTGAAGTGACGAGCACTTGTATGGGTACCGGTGTTACGTTATGGGGAATTAATGAACAAGGAATAACTATTGTGAAGTAGAGAATGTCAAAGCATATGGACATGAGCTAGTAGTTGCTAGATTTACTTGATTGCTTCGGTGAAATGGGCTTATGATAGCCATACTTGATATGATATTGATTGTCCATTCATCACTCCAATTCTCGTCCAAATTATGAAAAAGAGCTATTTTTAGCATTTATATGGTTCTGTGAAATTACCTGTTGTAACGCATATTCATTTCATACTTCATATGATACCATGAACATATTTGTTTGATGAATCATATAGGATGGTCCGGAGTGGCCTAGTTGGATATGGTACTGGATGGAGTGATAATAGCAAAATAGCCTATCGTTGGTTGTCCGATGTGATCTGAAAAATCTGGAATTACATGTGAGTATATGGACCTCACGAGTCCCCATGGGTCACATCAAACCTACCGTAGGAGCGTGGGTATACTTATGCATATTGGCTATGGCACTTGCATGGCATATCATTCATACTTGCTTGCATTCTCATTACTTGGCTTGTACATGGATTTATGGAAAGTACCAGATTTTGGTAGTTTTACTTGGTTGTGGAATTTCTAATTCTTATTTGCTTAAGTGTTATAACTTGTTGAATTGGTTACCAACGGAATGTGGAGATACGTATCAGAAAGACCAACCCTCACCATCGCTTCAGTTTAGAATTGGTCAACGGATGCTGAGTACACGTGTTTTCCCGTACTCACTGTACTTTTAGTGTGTGCAGGTTCTGTCTCGAGTTCTAGTAGTGGGTGAGTCATTGCTGACCGTTGAGGCATATCATTTGGAGTTATCAGGGTGAGCTGATGGTTGTTTCGCGACTCTAGACTCCATATCTATCTTACTTTCCTATCTTTACTTTTCAGACAATGTTGTAGATACTCAGACTTGTACATCTTATTTAGTGCCTCTTGTACTTGTGACTTTCAGATTTTGGGAGTTGTATGACTTAGTTTTCCGTATTTATGAGTTGCGAGACTGTTTGAGTTCGCCTATGGGTTAGGGTAGGTGCCCTCACGGCCATTTAGGGGTTTTGGGTCGTAACAGTCTTTCAAGTTGATTTATTAAACTTTGGAGTGACAAAAGCTTTGAACATAATATATAGCGAAGCTTCCTAATCTGGTAACAAACGAAAATAAGTCTCTCGACAGTCCACATAAACATGAAAGAAATTTATAAGCTAACGAGATGACAAAAAATAGGGATATATGTTGAATCTATAGGTAGATGATTGAGAAGGAACTAACAATGGAGAGCATAGAACTCGCACTTACAAAATACTAGTAGGGATATATGTTGAATCTATAGTAGCTTAACAACACTGATCCAGCAAATTTAGTAGCCAGAACAAGCTACACACTTTAGATGAGCAATCCCCTCCCTTGCATTGGATACTCTCAATTATTTCCATATAGTATATCCTACCATAGATCATCCTTATAATTTTATATACATCCAGATATATATGTGTAATGTCTGTGCTGTGCTGTGCTGCTTTGTTTGAAGTCGTCAGCTAAAATTTCTAAACATATACCTCTCATAGATGTACATTTGCAACTGATCGATTAATCATTGGCTTCTTAGATATCTCCATAAATAATTTCAGCCCACAGCTAAAGAAGTCACTTCCCAATTTATGTAGATGCAGATCCAAGTGAAATTTCTAACTTACTAAATTTGCCTTTTTTTTATGGTTTTCCACCCGGTGTCCAGTATCCACGTTGGACTCTGACTATATCCGTATTTGTGTCGAATAGAGTCCATTTATGGGTGAAGCGCTCATTATCAAGAATTTTTCCATATTCAGGACTTGAACCCGAAATCTCTTGTTAAGGGAGAAACAGTCTTATCCACCGCACCACATCCTTTTCGATTGTCAGGTAATGTACTTTTGATCTAAGACTATCTCTATTTAAATCAATAACATACCCAGTATAATCCCACAAGTGGGATCTATGGAGGGTGACCTTAGGAGGTAGATACCTCTATTTAAATCGGGAAAAAAATTTATCGTCGGGATAGAGTATAAAATAAAGTTACAGGAGATGGTACTGAAAGTCGGCCGCTCGCCTTATCATCCTGTGTCTCAACCAACTTTTTTCTTGTCTCCAAATCTCTCTTTACTTTTGTCTCTGTTTATTCTATTATTAGTTGTATTGTTCCGATCCGCTTGTGTTTCAGGAAATCAAACGAACTATATCAAGTGTACCAGAACCAATGTAGCCATGTCAAGCAAGCATATATACTCAGTTTAATTTGCTGCAAAGTGATGTATTTTTATTAGGAAGATAAATTGGAATTTTGAAACTTTAGTCAAAAAAACAAAAAATTCCTATTGGTTTCAATATCTACAAAGGTTCAAATTTAATGGTATCAAGTATCAACCTCATAGATATAACTTAATTTCTGAATTATCTCAGTGGAACAAATTACAGGAATGTATAAAGTTGAAAAGGAAAACAATGGAACCAATATAATTAAGGAATGAGCATTGAATTTTCGCTTTAAGCCCCCAAAAGTATTGAGCCGCCCTGGACTCTCATGGTATAAGTTTGTCAAACTATAACAATAATTACAACATAGAACCAGAAATTTCTAACTGATCTCAAGTATCACCAAACATATACAATACATAAAAATCTGATCCTTTTTTTTCAACCTGAATTAAGTACAAGATATAAGTCTAAATTGAACGGTTGGGAGGACGAACAGAGATTTGAACCGGAATAGGACGACCCGTACCTGTACCTCCGCAGCTGTTGCAAGCCATCCGACCCGACCCGGCACAAGTTCGACAACCCACATCCCCATCTGACCAGCGTGAGCACATGCAAGAAACCCGACCCGTGCCATTGCAACTGGAGCACCGAGGGAATTGACTCGAACCCATCATGGTCTTCTGGTCCATCACTGATTTCACCAACGCGGCACCGGCCAATACACTCAAACCTAATTGAGTTAGAACAATTGGACCCATTATTACCAAACAGTAACAACAAGAAGAAGAAGAAGAATTATTTTATTTTTTCTTGAATTTGGGTGAGAGAATGGAATATGAATTTTCTTTTTCCAAGTATAATATTTCTCTTTTGAAATATTGGAAATGAAGTGGTTGGTAAGTTGTACACGTAAAAGAATGTGAACCTGGTGAATTTAAGGAGGCTATGGTTTTGGAATGTAGCAGCAGATGTTTTTGATTCCTATTTTGTTTTATTTATTTTACTTGTTGTAGTGGAGTCCTTTTTTATTTATTTTTTCCTTTCATGCGTGTAAACTTATATTCTACTTGTTGCTTATTTGTATTCTCTAATAACTTTGGAAGATCTTAATTTTGCTTCTCCACACTTGATTTCTCCAGATATTTATTTTATTCTTTTCTTACTTTAATCCACACAAAAATCTTATCAAAAAGACTCACTTGTTCGTCGAAGCAATTTCTATTTTGATAATTTAGGTTATAATATACGATCAAGGGAAGCTTTGGAGTAACTGATAAAATTATTTTCAATGTGACCAGAATGTCATGGGTTCAAGTTGTGAAAACAACCTCTTGCAGAAATCAAGATAAGACTACGTATAATAGAATTTTGTGGTACGACTCTTTCCCGAATCTTGCGCACAACGAGAGCTTAGTGCACCGAGCTACCTTTTTTAAGTTATAATACATCATGTCTAATAAACAATCAATCAATCAACTAACTCAGCACGAATCCAGATATAGTCGGGCTTCAATGTGAGTATCGGACATCGGGTGAAAATAAAATAAAAAATAATCAATCAATCAGTTACAACTCCAATTCACAACAAACCACCAAATGATGTGGTGCATTGGATGAGAATGCTTCTCCCTTGATCAGAGGTCTCGACTTCGAGCTATGGGTATAGAAAAATTCTTGGTAGGGAGCGCTTCCCTAGAAATGGGCTCTACTCAACGTGAATCCGGATATCGTCGAGCTCTAATGTGGATACCAGACCTCGAACGAAAAAACCAAAAATAATCAATCAATCAACCACAACTCCAATTAAAAATAACATCAATTTTCTCTCAATTAGGTGCATTTTCATTTTAGTATGAAAAGCTTGAAACTTAAAACTAACTTGGTTTTCTTTAATAATTTAGGTAATGATAAAGATACTCCATAGAACTATTTTTCGGAACTGTAAAATCAAGACATCACCAAAAGTGATCCTGAAAAAAGCCATATAAGGCATTATTTATCTTTTTATTCTTTGTTTCGGCTTCCAAGCAACCAACTTATTGAGTTTTGAGTTAATTACTTTCTTTTTTGTCTTTTTTCCGTGACGTGTCATTGTCCTTATACTGTTATTATAATTTAATACTCTATTAAGACAGGCAGCAATTTTACCGTAGACGTCCCAATCACGCGGTGATTTAACGCCTCCCACCTAAGCAATTTTTGTCTTTTTTTACCTTCGGGGTTTTGGATGGACTTTTGGATGGACTTTTGGATTCGGAACATTTATATAGAAATCTGGATATTGATAACTTCCTATTCTCATGTAGATATCATATTTGAACAGAGTGGTCTCATTTGGAGGCTCAGAGGAAAGAAAAGGTCACGGAGTGACTCTTTGACTTTGAATTCAGGCAAGTTGAAACTTACTAGACCCTTTATATAGTGTTTAATATTTGTTTAATTAATTAAGGGTCGTAATAGGGAATTGGGTGTCTAGTACTCATGAGGTGACGAGCACTTGTGCGGGTACCGGTATATATATATGGGTAATTAAAATATAAAGTAGTTATAATTGTGACAGAGATTATGTGTTTAGCCTTCGGGCTATGGTGGAGGTGCATAAATCTACTAGGTTGGTATGATTGTTGTTTATTTGGGCTACGTTAGCCATGATTGATTGTTTTTCATGATTATTGATTTGTATAGTATTCATCACTCCACATCTCGTCTAAAGTATAAAAGAAGAATTCATCTTGATAAATTGAATTGATATTGTGCATTTACATGGTGTACGCATATCCATTACATTCATTCATGATGATATTTGACACCTAATTGGTGAGATACGAGGAAAGGGGTCCGAAGAGGCCGAATTTGGATATGGTACTTGGACAAGAGTGATGATGATGATGATGATGATGATATTATATCCTACGGGTTGGTACCCGATATGATTTTGGAGATCTGGTATTCCATGTGGGTATATGATCCTCATGAGTCCCCTTTTATGGGTCTCATGAAACCTACTACAAGATCATATATATATATATATATATATATATATATATCGAGTGCATATGATCATTGCATAACATACATTTCACTTGCATTTCATGTCATTTATACTTATGGATTTGATTTCATGTCATATGTGTCCTAAATGAAGTAAAGATGAGATCTTTATGACTAGACTTGCTTAAAATGGTAGAAAGATAGAATATTTATAGCTTTTCTTGACTTAAATGATGGAAAGATTGAACCTTTGAACAATACTTGTCTTAAGAGATGGAAAGATAAAATATTTATTAATATAACGTTTTAATTAGTGTAAAGACCAAGTTTTTATGACTATTCTTGTCTTAATATGTGGAAAGGCTGGATCTTTATGAACATATGTGTCAAAATTAATATAAAGATTGAAACTTTGTAACATAACGTGCTTAAATTAACGTAAAGGTTGACCTTTGTGACTATACGAGGAAAATATTGAACTTTATGACTTAGTTTGACTATAGCTTTTGTACTCAAGTGTTGGGATGCTTATAAACTATAATTTTTAATGCTAACAAAGCAAGTAAGTGAGTATCTAGATTACCAACCCTCGCCACCACTATAGTTTAGGGTCGATCAATAATATATTTTGATACACATGCTTGTACCTTTTGTGTGCAGGTACCAATTCGAGCACGAATGAGGTTCGTGGTCGAGACCTATAATGACCTATTAGGTCATTTTGGTTATGTTGCATGTTTCCCCGTATATGACCCTCTTCCTATCTTTATTTTGATGTATTTAACTTATGGGAAGAGGTGGTATGATTTCCGAGACAATCAGATGAAGATAACGGAAGAAGTTCTAAGTTATGCAAATTTAAACTTCTAACTTTGGAAAGCTTGACTAATATTTGACTTATAAAAATACGCGCTCCAAATTGAATTCCGATTGTTCCGTTAGATCCTAAATGTAATTTTTGACTCAGAGGAATGGTTTGGACTAGTCCCGAGTGATTTGGGTGTGATTCGGGTAAGTTTGTGGATTTCGGAAAGTTCTTAAGTTAAAAGATAAATTTTAGTTGACTAAAGTCAACATCGAGGGCAATTAAGTCTTTTTGAAGTTTTATTGGTTCCATTAGGCTCGGAATATCATTTATGACTTAGTCGAGTCGTTGGTTCGGTTTCCGAGGGACTCTAATTCTAGTAATTTAAGAAAATTAGAGTTGACCATAGTCAACAGCAGGTCAAGACGACCTCATATGCGTATTGAGTGGTTTGCCTATTTAGTTTGCGTCCGAGAGGTCTCGGATGAGTTTCAGGAGTTGATTCAAAATTTGAAATAATTTTAAAGGTTGATGGTTCTGGTGTTGCGTAGATGCGCAGAGGGAGTTGCACTTGCACAAAGTGGCCGCATGTGCGAGCTAAAGGAGATGGCCTTGGGCCATAGGAGCGGGATCGAGCATGTACAAGGTGGTCCCCACCTGCAAGCCTCATGTATTTAGGGACCTCGCAAATGCGAGGAAGTAATCGCACGAGCAATCTCGCAAATGTGGAAATTGAACAGTAGATGCAAGAATTGCTTAATCAGACCTATTAATTCCCCATTTCGAACTTGGTTTTTCTTCCACATATTTGGAGTTCGAGAGCTCGATCTAATGTGATATTGAGAGGATTTTCAAGATTCATCAAGGGGGTAAGCTTCTAACCTGTCTGTTAATGATTATTCCATTGATTAGTAGATAATTTCATAGTATAAATTATGATTTGGGGATGAGGGATTAAAGAATTATGAACCCTAAGCTAAAATTTGGGAATTGTTTTATTTAAGCATGAAATTAGTATTGAATTTGGTTAATATTTGATTTTTATACTCCATAGATGATGGGTAAACGGATTTTGAAATATGGGTATCTTTAGAATCATGTGTTGACATACTTTTCGTATTTGAATAGATTGGGACTATTCGGAGGAATTACGCAAGCGCAAGGCTCATTTGTGACTATCAGACTCCTATTTCAAGTAAGTTGAGATCTTGTACCTTATTTAAAGTGGTATGGTTGGTCTAATGAAGAAAGTAAGTAGGTATTATTGGGATAATAAAGGGGTCCCGATACTTGTGAGGTGACAAGAACTTGTATCGGGTACTGATGACATGTTATGAGTACTTGCGCCATTCTTAAACTGAACAGTGAATACCATGCTTGTCACTAGCTGATAGAATAGTATGATCCTATGAATCTATGATTGGGTATGAAGTTTGTACTTTATGTCTTATGATTATTTGCCTGTCTTATCTGTGATTGTGTGTTTTCTTCACTTTTATATTCTCGTTTAAAAGTGGAAAATAAGCTAAAGATTGAGTCTTTGTTGCAAAATTGATTAAAGATCGGATATTAGTGGCCTATATTGATTAAAAATTGAATTTTTATTGCATATCTTAGCTTCTTATTGTTGCGCATGTCATATTCATTCTTCATATGATATCTTATGCATGCAAATTTGTTAATGCAAATGTGGGTCCGAGGAGAAATATTTTTGGATGGAGTGATGTAATATTTATGAGCCCAATTGGATAGAGACAGGTATTGTGAGCCTAGTATTGTCTAGAGACGTGTATTATGAGTCTACTTTTGTGTAAATGATGTGATTGAGCCTAAGATTAGATAATGAACCCAAAGGAAAATGATTCCGGGTGGTATATGGACCTCGTGAGTCCCTCATAGGTCACGATTCATAGAATTTGGATGTGCACAGGTGATGAGAAAGAAAGGTCTTGCAGTGCATTTTATTTGCATCTCATATCATCCCATCTATTTCTTGTTTGATTGGTGCATAAACGGTTGATTAAATTCTATTGATTTTGCTATGTGAATACTTGATCAGACTTGAGGAACTAGATGCTATAAGCTAGGTTTTGACTCATGATTTAAGTGAACTTGCAGTTATTGTTATTATGGTGAGTTAAGGGTGGTTAGTGTGGTAGTAGTAATCAGAAGGCCAGTCCTCGTCTCCGTTTAAGATAGGGTCAGTCGATGATGATGTTGAGTATACATTATTTTCCGTACTCACGCTACACTTATTGCACTTTTTTGTGTGTAGGTTCGGTTCCTAGTACTAGCGGATCACATGACTATCCAGCCCATTGAGGAGATGACTTGGAGGATTCGTGGTGAGCTACCAGTTGATCCGTAGCACCAGAGTTCCCCTTCTATCTTACTTTTATGTCTTTCTATTTCTAGACAGTATTCAGGTCTTTATACCCAAACTTTGTATTATTTATTTTAGAAAGTTCATGTACTAGTGACACCCGATTTTGGGATTTGTACTTTCATACTTACTATTATTATGGGTTTTTATTAAAGACTTAGAAATCTTGGTTTATTTTATTATTCCACATTGATTTCCTTACTTCAACTATTTAACTTGGTTTGTGTTTGGCTTACTAACTCAGGGGAATTAGTGCTTTCTTTCGATTTTGGATAGTGAAAAATTAGTATCAGAGTTTTAGGTTTACCGGTCTCACAAGTACAAGAACAATGTCTAGTAGAGTCTTGCGGATCAACACGATGAGCTCCGTATCTATCTTAGAGAGGCTATAGGACATCTAGGAAAACTCTAAACTTTCATTCCTTATTGTGCGTACTTGATTTTAATGGTTTCTAAAAGTTTCCTTGGTTAATTCTCTCACAGATGGTGAAGACACGTTCAGCCATAGTTGGAGATTAGGAGCCTGCACCTAAGCCCGTACTTATTACCATGACTATTGCTTAAAAGAGAGGTAGGGGACGTGGTAGGGGTTAAGGTAGGGATAGAGCCTGCATTGCTGTGCTAGCCAGAGGCCAAACACCAGTTGCTTCTCAGGTCCATGCTATAGAGTTGAGTTCGGAGCCCGAGGAGGTTTCGGAGGAGGATCTAGAGCAGGATGAGAAGATTTGACCCACTCAAGCACCTGAGGGATTTATTGCTACTCCTTTTCTTCGGGATATCCTGGTGCGGATTTTGAGCATTTTTTAGGGTTGAACTTAGGCAGAAGCACTTCTATTTACTCCAGATGATTTACAGACCAGAGTTGTTGGTCAGACTCCCAATTAGGCGGTTGCAGGTTATAGAACCTTAGGGGAATAGCTAGCTGATGTTATAGCTCATCTATTTCTAGGTTATCCAGCTCAGGGTGTTCCAGTTCTTCCAGTTATTTAGCCCACTATGTTTGTTCAGGAGCAGAAGAGGTGGGATAAGTTTGAGAAGATGAAGCCACCATAGTATGATGGATATCCAGATGATAATGCTTATGAGTTTTTGGTGATTTATCATGAAAGGTTGCACAATTTGGGGTTTGTTGAATCCAACAGAGTTGATTTTACAGTGATGTAGATGATTGGCTCTGCCAAGCAGTGGTGGAGGGTATTTGTTGAGACTAGACCAGCTGAGTCACTTCTACTTACTTCAGCTGAGTTTTTTGAGTGTTTCTAGAGAAGTGGGCATCTCCGTAGCTTAAGGGATGAGAGGCATGAGTAGTTTGACGGGTTGGAGCAAGATGGAATGACGGTGACTGAGTACGAGATGAGGTTTCACTTCCTTTCTCGTCATGCCTTGACTATTCTACCAGATGAGACAAAGAGGATCAGGAAGTTTATTAGGGGTTCATCTTATCCCATTCGTCTTGTAGTGACTCATGTGGCGTCTTTAGAAGGTACTTTTCAGGAAGTGCTGGATGCCATCGGGATCGTGAGTTTATTAGGCACAGAAGTTTAGATAGATCGACCAAGAGGTCATGTAGTTCAGGCAGTTATAGTAGCACCTTGTATGGAGGTAGGAGGCAAAATGGTAGAGGTTATCGTCTATGGTTCAGGAGGTCGGTCCACACCGCTATGCCACTTTGATTGGTGTTTTTCTAATCGTGGTGGATACAGTTTGGGACAGGATTTTCAGGTTTTTATTCTCGACCTGAAGGTTGAGATGGTTATTTTAGTCCTTCTCAACAGCCTATGTCCTATAGTGGATGCTATGAGTGTGATAACTTGGGACGGTTTACGAGAGACTACCCCAAATCTAGAAAAAATCTAGTTCCCATGGTTCTGGATCTAGGGCACTAACACAGCCGGCTAGAGGCGGTGCACAAAGTGGCTGAGATGGTTCTCATTATTGTAGAGGTGGTTTTTATTCAGGCTATGAGGGTGGTCACTGAGGTTTTTAGGCCGAGGGTGGTCGTGATCAGTGCTATGCATTCCCAGGTAGACTAGAGGCAGAGTCTTTTGATGCAATCATTATAAGTACTATTTCAGTTTGTCATCAACCAGCACTAGCATTATTTGATCCAGGCTTTACATACTCTTATATGTCGACTTATTTTGCTTTGGTTCTAGGTATAATGTGTGAGTTGCTTGACTTTCCTGTTAGTGTTTCTAATCCTATTGGAGGTTCAATAGTGGTGGATCGGGTTACCGATCCTATGCCGTGAGTTTTATTGGATATGGCACTTGGGCTAATTTGATGACTCTAGATATGGTGAATTTTGGCATTATTCTAGGCATGAATTGGTTGTCTCCTTATCATGAGATCTTGGATTATCATGCCACGACAGTTACGTTAGCAATGTAGAGAATTCCTAGGTTATAATGGAAGGGTGTTGCTAGTTATGCACCTAAGAAAGTGATATCTTACCCCGAGGTAGGACAGATGGTTGAGAAGGGTTTCTTAGCTTATTTGAAATATGTATGTGATACTAGTGTAGATCACCTTCCCTTGAGTCAGTGGCAATAGTTCAGGAGTTTCTCGAGGTATTTTCGATGGATTTACCAGGTGTTTCACCGGATCATGATATTGATTTATGTATTTATTTGGAGCTAGGCACCAAGCCCATTTCTATCCCTCCATATCGGATGGCATCGATAGAGTTAGAGGAGTTGAAGTAGAAGTTGCAAGATATGTTGAGTAAGGGGTTCATTAGGTCGAGTGTTTCACCTTGGGGTGATCCGATTTCATTTGTGAAGTAGAAGGATGGGACTATGAGGATGTGTATTGACTACTGACAGTTGAAAAATGTCACAATCAAGAACAAGTATCCCATTTCTCGCATTGATGACTTATTTGATCAGCTTCAGGGTGAAACGGTCTTCTCTAAGGTCAATTTGAGATCCGATTATCATCACTTGAAGATTAAGGCAGAGGATATTTCTAAGACAACTTTCAGGACCCGTTATGGTCATTATGAGTTCTTAGTTACGGGCTGACTAATGCCCCAATAGCTTTAATGAATTTGATGAATGGTGTCTTCAGACCGTACTTAAATTCTTTCATGATTGTCTTTATCGATGATATATTGATCTACTATCGGAGTAGGGAAGAGCACGAGCAGTATTTGAGGATCGTTCTTGGAATTCTGAAGGAGAAGCAACTTTATGCTAAGTTTTCGAACTGTGAGTTTTTGCTTAGTTCTGTGGCATTTTTGGGCTATGTGGTGACCCAAAATAATATCATGTAGATCTCAAGAACATTGAGGAAGTTTGTGATTGGGTTAGACCTACTTCGATTATCGAGATTCAGAGTTTTATTCGTCTCGCTAGTTATTATCGCCGTTTTGCGGAGGGGTTTTCATCTATTGCATTCCCCTTGACTAGGTTGACTCAGAAGAATGAACTTAAACATATGAAGTGGTAGTGTGTTCATTTTGTTTAAAGCTTATATGATGATGTGTTAGTAGTTTAGAATAGTTTGTGTTAGTTAGTGTACTACTGTGTGATTTGTTTAGCTCTGTAGAAGATAAATTAGGCAGTATGAAATTAAAAAGTGAAAATCTGAACTTGCTTAATCATAAACACCAGTTTGAGCTACCTAGTTTGCAATATTTGAAGCCCTGTTTCAATTCTGTATGGTCTGTCTGAGTAAAAAATGATGCCCTATGTGCTGGATTGTGAATTTGTTAGTTATGTGTGGGCTGATAGCTTCAAGTGATGATCTTATGAGTTAGTTCCTGTAAGAAGTCTATATGGATGCTTAAAATGATATTAGGATATCTTGTAAATATATCTCACCTCAATATCACCTAGATTTTAGCTCAAAATCAAGAAATGAACTAAATAGGCTGCCTGTTTGAATTAACTAACTCACATTTGTTGAGGAGATGACTAGTGTTTTAGGTCTATGGTAAGGTCTGAAGGGTCTATATAATATTTAAAAAACGAAATACAAAACCTCACCTTAACTATATGTGTATTTTGTCAATTTAATATGAGATACATGTTACACACACAAGATGCATTAAGGGAAGAAATAAAGGTTCTGAGATAGCTAAATAGGTCACTAAGCCTGAATAAGGAAGCTGAAGGTGTGTATAGGATCAGTTAGGGCCTGTTTAGTTCATTATCCTAAACATTTGCTTCTAGCTTAAAATAAGTTTACTGTGTGTAGTGTTCTGTTTATGTATTTAGAAGCCAAGTCTGACCTCTATGCTGTTAGGAATGCCTCTTTTGGATCACATATTGTAGGTACAATGAGTTGTCTTAGTTTTTTTCTCTATGTTGATCCCATCCTAGTTGAATTTGATGTGGTTTAGACCCGCTATAGCTTCCATGGTCAGCCCAATATGTGTTATCTGGGCCTTAAGATTTTTGTGTTGTTGTTTGGTACTCCTGTAAGGTGTGGACTTCTTGTAATATTACCTTGAGTCATGAAATACTAGTATATTGACCTTATCTGTCCTAGGATCTCTAAATCATGTTCAAATTCATGAATCCTTCTATATGTTGTGCTAGATCATGTGTGTATGCATGTTTTTCCACATGTGATAGTTTAACAACATATATAACAGTACCCTGCCTTCATCTAAAAATGCTTAAATTCTTGTAATTGATAGCCCAAGTTAATGTAGCATAAGGCCTGTCTAAGTCTTGAATGTTTCCATGATTTGCTTGTTTTGGGATTTCTAAACTGATAATCTCAACTGAAACACTCCACATGCCTGTTGAAGTTCACCTTACCTGTGAGAATCATGCCATGTATATTGAGTCACTTTGTTAGGATCTTAATAGTCCACAGCCATGCCTAGTCCCTATCTATGTCAATTGAAGCATGTTGAACATACATTCATGTCTTAATTCAGAACTAGGTAAACCTAAGAGCCAAAGTGAAGTCTCTTGTGTTGGATAAGCCTTTTTTCCTGTGCCTCTATTCTGCTAAGGAATAGATAACCATCTGTGCACATTTAATCAAATTAATGATCTGAGCCTGCTTGTATGACCCCCATAGTGTTCATGTATGTTTAATCAAAGCATGTCTAGCCTGTGACCGTTTCTGTTAAAATTGGAGTTTGATACAAATTGAAAAATGACTTTCAAAAAGTTGTTGGTTTGACATTTGAATTGTGTGGTTCTGCTTCTGAAGTCCCAGATATGTGTGGTTGGTTTTGAATTAAAAGCAAATAGCATGTTAGGTATAGAAAATCTATTTATATCCACTTTGTGATTTTTATTAAATATTCATGGTAAATAAGCCATGTGCATGCCCTGTTGGTACCTCTAACATGTTCACATGTCTGTTTCCTACCTAGTTCATGTATGTCTGCTTGAATTGCCTTCTTACTTACCTTGGTGTGTACTTGCTTGATCATGGAGTAAACTGCATTGTACTTTCTTGAATTTAAAAACTGAATATGCTAGGTCACCCCACCGCTGCTAGACCATGTGAAAGAAATAATCCCCTTGATTATTTTCATTAATTGAAAGGCCATATATACAAGTTACATATTTTCATAATAGGAGAATCATATTCCTATTCTATTTCTAAAACCTTATTCTACCATAATTCTAACTATACAATTATGGTAAGTGTATAACACTAATTAATGTAACATTTACACTACAATATACTACAAATATATATACCATATATACAAGATTGTATCTTCATCATTCTGCCCGTGATGGGCCACCCTCGCCATCGTCTTTGAAAAGCCCATCGTTGAAATAGAGCAATATACTTGTGATATACACTGCTGTATATTGGGTGTATATCACTGATATATTGCTCTGTATATTGCTATGTTTAACACACACCCGATCATGGCGAATTTGTCTTGAGAGGCGTCTCTAAAATCTTCAAAGAGAACCGCTGGTAGACCCTTTATAAAGATGTCTGCAATTTGATAACGAGACGGGACATGGCATACGCGAACGAGACCCTTTGCAACCTTTTCACGGACAAAGTGAATGTCCATTTCGATATGCTTGGTGCGTTGGTGTTGAACTGGGTTACTTGAAAGGTAGATGACACTAATGTTATCGCAATATACCAAGGTTGCCTTCTGAATGGCACAATGAAGCTCCAACAGCAAATTGCGTAGCCAACATGATTCGGAGACCACATTCGCTACCCCTCGATATTCTGCCTCTGCACTTGAGCGTGATAGAGTTGCCTGACGCTTTGCCGACCAGGAGACCAAGTTGTTGCCAAGGAATATACAGTAGCCAGAAGTCGACCGTCTGGTGTTGGGACAACCACCCCAATCAGCATCCGTGTAAGAGACAAGTGTGGATGTAGATGAAGGATACAAGTGCAACCCATAGTCCAGTGTCCCTTGAATATACCGAATGATGCATTTGATTGCATTTATGTGCTCAACTCTGGGATCATGCATGAATAAACACACCTGCTGAACCGCATATGTAATATCCGGTCTGGTAAAGGTAAGATACTAGAGGGCCCCTGTAAGACTGCGATAGCGGGTCGGGTCCTCGTATAGTGCACCTGCTGCGGCACTCAGCTTGGGGTTTGCATCAACTGGCGTGGAAGTGGACTTACAGGATGACATCTCAGCCCTCTCTATGATCTCAGCAGCATACTTTCGTTGAGACAAAAGCAATCCACTTGAATGACGCTTGACGGCAATCCCCAAAAAATAACTCAAAGGCCCTAAGTCTTTCATAGCAAACTCAGACCTGAGCATGGTCATGATAGACTGGCGCAAGGCATCGGAAGAGGCAGTCAAGATGATATCATCTACATACAACAGAATGTAGGCCAAGGACAAACCACGGCGGTAGATGAACAAGGAATTATCTGACCTGCTGTGAGTGAACCCAATAGTTGAAACAAAGTCAGCAAACCTCGTGTACCAGGCCCTTGGAGACTTCTTAAGCCCATATAAGGACTTTTTCAACAAACATACATGATGAGGACGGTTTGGATCCCTGAAACCCAACGGCTGATGCATATAGAATGTTTCCTTGAGATCACCATGTAGGAAAGCATTCTTAACATCCAACTGATGAATTGGCCAAGTTTTTGAAAGAGTCAGGCTAAGCACAGTGCGAATGGTAGCCGGTTTGACCACCGGACTAAACGTTTCACCACAATCAATCCCAACCTGCTGAGTCTTACCATCACCCACAAGTCGCGCCTTATGTCGAGCAAATGACCCATCTGAATTCTCCTTATGAGCAAAAATTCACATAGACCTGATAACATTAATACCATATGGACGGGGCACCAACTCCCACGTCTTATTATCAATAAGAGCATTATATTCATCAGTCATAGCAATTTTCCAATTAGGGTCATTTAATGCGGACACAGGATTGCGGGGCAAGGGGGATTTAGAGACATCAAAATGTAAATTAAAATATCTTTTAGGTGTAAAAATACCCCGCTGACTACGAGTGATCGGTCTATGACTCGATGAAGAATTGAGGGAATTTTGGGAATTTTCTGGGCCTGACTGATCGTCACATGCAAATGGGCTCGCCCAAATCGAAAATCGAAGTCATCCATCGACCAGTTCCAAAATTGGGCCGGATCGCCCAATTGCTAGGATCGATCCAAGAATCGAACTGGCCAGCGTGGCGATCAGGTCCAAATAAGGGCCTGGAGAATTTTGGGTGCGGGAGATGTCCGAAAAATTCCGAATAATATACGGGGATATTTGGTCATCCAAAGAATTATACGACTTAGGCTCGGGAGTATGAACTTTGGCAAAAGGAAATTGGGTTTCATCAAAAATGACATGGCGATAAATTATGATTTTCTTAGAAGATAAGTCAAAGCATTTATAACCACGATGATTCGACGGATAACCCAAAAATACACACGGGGTAGACCGAGCTTGAAGTTTGTTAATTGTGGTAAATGGGAATAACGGATAACACAAGCATCCAAAAATCCTAAGGTGAGAATAAGACGGGTTCTTATTATATAGGATTTTGAGAGGGGAAAAATATGTCAGACCTTTAGACGAAATTATGTTAAGAAGATATAGCCATTTGTAGAGCATGATGCCAAAAATATGGAGGTATGGAGGCATGAATTAAGAGAGTTCGGACAATGTTATTTATGGAACGAATTTTGCGTTCGGCCTTCCCATTTTGTGATTATGTATGAGGACACGAAAAATGAAAATTGATCCCATTATTAACATAGAATTCCCGAAACTCCCTATTGTCATACTCTTTTTCATTATCACATTGAATATTTTTTTATTTCTCTTTCGAATTGAGTACGAATGAACGCTCTAAATTTGAAGAAGACGGAAAACACTTGTGATTTATTCGCAATTGGAAACGTCCACAAAAATCTAGAATAATCATCTAAAAATAGAACATAATATCGATGACCCAATGAACTAAGAACAGGAGACGTTCATAGGTCGCTATGAATAATATCAAATGGCATTGAAGTATGAGAATTGGAGTCTACAAATGACAACTTAACAATTTTCCCTAATGAACAAGACTGACAAAGTGGAGTACGACTCGTACCCTTACAAGAAATAAAGCTATTTTTATCTAAAACTGATAAAATAGAAGATCCCGAATGACCCAGGCGAGCATACCACATGGAAAGAGAGATGGCTTCAAAAACTGACGGCAAGGCTTGACTCGATGGACTGAAATCGGGCATGATAGAATACAAATCCCCCCTACTATCACACCTCATGAGATGACTCCCCGTCTTGAAATCCTTCACAGAGAAACCAAAAGGATCAAATTCAACGGAAACGGAATTGTCAGTAGTGAACTTTCAGACAGACACTAAATTTTTAATCAATTTAGGAGCATGTAAAGTATTTTTCAAGAGAAGGGGTGGATTGGGGGGAGACAACGTTTTCTGACCATACCCTAGAATTGGAATAGAACTACCATTACCAACAATTATGCCCCGAGGGGTGCTCAAATTGGAATAAGATGAGAGAGTACCTGATTCGGAAGTCATGTGAGTAGTGGCACCGGTGTCCATGTACCAATTTGGGTCCGATTGAGTTAACCCTAATGTGTGCATCGCGGCCTCGATATCGGTTTGAGTGAGGTCTGCTGCATGATGGGCTTGCGGAGGTCGGAGCCCAAGAATTCCTGTCCGTGATGGAGCTGTGCCGTGTAGGCTCTGCCATTCTTCTTTGGGCCGCTGGCGATGGGCCGCCACTGGGTGTTGGGCACTGAGCTGTTGGCCGGCCAGCGGCTGGAATTTCTCTTTGAATGATAAGGGATCGGCCCACGGCCATCGCCCACCCCATCGGGACCAGGGGGTGGTGGGCCACTGTTCCCTGGTTAGGGCCCACCACCTGCTTGCTGACCACCGGAACTGCCACCAAAATCACCGCGTTTGCCCCCGCGGTTTTTGTTATTATTCTTACGATTATTTTTGCCGCCACCATGATTATGGTTTTGGCCCGAATTATTAATAAAACCCGAAGAACTTGGAGAGGACGCCACCATGACGACGGGGCTTGCTCCGGTAGCCGTCTTTTTAGCCAGACCGGCTTCTTTCAAAGTAAGCATGGAGCGGGCTTGATGAAAAACGAAAAGATGGTTGCTTTGACGTAAGAGAGTTCCAACGCCATTATATGCCTCCGAAAGGCCGGCAACCAATTGTAGAACCAGACGATTATTGGTGACAGGTGCGCCCACATTACGGAGTTGATCTGCCAACTCCTTAAGTTTCTTGCAATAGGCAGATACATTAGAAAATTCTTCCATGCGAACGAGGGAGAATTCCTGCTCAAGTGTGACGGCACGTGAATGTTGGTTATCTTGGAATATGTCACACAATCTATTCCAAGTAGCCATAGACGTGGTATCCGGCTCAATAATCATTTGTAGAAGGTCAACTGAAATAGTGGAATAGATCTACTGGAGAACGGTAGCATCAAGTGTAATCCATAATTGAGGATCCTCCTCGGGACGAGGTGTAGTGGGAAGAATGATATTATGGATAACTTGATGGGAGATAGCGTGTATTTTAAACAACTCCGCCCACGTCGCATATTGGACGTTTTCCATCTCAAGCACAATCGAGATACAGTTCTTGATGTTGGAAACCATGAGGGCAGGATGATAATTGTTCTTAGACATCTTGAAATAACAAAGAAGGAAGGGAAATTTAAGAGAGGTTTTTGAGAGCGGAAGACGAATTTTGGAAGAGAAATCCGATGGGGGGTGGGGTGGGGTGTCTCGGTCGAAACAAGGAGAGGACAAAAGTTGGGAGAGAAAAACTTTTGTTTTAGACCTAGTCTCTTGATACCATGAAAGAAATAATCCCCTTGATTATTTTCATTAATTGAAAGGCTATATATACAAGTTACATATTTCCATAATAGGAGAATCCTATTCCTATTCTATTTCTAAAACCTTATTCTACCATAATTCTAACTATACAATTATGGTAAGTGTATAACACTAATTAAGGTAACATTTACACTACAATATACTACAAATATATATACCATATATACAAGATTGTATCTTCATCATTCTGCCCGTGATGGGCCAGCCCACTGCCACTGGCTGCTGAAAAGCCCACTGCCGAAATAGAGCAATATACTTGTGATATACACTGCTGTATATTGAGTGTATATTGCTCTGTATATTGCTCTGTTTAACACCATGTTTCTTGTGTTCTTTCTTAATACTGTCATATCTAGAATTAATATGCCATTGGTGTATCTGTGCATTCAAGGCTAAGTAGAGTTTAGGATATGTTTTTTTCTTATCTGCTTGTGTTTTGAGGTAGTATTCTTGGCTAATCCTATTGACATGGCATTGAATTACTCATTTGAGCTATAATGATCTGTCTATAGGCATATACAGTAAGACATTGCAACTTAGATAGTCTAATACAGTAGAACTGGTTGGGTAATCTTATTGATTTGTGCTCTGAACGTCTTAAGAATGCATGGTTGATTGGTTGAATTTGAAATCATGAAGTATATGGGGTAAATTGAGCATCTGCGTAATGTATATGGTGTATACCCCATCTATTTGCTTGGATTTTCCCTTTCCCAGTATTTGTTTGAAATCCATGTTGACATACAACAAGGTATATGGACTGTATACCGAAATATATCTAGTATATAAGGTATACAGATCCCATATATCAGATGCATAATGCATGTATATCTAGCATACCACTCTTATCCTAGCTGTATTACGTATATCTGTTGGGCCCATGCCCATGTACCTTGCGTGGTTGTAGTCTTTGGGCTTGGCCCATATTTCTTGTCTTCTACCCATGATCTCGTTTAGGTGTTTAAATTGGATTGACCCCACTGCTTGCTTTCTTCCTCCTTCCATGACTAGTTGCTATTGATTTGGGCCTATCGATATGTCTTGCAATAAATTTCACTTGTTATGGGATTTTTCTTGTTTATTTTCTGATCAATTGAATGATAAATCCAAGGTGCTTTCTAACTTGGATTCTTGTTTGTCCCTCATCTCCTCTTCTCTCCTGTTGCATCACGATGAGATGGCCCATCATTTTATTCAATCAGAATGGACCCCTTCCAGTCATTGAATATTCAGTCGAGTTGGACTAAGGCCCAACTAAAAAACATTTATTGATCGAGTCCGCTTGTAGCCGCGCATGAAGGCCCAACTATGGGTAAAAATAGTCAACTGGTGGGCTTAGGTAGGTTCATCAGCCTAAACTCAAACTCTTATCCCATTTCTTATTATATATATTATATGTAGTATATGTATATTTATAATAAAATACTTTACGTATATTGGAACCTTTGTAGTTACGAATCTAGGATAGGCAAACGATACGTACATAGATTAGTCAGGATCGCCCTAAAAATGAATTGCAAAACTTGTTTAAATCTGTAAATTGGATAAAATGGACTGTTTTGGAGTCTAAATAAATCTGGAAAACATGAAGTGGATTTCAAAATTTGAATTAGAGTAATTTAGGATGTTTTAACTCATAAATTTAACTTTGAGATGAAAATGACACCAAATGGACCCAAGGATTGGGCCTTGTTTTACAAAGAGGGTTAAAGGAATTGATTTTGGACTCAACTAGGACCATATCGACATTTTCAAAAAGTTGATTTTATAGGCTGGGCTCAACTAATTGATTTTGGACATAATAATTCATATTTTGGACTTGAGTCAGGAATATGCGGGTATCGAACATCGAACGAAAAAAAAAAAACAATCAATCAACTACAACTCCAATTAATAATAAAATCAATTTTCTCTCTATTAGCTGCATTTTCATTTTAGTATGGAAAGCCTGAAACTTAAAACAAACTTGGTTTTCTTTAATAATTTAGGTAATGATAAGATACTCCAATGAACTATTTTTCGGAACAGTAAAATCAAGACATCAACAAAAGTGATCCTGAAAAAAGGCATATAATGCATTATTTAACTTTTTATTCTTTGTTTCGGCTTCCACGCAACCAGCTTATTGAATTTTGAGCTAATTATTTTCTTTTTTGTCTTTTTGTGACGTGTCATTGTCCTTATACTGTTATTACAATTTAATACTCTATTAGACAAGCAACAATATTACCGTAGACGTCCCTATGACGCGGTGATTTAACGCCTCCCACCTAAGCATTTTTTGTCTTTTTTTTACCTTCGAGGCTCGGGCGGAGTTTTGGATTGACTTTTGAAGTCGGAACATTTAGAAATCTTGATATTGATAACTTCGTATTCTCATGTAGATATCGTATTTGAACAGAGTGGTCTCATTTGGAGGCTCAGAGGAAAGGAAAGGTCACAGAGTGACTCTTTGACTTCGAATTCAAGCAAGTTGAGACTTACTAGACCCTTTATGTAGTGTTTAGTATTTGTTTAATTAATTAAGGGTCGTAATAGGGAATTGGGTGTTTAGTACTCGTGAAGTGATGAGCACTTGTGAGGGTATCGGTATATATATATGGGTAATTAAAATATAAAGTAATTATAATTGTGACGGAGATTATGTGTTTAGCCTCTGGGCTATGGAGGAGGTGCATAAATCCACTAAGTTTGTATGATTGTTGTTTATTTGGGCTATGTTAGCCATGATTGATTGATTTTCATGATTATTGACTTGTATAGTATTCATCACTCCACATCTCGTCTAAACTACGAAAGAATAATTCATCTTGATAAATTGAATTGATATTCTGCATTTGCATGGTGTACGCATATCCATCACAATTATTCATGATGATATTGACACCTAATTGGTGAGATACGAGGAAAGGGGTCCGAAGAGGCCGAATTTGGATATGGTACTTGGACATGAGTGATGATGATGATGATATTATAGTCTACGGGCTGGTACTCGATGTGATTTTGGAGATATGGTATTCCATGTGGGTTTATGGTCCTCATGAGGCCCCTATGGGTCTCGTAAAACCTACTGCAAGAGCGTATGTATATCGGGTGCATATGAACATTGCATAACATACATTTCACTTGCATTTCATTTCATTTCATTTATACTTGTGGATTTGATTTCATGTTATATGTGAATGAAGTAAAATGAGATCTTTATGACTAGACTTGCTTAAAATGATAGAAAGATAGAATCTTTATAGCTTTTTTTTACTTAAATGATGAAAAGATTGAACATTTGTTTTAAAATGAAACCTTTGAGTTTTGAATAAATGGATGACAAGTATTTTATGGTTTTTTAAATACTTTAAGGAAATTTAAATCATTTAAACATGCTATAGAGCCCGCAGGTCAACCGTGTTCTACGGATCCTTAATACTACCGGGGTGTCTAACACCTTCCCCGGGGGATCACTAGAACCCTTACCTCGACCCTGATTTAGATAAGATTTTTCAATATCTTTTGAATAAAACCTTTCAATTTAGTTTTCCTAATTTACCTATACATTAGGTGGCGATTCTAAAATTAAATTACCCGACTTAGAGCACCATCCCAAATTCTCAGTAGCTTTTATGTCTCTGCGTAAAAGTGAACTATAACAATGACGACTCTGCTGGGGATAAACCTTGGTTTTAACCATAAAGCTTCCAATACAACATGCTTTTAAATTATATGAATTGACTATGTCTTTAAATACCTGCAATTATAATTGTCATTCATTCATTCATCTTCCGCCAAATGACACGCACACACACTTGCATCAGTGCACGAAGATGATTATGCGGATTTCACAATCATCCTCCAGTATATAACTAAAAACGTTTTCTTGGAACACGTTGAAGACGGAGTTGGTTCGCAGTCGTCTAACAGTCGATAATGGTTTACCCTGGATCGTCTGCTCGGGTCCCTTCATCATTTGCTAAACCACTCTAGTACAACTAGGATAGAGCGAAGCCAAATCCCTATTGAACTAATGCATCCTGACCTAGACAGGTTCGGGTATTTCAAACCTACCTGGACCTATTAGGCTAACTCCCTCTTGTCTTGACGGTCTATGACCCGACGACACCGTATCCAACTACTTGCTATATGGAAGCATTAATATGCTTAATGTGATGAACCATTGTTCCTTGGGGGGAGGGGGGAACTAACCGTGTTATGTTTTGTAGATACATACCAACTTGAAATTTGACATGGTTATTGACGGACCTGAGATGCTGAGATTTTGGTGGTCATTGCTAGATGTCATGCAACAAAGAGAAGTAACGAATTGTCTAGGACACCTACACTCTATCGTGAGTATGAGAGGAAATAGTGACCTCCTAGAAGTCCTTACCGGGTATTGGGATTGCGATCGGATGTTGTGTAGGTTCGGAGACTTTGAGATAACCCTGACCTTAGAAGAAATCTAGGATTGCATAGATAGTGTGGGGACTTGTATGAGGCGGAGAAAGAAACCCGACCACAACCTTCTAGTGCCCCATAAGCTGACCCCCAATGAGATTCTTAGGTTCATTTCCTTAGCTAGCGTCGACTGGATATTCGGCCCGACATAGCCTTTATGGAACTCTATAGCCGATTCAGGTATAGACGAGGGTACATAGAGCACTCCGTAGAGTTCCAGTCCTTCTCTAGTTGGGAAGCCACCCTACCCTTAGACTTCGCCATATATCTCTTAAGAGCCATGGTCTTTCCTAAAGACCGATACCATGCCATAGATACACGGGTTATTTTCGTCACCCATTCTATCTTTCATGGCAAAACCACAAATAGAGAAACCAAGTACTATGACATAATCCTAGTCACCCAATCCAAAGAGGGGTAGGTTTTTGTCTTTTCTAGGCTCCGAGATGACAGTATCCAATGGAAATTGCCTGAGTTTATATCCGAGACCATAGTCGTGAGGGGTAGAAAATGCCATTTCCTACCACTTATGAGGATCTGGGGAATTCGACCATACACATCTCTTAGGGTCCTAAGATAGTTCAGAAGGAAACATGTAATCCCAAAAATAGGGAACATGTGGGAGTATGTGGTTGACTACGAAGGCGACAAGATCAGAGGGGTTTCTGACATCATCCGAGAGTGGAACGGTCGAATGAAGTGGGGTCTAGAGACCTTAGATGATGATCCTCTCTGTCTAGGTCATGATTATGACTACGTAGACTAGTTGAGAGCACACCTGTAGGGTACCTTCACACCGGGGCCCAACCGCTATCAATCCAGACATGACCGACATTCAAAGACTAAGATCAAGGCACGCCTCATTCAGAGACAGGTTGATGATTGAGATGCCAAGTACCTGGAGAAGATAGAGCATGATCAGGCCATCATAGCCAACTTGATCGAGGAGTTAGGCTTCACTCACGAGTATTTAGAAGACTTAGACGCTCGCATGAAGAGAGCTATGGATGTTACTGCACCAATGACCTTCACAGAGAAAGGTCATCGGGTTGGTTCGCTTCTGATGTCTATTCATCTCTGGATCTAGTATGCCCTTCGAAGGGCCAAGAGAGTTCGAACTGATAGAACTTCATCATCCACCACTGGAGGCGATTTCTTTTGATTTTACAATTTTATTTATGCTATGTAACCCCATTGATGAAAATATTATTATTAGTGAAATGATTATTGGGCAATGGTTTAATCAACATTTGGCACATTATGCTTTAAACGATTAGAAATCCTAAAGTAATGAGATTTAGGATCGCGAATATTATAATAGTTTATGTGCTTTTGTGATATAAACCGCTTATGTGTTTTTATGTATTCCGTTTGAACTCTTGATTGGTCCCACATTCTGGACCCCAACCCAAAAGATAAACACAAGAAAATATTAAAAGCTAACTAAATTTACCTCTTCTTAAAGGTTGATTTGCTACCGATGAATACTTCTAACAGCCAAAGTGCCATGTCACTGGTCATCGATTTGGTCTGCGACGAAGAGACTGAGGAGTCGCTTCGAC
The DNA here is from genome assembly GCA_029783415.1 of Anisodus acutangulus. Lineage (NCBI taxonomy): Eukaryota > Viridiplantae > Streptophyta > Magnoliopsida > Solanales > Solanaceae > Anisodus > Anisodus acutangulus. The sequence goes on from CM056500.1 coordinate 20,781,999, forward strand.
CAAATATTCGCAAAGTAGATGCAAAGATTGAGTTGGCAAGAGCCAAAATGAAAGATGTTGATGAGATTATGGAGTTTGTGGGAAAACTCGCAAAAGAGTCCCCCGAAGGAAAACCTCAATACCAAAACCTCATTGAGGAAGTCAAGAAAATGGTCGACGACTATGTCCCTCTGTCGGATTTACCTGAAAATGATCCAATACCGTATGGGGAATCAATCGAGGTACCTGAAGGAGTTATCCCAATTGCTGACGAAGCTGCTAATCACTATGGGACGCCACAAGAGTCTTCTCATACACTGTCTCCAATGTGGTGGGCAATTGCCCTCAAAGCTTGCGGTTCTCATTTTAGAGTTGCACCAAGGGCGGGGCGAAACATTGAGGTCTACGATGGGATGAAAGCTGCCAGATTGGCACATACTAGCGTCCTCCCAACTTATGCACCCCTATTTGCTCACAAAAGATGCCTATACCACATGAAACCCGACTACGTCATAGACAAATATGTGGCCTTCAGGAAAAGAACTATCAGACTGATTGAACATAAGGTCATTCATAACATGTGGGGCCCACACTCCCTACTAGTCTATGACCCTGTCATGCCTGGTGAACTAATCACCATTGAGACTCAGCTTTGATGTTACGACTTCATTGCCTTTGAAGATTCGTACGCATAAATTTTCTCTCTTCTGGCCCCACCGGCAAGGTTCGCCTGCTCAAGACCACCTGGAAACTCTCTGTCAGCACTTCGAGGATAAATATTTTCTTGTACCATTCAGGGGCTCCGAGGCACGACATCGAAGAATGTGAGGCCTTCAAGTTTGAGCTAGAGCATCTATTCAACACCGACCAGATCTTGCCCGTGATACAAGGCCGCTTTTAGAAAAGCCATTGGAAAATGTATGGTCGTAAGGACGACTACCTACTATGGTTTCAAGGATAAGACATCGTTTAGGTAGTTTAGGCATCCCTTTTTCAGCTTTCAATCAAAAGATATCCCCTCCCGCTTTTTGTAAATAAAACTACGTCTGACCTAGTGTACCGAAGAGGGATACGTAGGAAGCCCATATCGGACCTGGTCTGGGTAAGATTTGGGTAGAAGAAATTAGGATTAATTTCTATGTAACCCAAACTACAGAAGAGCCCGATTTCTGCGGAGGGATACATAGGTAGTCTACATAAGACTCAGTCCTTTTATTATATAAATTATAATCCCCCTACTTATAGGATAGTTTCTGGTTCAACAACGGCGTGGTAGCAAATTGACCATAATGCTTCCAACCAAAACCCTAAAAACCAAAATTAGCCAGAATGACCAAAATACCCCCGGAATGAAAAGTTAATCAAGAGTTCAGATCGAATACATGAGTCTATATGCTTTATATACAACTTATGTGTGATATTTTGTATTTATGATTTCCAACTAACGTACTAACATCATTTTCTTTTGAGTTATTATTCTTCTTATAGAAAGGGTTGATTCGTGTTGTGTCACACTGGCATAAGCCACAGCAGCATCCCTAAATCAACAAGATCAGACAAAAATGACTGGTACTCCTGAGGAAACAATTAACAAGGATTCTTTGACTATTGAGGACGTTGTCCCTTAAGATCTTCTAAATTCCTCGTACACCGATGATGTGATAAGCTTACTGTTTAGAAATATCATCGACCTTCAAGAGCAGGTCACAAAGAATAAAGCTATCAACGCTGCCAGAGAAGCAACTACTGCTGAGGCTCCACCACCTTTTCCATTACTAAACTCGCCCGTAACCAAACACTTCCCAAATACTCGTGTTGGTACCTCATACCAAACTCCACCTCTAGTAAATGCCACCCACATAGCCGGGACTTCCCCCTATGCACCTTCTTTTCAGCACAACCTGCTAATTCTAATCCTATAATCCACAAAATCATTGTTACCCGTACTACACCCAAATCCACTGGCACTCCCAAAAGTCGCCCGGCATATCCCTTAGTATCTTTCCACACTCCAATTACTCATATTGACTCTTCACTAGAATTGGATCACTACAAAGAGATGGAAAAGTCATGGAGGTCCGAACAAGATCGGGGGCACAAGAAAATGGAACAGAAGATGATAGATCTATTTGAAAAGTCCAACAAATGCTCCCGAAAAGCGATGGGCCTGAGATATGATGATTTGTTCATATATCCAGACTTGGACCTGCCCGAGGGTTTCAAAGTGCCAAAGTTAGAACTATTCAATGGGATAGGGAATCCTAAAGCTCATCTAAAAGCTTACTATGACCAACTGGTCAAAATCAAAAGAAATGAAACATTGTTAATGAGGTTGTTTTGCCGAAGCATCACGGGTGAAGTGTCAGAGTAGTTCACAGCTCAAGACATCCATCATTGGGACTCATGGGAAGAAATGACGAGAGCATTAATGGATAGGTTCAAGCTTCCATGTGGAAACTGTGCCTGACCGCTACTAATTGGAAACGATTAGATAGAAGTCTACTGAAACCTACTGCGAGTATGCGAGTAGGTGGAGGGCTGAAGCCGCCCAAGTACAACCGCCAATGACTGAGAAAGAGCTATTTTCGGTCTTCATTCGATCATAAGAATTGGATTGCTATGATCGCATGTTGTCGATGGCCATATGAAGACCCAGAATGTAAGTTTCATACTCTGCCATGTTGTTAGTCATCAAAATTTAAGCTTGGACGCCATTGGGTAATGTTGACCTATTTCTAAGATCAAACATGCTCTGATTCTTGAACCCTTGTAAGTGACCGCACTGTCGAAGAACATTCTCTATCCTGAGTAGGTTTCGACCGCATCTTCTTCAATTTCCATCAGTTCATCGTCTGGGAAGTACATCCTTAGTGGTTCAAACTCTTCGTCGACTGGACTTTCTGCTATTAAATCAGCCAATGTTTGTCTATTGACAACTTTCTGGACCACATATGTGATGTCGAATTCTCTTAGAAGCATTTTCCACTTGGCCAGTTTCTCTATAGGTGTGGGCTGGCGAAAGATGTACTTCAAAGGATCCATCTTTGAGATTAGGTGGGTAGTGTATGCCGATAAATAGTGTCTCACCTTTTGTGCTATTCATGTCAGAGCACAGCATGTCTTTTCTACTAAGGTATACTTCAACTCACAAACGGTGAACTTCTTACTAAGATAGTAGATTGCTCATTTTTTCTTCCCAGTTTTGTCGTGTTGTGCCAACATGCATCCAAATGCATTATCTGATATCGATAAGTACATCAATAATGGGCTCCCCAGCCTGGGAGGGACCAAGACTGACAGATTGGAGAGATATCTTTTGATAGTGTAAAAGGCATTCTGACACTCGTATATCCACTTGGTGGACGCATCCTTAATAGCTTGAGGATAGGCTCCACGATTATTGTAGACTGTTCTATGAAGTGTTGAATGTAGTTCAACCTTTCCAAAAAACTCATGACGTCTTTCTTGGTCTCTAGTGGCGGTAGTCCCTGAATGATTTTGATTTTTAAGGGATCTAGTTATATGCCCCTACGGCTGACTATGAATCTTAATAATTTTTCGCCAGGTTTATCATGTCGTGAAAGATGGTGGTCATTGCTCTCATATAGGTCACGTTGGCATTCTTCAGGCCGAATGGAATTACACGGTAGTGGTATACTTCCCTTGGAGTGATGAATGTTGTCTTCTGTGCATCTTCTTTACTCATTAGAATCTGATGGTAACTAGCGAAACAATCCACAAATGACTATAATTCATGCTTCACATAATTTGGAAGTGGGAAATTATCCTTCGAACTAGCTCGGTTGAGATCAAAGTAGTCCACATAAATTTGATTTTTTTCATCTTTATTTGGTACGGACACGATTTTGGCCAACCATCTAGGATATGGAGTTACTTCCACTACTCTCGACTGGGTCTATTTTTCGACCTCGTCCTTGATACTTATGCTTAGATCAGGCTTGAATTGTCAGATCTTCTATTTGCCCGAGGTGAAACCCTCATTGATGGGTAGCTTGTGGGCTACTATGTTTGTGCTTAACCCGGGCATATCCGTGTATGACAAAAGCGAATACGTCAATGTATTCTCTTAGTAGATTTATTAGTTCTTCTTTTCTGGGTGTGTCTAAATGGGCACTTACATGTGTTTCTTTAATTGTTTCCTTGTCCCCGAGGTTAATCACTTTGGTTTCATCCAAATTAGGCTTTTGCCTATTCTCATACTGATATTCTTCGTCGACGAGATCCTCTGGCAATTTGGTTTCTTCATCGTACTCTTTGTAATCCTTTTCATTTGAATCACTTCACTCACTCGTCTCACGATATGTCATGACATTCTGAGTTATTTTATTATTATTAATGAAAAACAAGCCAAAGCATGGTTAGTGTATAAAAACATGTTAGATAAAAATAAAGAGACTATTTTTTGCATAAACTGAGGCTTTCATTGATTTTGATAAATAAAGTACAAATTGTGGTCCTGACTCGGATCAACGTTGAGTCATTCTTATTTTTCCAAACATTACATAGAAAAATTAAATATACAAATGGTGAATGTTTGGGACTCAATCAATTTTCACAAATTTTTGAAAGCATATTTAAATTCATTCTCTCTACCGAGGACCCAAAAGTGGGGTAGAGGTCCAGTTGGACATCTGCTCGTCTGGATCAACATTGCGGATGGTGGGTGCTTCAGAGCATTTCTCTAGTATCACGACACACTTTTCCTCTTGGAACAACATCCTTAAACCCTCTTCTGCGTCCCCATCATTGTGCATTGGCATTCTGACATGGAATGACTGGTACAGGTCTGGGGAAGGTTTACGCAGTTGTGGAGGACCTCTTTTCTTTTGATCAACATCAGTGGCTTCTTCAAAGTTGGTATGTATCCAAGACCAAAACGGTATTTGTTTGCCGGTATTAACACTGACTCTTTAATGTCGTGGAGCTCTCGGCACAAACCTTTGCTAGGTTCAAACCCGTTTTGAAGCATAGTCATAGCAATCATCTTGTAAATTGGTCGCATAGGGCTTTCTTCATCGTCCCCTTGGTGGGCAGCTCCCACAAGTTCTACCACATAAAAATCTGTGTCTTTTGGGATTTTCTATATCACCGGTACAGAGTTATTGGGGTAGTTGTGAATGCTACCTGCTCCGTAGATTACAACTTCATAATTCTCTGATACAAACTTTAGTGATTAGTGGAGAGATGATGACACTACTCTGGCCATGTGTAACCAATGCCTGCCTAATAATAGGTTGTAATTAGCGCTAATAGCTATAACTTAAAATTCAGTGGTGAACTTGGCGGGCCCTATTTGTATGTTAAGGTCCACCTCGCCTATGGGGTCACGCTGTGCTCCGGTGAAAGCTTTTACAGTGGTACGACTCTGGCGTATTTTTCAATGTTGTAACCCAGATGCTTTAATGTGGATTCAGGGCATATGTTGATACCGATCCCGTTTTTGACAAGTACTTGAGTTATGACCTTGTTTCTACACTTAATAGTGATGTAGAGAGCCTTATTGTGGGTCGTCCCCTCTTTTGTCAATTTATCAGGGGTGAAAGAAATCTGATGGGCCCCAATGACATGACCTACCATATCATCCAATGTTTTGCTACTCGTCCCTACTGGAAGAATGGCTTCGTCCAATACTTTCATTAAGGCTTGACGATACTGTGATAAACTTAAGAGCAGTGCCATACTTGATATTTGAGATGACATTTTTTTTCAGATGTTCAACAATAGACTATTCTTTTGGCTGTATCTTATGCCAAAAGTCCTCGACATCCCTTTCGGTGATAAGCCTTCTTTGATTTCATTCCTTATGGGGAACCCCATGTGCCAACTATTCGAGAGTAAATATCTTCCCAATCTTGTCATTGTCGCACCCGATTTTGACCCGCGGGCTTCGCGACGCGATGGCGTCGATTCCCTCTGGATTGGATAAAAATACTTGCTTTGAGGAGTCGCCACCTAATTATTCTAAGGTGAATTAGGGCACCTGAATGCTAACTAAAAAAAATACCAAAATAACTCCAATTTTGTGGTTTGCGAAACTAATGAGATTCTAGATAAGGGTTCTCTATTATCCTAAAGGGAAGGGGTTAGGCATCCTTTAAGATCCGCTAACTTGTGGTTATCCGACCAAACTCAGGTTAATTATTATACTAAGAAAATGCATATTTAAAAATATAAAGTTACTATGATGTTGCAAGTATTTAATGAAATGATGCATTTGTACAAGTATACATTTGTATGGCATTAATATACACGAAAAGCTGGAAAAAGTAATAATTTGAATGAAAATTGATTAAAAATATATGCAATGTAAATTTTATGGGTGATGTGCCTAAAAATAGGTAAACTAGCGATTTTCAATTTTAAAACTGACCGAGCCTAAAATAAATAAACTAGCGATGGATTTCAAGTTTTTGACTACCCTATTAATTAATCTAAGTCTACCTATTCTAAATGTTCCAATAATTTCAGGAGTACAATAATATTACAATACAGAATGAAATAAAGCTAAATTAAAGAAAGTAAAAACAACAATAAAATAAATAATCTCCGGGGGTATTTGCCTTCTTTGACCTTAATCCTTGCAAGCTGTCAAGAACAAACGGTTAGAAACAAATGAATATACATAACTTCAGATCTGTATCCAAAACAATAAATGTTTTAATTACGGAGGACTCAGACTTAAATTTTGAAAAGATCATTCCAATCACGTCGTGGCTGCGAACATATGACTCGTTGGTCATTTTAGTTGCCTTGCCTACCGAACATGTTGGTCTCTCGGGTGAAAAAGATTTAAGTTTCATCATTGCCCAGAAGTTTTATTTTCCGTCTTTACAACTGTGGAGGCCTAAAAAATCGACGGATATTTTTTCATCGGCCAAGAGTGCAATATTTATTCAAAGCAGTAAAGCGATAAAGATATCCGTGTACGGATGTTTAGATGCCAAAAAGCAAACTGAAACAGAAGAGCATTTTTCGAAGGGGCACGGCCTCAAATTCAATTTCATTGGCCTAAATGCAGTATTAGTTAAAAACAGTAAGATATCCGTTGCACGGATGTTTAAAACAGTAAACGGAAAACAGAGGAACGAAACAAAAAAAAAAGCGCGGCCTCGAATTCAATTTCATTGGCGTAAATGCAGTATTTAATTCAAAAGCAGTAAACTAAACCAAAACAGTAAAAACTGAAATCGAGAAGCAATTCCCGAAAAGACGCGATATTTAGTTTAAAACAAAAAGATAGTAAAACAGTAAATATCCGTTGCACATATGTTTAAAACAGTAAACAGTAAACAGAAAACAGAGAAACAAAAAAAAGAGCGGCCTCGAATTTAATTTCATCGGCCTAAATGCAATATTTAATTCAAAACAGTAAAACAACAAGATATCCGTTGCACGGATGTTTAAATGCCAAAAACAGTAAACTGAAAACAAAGAAACGAAAAAAATGCAGCCTCGAATTTAATTTCATCGGCCAAGTGTAGTATAATATTCAAATCAGCAAAATGGTACCAAAAGCGATGCGATAAGCGATGGCGAGAAAGAACAGAGGCAATTTACGAAAGACGCGACCTCGAATTCAATTTCATTGGCCTAAACGCGATATTTAATTCAAAAGCGATAAACTAAACCAAAGCGGTAAAAATCGAAATCGAGAAGCAATTCCGAAAACACGCGATATTTAGTTTAAAACAAGAAGACAAGAAACAAAGAAGATATCCGTATGCGGATGTTTAAATGCGAAAATAAACAAAGCGGTTTGCAATTAAAGCGTAAGACCAGATGCGAAATTTTTGGGTGACGAGATTCGGAAAAAAATCGACCGAGTTTACGAATAGTGACGACCAGTCGACCGAAATCAAATATTTTTTGTAATTTTCAGATAACCAACAACAAAATATTAAACACAAAAAAATATCGAATTATTACAAGACACGGGCTGACCCGACCCGAATCGGCAAAACTCGACCCGAAATAGAAATCCGACCCAAATCAGTTTTTCTTGTATTTTCAGATAGCCAACAGAACATTAAACACAAAATCTGGAAAATTACTCAAACTGGGTTGACTCGACCCGAATCAAAGTCACGACCCGAATCGAAGTCCCGACCCAAATCAATTTTTTTATTATTTTCAGATAGCCAACAACACATATAAAACATATAAATCTGGAAATTCATTCAAATCAGGTCGACCCGACCCGGATCAGTGACCCGACCCAAATCGGATGTTTTCAACCCGACTCGATTTTCCTCCAAATTTGAGGTAACCAACAACACATATAAAACATAAAATCTGGAAATTCATTCGAACCGGGTCGACCCGACTCGTGTCAGTGACCCGACCCGAATCGGATATTTCAACCCGAATCAAATTCTTTCCAAATTTTCAGGTAACCAACAACACATATAAAACATGAAATCTGGAAAATTCATTCGAACCGGGTCGACCCGACCCGAATCGGATATTTCAACCCGAATCAAAATTCTTTCCAAATTTTCAGGTAACCAACAAGACAATATCAAGCATATAAAATAAGAAATCTTACCTAAATCGGGTTGACCCGACCCGACCCGACAGTGAACAAAAGGGCAAAGTAATACTCGATTTTTGATATAAACTCCGACCAAAACTCTCTCTTTTCGGACAAAAATCCACAAAAATCGACCCCCAAAACAGTGAACAAAAATGGGGTATTTTATGGATGGGTTTTCGGATTTGGGGGGTGTAGGTATGGGTGAAGTGATGGGGTAGGTTGGTGGTGTTGGGCGACGGTGTCGGCGTCTTGGTGAGTTGGTCGGCGATGTGGCGGCAGTGGTGAGTTGGTCGGCGACGTGAGGTCGCGGGTATGGGGGCTGGTTGGTGTCGTGGTGAGTTGGTCGATGACGTGACCGACAGTGTGGGTGGGGTAGGGTGTCCGGCGTAGGTGGGGTAGGGTGTCCGGTGGCGTGGGGTCGCGTCGGGGTTAGGGGTATGGAGGTGTGTCTGGTGATTTTGAAAAAGGAAGAGTGAGAGTTGTTTGTTTTGTTGTAGTGTTGTGTTTTTAGGGATAGGGGATAAAAAGGGGAAATAAAAGAAGGGATTGGGCTTGGGCTGGTTTGGGGTGTGGGATTTGGGCGTAGGTTGGTTGGGCTGCGGGTAGGAGATAAATGGGGTGATTAGTTGGGCCGAAAAATAAAAGGGGGAGTTGTATTGTTTTGGGTTATGTAGAAATTGTTTTGGGTTGTGGAATAAATGGGTTGTGGGTTTAAAATATAAAAAGGGGTTTAATTATATATAAAAATAAAGCTTTGCAAAATTATAAATTGTAAAGTTAATAATATGATAAAAATATAATATTTGTGAAATGCTTGATGCTAAGAATAAAAAATAAAAATGCGATGCCGTTTTTCTAAAATAAAACAACATATAATATTAGGATAAGAGTATGATTATGATATAAAAAATGCAAATGATAAATAAAATGCAAATAATAATAATAATGATGATATATATGCATATACATGCCTATATTTTAAAATTGTCTTAAGGTGTCAAAAATATTTAAAATTGCAAATAAAATCAGAAAAGATGAAACAAAATTGGGTGTCAGCAATCATTACTTGAGCCACGGCCGCTTGGACGACGAACTCATTTCATAGAACTGGACTACTTCTTATGGCACTTGGACCACAAACGGTTTTCTCGGGGCTGAGATTACTTTTTGTGGTACTTGGACCACGAACTGTGCGGGGATCAATACTTTGAATTGCGGTCGCTCCTACAGAGTAAGAGAAACGACTCTTCATTCTAAGTTTTCAACAGATTCTTGGGCCAACGACTGCATATAGGCCAATCTTCCCCCCGTTTGATCATGTGTATATGGTTGGCACCATGATTGGAGAAAGGATTTGTGTTTACATTTAGTGTTGCTGTCTCCAAGACAATTTCTCATTTATCAATTAGATCCTATAAATTATACTTTAGATTGATACAATACTCTGTACTGTGTCCACTCCCTCCGGAGTGATAGGCACAAGTTTGATCAGCTTTATAGAAGTGACTTTCGGGATTAGCAGGCTTTGGCATCACTGTTTGGATGATTCTAGCAGTGTTTAGCTTTTTAAACAACTTGGTTCGAGTATCAAGAAGTGGAGTGAACGTTCGCGAAGGCTTCTTTTTAAAGTTTGGACACGGCAAGTCATATGTGGCCGGAGGCGGCTAATTTTGGTGGTTTTGAGGATTTTGAGGTGCTTGGTAAACGGGTGTGGAAACTTGGTAATTTAGTGATGGAGCTAGGTAAGTGGGTATTGGTGTTTGGTAATTTGGTTGTGGAGCTTGATAGGCTAGGGCCAGTGTTTGGTAATTGAGTTGTGCGTAGTATATGACCACAAAGCTATATGGGAATGGTATGTAGTTTCTTGTGGGATGAGATTGGTATATATCAATGGAAGATTGCGTCGGGCGACCATTACAGCATAGTCAAACTTTGGGAGAAACAACGGGGTCAGGTAAGTAGGATATATTTTGGGGAGGTGGGGTTTTCGATAGTGTGAGGCACATAAGTGTATTTCTTTTCGGGGTGGTAATCAGTCATATTCGAAACAAATACGTGAAAGAACATAAGCAGGTATTTTTGCACAAAATCACATAATTACATTATAGAGCTACACGCGTTCCTGAGACCTTTTTACACCAAGGTCCTTCTAGATGTTAGAACATGATTGTGCCAATTTGTCAAATCAAACCATTGCCCCCATAATCATAAGTTTCTGTTGATAATAATATTTCCCCGAGCGGCTAGAAAAGATAATTTAAAAGTATAAATCAACATAAAATGTCCTCCATTGGTTGATGACAATCCTCTGTCTGTACAAGCTTTCTTAGCCCTTTAAAGGGTGGTCTGGATAGGGAAATGAGTCGATGTCAGCAAAGCAATCAGCATGAACACTCTCTCTGAATGGCAATTGCGATGTCTCATCCATCACCTGTCTCATTCAATTATTGAGGTCCCCTAGACACTCGTGCGTGTTCTCCAACTCTCGGTCCATACTAGTTATAATGGTCTTGTCATTATCTATCTTTCCCAAGTACTTGACGTCTATGTCATCAGCTCGCCTCTGAATCAAACGGGCTTTGAACTCAGTTTTAGACTCTCTATCATGGACATGATGGTAGCGGTTAATCCCTGGAGTGATGGTACCATGCAAGTCCGCTCTCAACTAATCCTTGTAATCTTCATCGCACCCTGGGTGAAAACTATCCTCGGCAATAGTACCCGACCCCATATCAGACGGTTGTTCCACTCTCAGATGTATTCCCCGACATCTTAGATTTTGTGTTCTTCATAATCAATCACGTATCATCCCATGTTTCCCGCTTGGGTTACCTCTTGTTTCCTTTTGAACTGTCTCAAGATCCAAGCTGGTGCATTAGGACGGACCCCTCAAATGCCCATGAGTGGTAGAAACAGACATTTTCTTCTTCTTACCACAACTCATTCTGAAATGAAGTCTAAAAACATTCATTGTATATTCTCTTCCTTGAGCCCCGAAAAAATGATAGACCGTTCTTTTTTTATTTTGTGACTAAAATTTGGGTGGTGATCCTTAAGGTCATCTTTTCTACTTTGATTGGACAGGAATGGAGGTCCTTCAGATTTTGGTAGATGTTTTAAGATCCACCATTGTAGCAACAGTTGTACCCTTGGAAATACCTAAGTTGATTTCTGCATCGACCTAAATTCATTACATGTCAGTAAGGATGATGGGGACTAGCTCGAAATACTTGGTCTCTCCATTTGTGGTTATGCTGTAGAAAATGGCATGGGCGACTAAGATGACTCAGATAACAATGGCAAAATGTATGTTTTGGGGGAATACCATGAGTCCCAACAGGCAAATAGTGAAGGCTAAGGGTCGAGTAGCTTCCTAGTCTTTATAAGTGTGGAATTCTAAAGAGCACTCTATGAATCCCCTTTGGTTCCATAACGACGGTGTAAATCATGGAATGTTACTGATGGTCCAGAGATCCAATGGCATGGGCTAAGGAAAGTATTTTCATGATTTCGGCCGGGGTGGGTTTGTGTGGGGCTAGAAGATTGTGGTTGGGCTTTTTTCTTCTTGTCATACAAGTCTCATTACTGCCTATACAATCTCATATATCTTTCAAAGTTAGGATCATTTCCATTTCACTGAATCTGAGTACCATTCTACCATTATCCAAATATTTTTTTAATACTTCGATGGACGCTTTACAATCCTTCATGAACATAAGGGAGGGTAAATGACCTAAACAACTAGTGACTTTCTTCTGCTGCTCGGTATATAACCCAACCCACCATATCTTCAAAATCACGGCTGTCTCGAAGACCATGTCAAATTGGAGCTTGGTAGTCATCTACACAGAAGAGCACATTTAATTCCCCGCCCGCCGGACAATTGTTTAACACATATGGCGCAAGTCATATTCTCAATTAGCACATAGTTGGATGCAATATCCTCGGGTCAAAAATCGTATGGACACAAAGGGTAGTCTTCTAATGGGCTTTAAACACGTCTCAAATGTTCAAGCCCTCCCGTTCAGTATGCACTAAGTAATCGAGATTTGGCTTCACTCTACCCTAAGTTGACTAGAGTGGACTTTTCAAATGACTCGGGACTCGAGTGGATCACTCGGGGTAAATCGTTGTTGATTGTTGGACGACAACAAACCAACTACGTCTTCAACAAGTTCCAAAAAAGTATTTTGGTTTTTTTAATGGAGAACGATTGCGAAACTGCATAATCATTTTTGTGCATTGATGCAAGTGTGTGTGTGTGTCATTTGGTGGAATATGATATGTATGTTATAACAGTTAAATATAAAATAAAATAAACACTTAAACAAGTAAACAAAGAAAATTTATTATTGGAATCTTTCTGGTTAGAACCTATTTGAAATCCCTAGTGGAGTCGTCATCTATTAAAGTTCACTTTTATACGAGGCATAAAAGTTATTTCATAACTTGTAGACTCTTGGATTTATTATTTTATAGAGTCGCCACCTAATTTATCTAAGAAAAAATAAGAAAACCAAATTTAAAAGAGTTTATTCAAACAAAAGATAAAACCTTTAAAAACCAAAATTCGGGTAATGATTCAGGTGATTTTCCATGGAAGGTGCCGGGCACCCAAATCCGAAAAATGCGGTTGGTCTTCGGGTTTCAAAAATAGGAATTTGCTTTTTATTTGTCTAATATGTTTAAGAGATTGTATATATAGTCATAGTATTCGAAAATCATTTTCTGTCAAAAAAAAATTAAGAAAGGAAATTTTTCCAAGAAGAGTAAGAAAAATTCATTTGAGGCTTCCTTTAAATAGGAATCCTCTATTTTTTTTATCAAAAAGAATAATAAACCATTTGATTCTATAAATACTCATATTTTTTATTTAAAAGGAATAGCAAAAGACTATAATTTATATAAAAAGAGTTTTTATTTTTTGGAAAAGGTCAACTGTTTTCTTTACCTTTTCCGTACTCAAAGTTTTATAAAAGAACTTTATTTAAAAATCCAAATTTTATAAGACAAAGGAATAAATTAAGACTCATATTCGTAATTTTAAAACCATCTTAAAACAAGGTTTATTTATTTGTTAGAGATAAAAGCCATTTTCAATTTTTTTTAAAAGCAACTGTACGTAACCTTTTGTAAAAAGAAAATCTAAAGAAGGGCATTTTTTGATTAATTTAAACCATTTCCATTTATTTTTTTGGAGATCATTTTAAACAAATGTGGAAGTAAATCATAATAGCTGGATTTTTTAAAAGAATAATATTTTTATTAATGTCTCGGGTCAACCATTATAAAATTGGGCCCACCAGTTAATATGCATTTGTCATTTTCACCCATAGTTGAGCCTTCTGCATTGCTTCAGACTCGATGAAATGGATAAAGTTGGGCCTCAGGACCAACAGAAAAGGAAATCGCGAAGGAAAAAGGCCCACCAGGCCCCTGGGTCAGGCAAAGGAAAGGGGAAAAAGAAAGTGGAAGTTAGAAAATACCTAGAATTATTAATCTAAAACAGATAATTAACCCGACCGGACGGGGCGCGCGCGTGTGGGCTTAGCCTCGAACCCAAGCACACATAGGTCCTCCCTTCTTCAAACACATGGGTTATCCCTTGGGGTCCCAAACCCTTATCCATTTTTTAGGCTTATAAAGAGAACAATTCTTCATTTTCCCACCGATGTGGTAGATTTGTCCCACACCATATTTTCATGTCTTAAACATCTTACTTCGTGGGCCAATATCTCTTTCATTTCTTAACGAAATTTGACGATCCTTGGCTCTACGGTCATCTACTCACTTAGTAGATTATGCACGTGTGAAGAGACAAAGCCTCCAACATGCGGAACCCTAGTGTTTAAATCATTAAACATGGGTGAACGCAGCCTCCCCACCAAAGGCAAATTTCCATCACTAAACACACAACACAATACCTCCTCTCATCTCTCACATTTCACTATTCTTACAAATATCTTATCACATTTTTTTCATTTCTGAACCTATATTCTACCATTCATATAATCACAAAGACATAAAAAAGCAGGCTACAAACATGTATTCAGATCTCAACTATCATAAATCATGATCTTTAAAACAAAACAAGCATCACATGTATCAACTATACTAATCACTATCTAATCTACATCATAATTTCACTAAACAGAGACATACAACAAATTATATTTAACAAATTGCACGTAACTACACATAAGTCGTATAAAAAGAAATGAGAGGGATGAACCCTTATCTTTTTCGGAGACACTCGATTGATCGAGATTCGAAGTTGAGGTTTCTTTTTTCTCCGATTTACCTCTCTCAACCACACAACGGACACAAAATAAAATTTTAGACTAAAAATCTCAAAAAATGAGAAAACTCAGTTAGGATTTCGAAAATGTCAAATTTTGGGATTTCTGCTCGAGTGAGACTTATTAAATGAGTGGAATGTGGGGTTCTTTATATAGAACCATAAAACCCTAGATTTTGGACTTACAATAGATGTGGCACTAAAGGTTTTGGGGGGAAACCCGTTTGAATCTCAACGGATCTACCACAAACCAATAGAGATCGAGATTTCAAAAATGTAAGAGAGATGGGGTGGGGTTACCTTCGCATGGTGAAGGGACAAGACTTTAGTTGACTTTTGAGGAAGAGCTAGTTGCTATTCTTGATAGACAGATTCAGAAGTTGAGATCCAAAGAGATTGCTTCAATAAAGGTTAGATAGAGGCATCATTCGTTCGAGGAGGCTACTTGTAAGGCCGAGTTGGACATGTTGAGTAGAAATCTCTAGCTTTTCGTTAATTCAAGTACCTTCATTCTCTTTACATTCAAGGACGAACGTGTGTTTAAGTGGTGGATCATCTAATGACCCGGTCGGTAATTTTGAGAATTGATGTTCTGTATTGTGTGTCGTCTATTTCAGGATCTTCGTAATAATTGTTTTGACTGGCTTGAAAAATTTGAAGTGAAACAGATATCATTTGGTTCATGTTGGGAGTGGTTTCATTTTGGAAATCCTAGTATCTAATTATTTGAATAAATTATTTGTTTTGAGAAAAATGTGTTATGATTGATGATCGGAAGGTATCATTAGAATTGTAATATTATCTATGACCCGTAGAAATTGACGGAACTAATTTTAAATTTCATTTGGTTGGGTTTTGACAATTAAGTCGTTTTAGTATTTAATATGCTTATTTATGGTGAAAAGATAGTCAGGGAAAGAAATAAGACTCGGATTAGAAAGTTGTTGATTATGTTAGCTTCGTATTGATGTTTATGACTTGTGAAAATGAGTGGCGTGATTTTCGAGGCAATCTGATAAAAATTGTGGAAGGAAATCTAAGTTTTGAAATTTTGAAGTCTAAGTTTGAGAAATTTGACCACGAGTTGACTTTTGGTTAAATGTGTATGGAATTGAATTCCGATAGTTTCGTTAGGTTCAGAACGTGATTTTTGACATAGATGGATGGTTAGAATAAGTCATGAGTGATTTAGGTAAGTTTCGAACAAGAAAATAGATTTTAGGAGGTTCTTAAGTTTAAAAGGATTTAGTTGACCAAAGTCAATATTGGGGGTAAATAAGTCATTTTTGAAGTTTTGTCAATTTCATTAGGTCCGAAATGTGATTTATGACTTATTCGGCTCATTGGTTCGATTTTTAATAGGTTCGGATGTGATTTAGGAGGTTGGTTGAGAAACTAGCGTTTGAGATTATTTGGAGTTGGCCATGGTCAACATTGGGTCAAGACGGTCCCGTTTAGGTATTTTTAGAGTTCGAGCATATTCGTGTGATGATCTTGGACTTGTCCACAAATTTTAGTTAAATGTCAATGAGTTTCGAATGAGTTTGGGTTGTATGTCATTTCTTTTCTGTTTCGACGTTGTTTTGAGCATAAATAGTACCATATTGGGCAAACGAGCTTTGATTTGTATTTAGATTACACCATTAGATCCGTATTATAATTTCAAAACTATAGAAACTGAAATCGTCGTCTTTTGACATCGTATGAGAGAAATATGGCCCTTTTACTAAGAATTAATGTTGCTGATTTTTTGGTGTAAAAAATAAATAAATATACCCGGATAGTGTTTAAAATGGAATATCTCAAACATTTAGTATTGGGGGATATTTTGAGTTCTAGAGCTCTGTTTGAAGTGATTTTCACGGCATTGTACTCGCCTCAATAAGAGGGTAAGTATCTAACTTTTATCTTGGTGTTTCCCCATGATTATTTCTGTTGGTTATCGTTTTTATCCGTGTTTGGTTGTAGAAGTTGGGTTTTTGAGCCCTAAAATAAGAGAGTGAAAAATCTCGATTTAGGCATCGGTTCATCGATGGAATTGGGTGATTTCTGGATCTAGACTATATAAGTTATGGGTAAACTAATTTTTAAATAAAATTCCAATTTTGAGGCTCAGGGTTACCTTTTTGCGGTCATTTTTGGGTTCTGAACTAAAGTATGGAAAAATGTATATCATTTGACTCATTTAACCATGTAAAGTACAATTTTGACTATATTATATCTGATTTTGCGATAAAATTGCAGTTTTGACCCTCAATTTTTGATGACTTTTTGGTCCTAAATTATTTTCATAGCAATATGGGTGTCTACGAACTCGTATACTTACATATATTACGTATTTGAACAGTTTTAGATCGTTCGAAGTCTTTGAAGAAGGGAAAGGTCATTGATGATCGCTTGAGCTTCGGGCTTCAAATCAGGCAAATTGAGACTTTTTGACCTTAAGTGAAGCGTCATGGTTGGTTTAATGAACTAATTAAGAGGGTGTGATTGTGACATTAAGGAGGTATCGATACTTGTGAGGTGACAAGCACTTGTATCGGGTACCGGTGTCATGTTATGGGTACTTGCGTAATTTCAATTGTATAGTCTAGTATGAATGTTATGCTTCGGGCACTAGCTGATAGCTTAGATTGTTATTGTGAGTTATGATTGGGTTTGAGACCCTTTACTTATTCATTCTATGTTTATTACATGTCTTCTCTATGATTAAATATTGGCATCACTCTTAAATACTCGTTTAAAAGTGGAAAAGAAGCTAAAAATCGAATCTTTATTGTTTAGTTTGGTTAAAGATCGAGTCTTTATGGCCTACTTTGATTTTAGATTGAATCTTTATTGCATATTTTGGCTTTTTGTTATTGTGCATATCATATTCATGCTTTCATATGGTATGGTATCTCACAAATTACACTTGAGAATACATATGTGGGTCCGAGGGAAAATGGTACCGAACGGAGTGATGTGATTCATTTGAGCCCGATTGGCTAGAGACATGTAATGTGAGCCTAAATTGGCTGAGTGATGTGATTTGAAAGCCTAATATTGACTAGGAACTCGAATAAAAATGATTTTGCGTGCTATATGGACCTCACAAGTCCTCATGGATCACGATTCATTAATGTTTGAATGTGTGTATACCGGTTATGGAAATGCCTTGCCTTGCATTACATTGCATAACATTTGCATATCATATCATCTTATTTATATCTAACTTGGGTGTCTTGCCTAAATTGTTGATTGAATCATTCTTACTTGGTTATTTTGCTACTTAAACGGACTTAAAGGCTTTTTACTTTAGGCTTAAAACTTATCTTTATTATTATATTGTTGTCACACTCCAAACCAGAGGGCGCGATCGGCACCCGGGCCTTACTTTCTGAGCACCAGGATACCTGACTCAACCATACATTTCAACAGACAATTGGACCGTCAAGGCGACCATGATAGACTGGATGAAATCGGAAACCATAAACAATTGGCAGTACCAACATAATATACATAGATACACATAAACAAGGGCTGATAAGGCCACCATGAAAGTATATCCCTCGAACATGGTTGAGCCTCATCTCATAATAATTTCCTCATATCAATCACATCATAGCACCTGAAATTATTTCCCTTCGGGCTGCGAAACATCTATCTTACCTCTTTTTCGGCGTCATCAGACCATATATCTCAATATAATAAATGAATGAATAAGTGGGCATGCATAATGTTATAAGTTAATAGCATCAATAGGTTCAGAGAGGTAAGTATTCATCATATCATCTTATTTTAGCATATCAATTCCTAGAATAATCATTTTCTCATGGCATTATCAAGATATAGAGTGATGAATAGGAATCCGAATCAAAAGTAAACATAAGTATCAAACATAGCCCACATAACAGCTGTCAAACCAATCCTAAGTGGATTTATGTGCCACATTTAATGCTCGAATGCTAACACGCATACCCCGACAACAATTACACGATATATGCGCGCCTCCAAATGGAGTATAAAGGGGTAAGCCATAACCTACCTCGAAGCCGAATAAGAGTCACGAACCCTTAAGCCAACATATTTTCTTTTCGGAGTGATTCAAAATAAATAGAGTCTAACAAAAATGATTCTATGTTAATATACGAATCTAAAGATATCTATATGTTGCCATATCTCCCCGACAATCCCGACATAAGCCCAAATCCAAGCTCCAGGGGCAAACCTAGAATTTTATTTCGAAATTGGGTTACCCAAAGCTTAGTTAGTCTAAATTCAAAAGATCACGTCAAAAGGCATAAATCTTAGTATTCAATTACCATTTTCCCAGTTTCATTCGAGGGCTAAAATTCCTAATTTTTACATAATCCACATAATAACAAGGCTAAATAACGGAATAAACCATTAGGCGAAGCTAAATTAGAGATTAGGATCTTACCCTCATGAAGAATCAATTTCTTAGCACTTGAAATCGCATCCAACCGAGCTCTAAAACCAAAAATATGATCTAATGAAGTCTATGTTCGAATTGAGAGTTTTAATGACTGCTGCACTGATTTCCTCATCGCGATCGCTGATAGATCATCGCGATTGCGATGAGTCTTTCGGGACCGGCCCCAACAAGGCTCTCCGCAATTGCGAGGTCCATCACGCGACCCGAAAGCACCGTGACTCGCTCCCCTTACACGCGCGCTATTGCACGACCCCAACGCACTATCACGCGATCACGATAGCCTGTCCCACCAGGGCTCGCGATCGCGATAGCCTGTCCCACCAGGGCTTGCGATCGCGGCACCACTTCTCGCGAGGCACCAGAAAAGCAGCAATCTAGCATAACTCTGAAACTCAAAACTCACCCGGGACCTCCAAACGCATACCAAATATGCTACCTAAGTATAATCGATGATTCAAACTTGCTCGTGCAGTCAACACACCAATCCGACATCGTAATGACGCGTTTTTCCACTAAATTCTCTTAACTTTCTCAAATTTCTAACTTAGACAACCTAGTATCCAAAACGCACCAGAATATCTCGGGACCTGAACCAAAGACTCGATTAAGTCATAAATGATATTTTGGACCTAATGAAATTGACGAAACTCAAATACGGACATGTTTACTCAAAAGTCAACTTCTAGTCAACCCGTTCTATTTCATAAATCAAGAAATCTCTAACTTAGGATTTTCTTTCCGACACAAATCTGATTTACCTCGGGAAACATGTCACCCCTGCCCGCTAGCTATTAACACCAATATAAGGTCATGAAACAGACAATTTAGGGACAATAGGTCGAAATGGGCTAAACGACAGGTCGTTACACTAAATGAAACAAAGAGGAGAAAACTACACCTTATCATGTTTGCTTCTAAAAGCGATAGCACACAATTTGCAAGGTTAATTACGTTATACGCATCATTCTCAATGATGTCAAGCATTAGATACCTGAGAGGCTTGGAGCAATCCAATCTAATTCAATTGCAAGGACTACGCTAAAAGCTCTAATGTTGAGATTAAGTAATATTCTATATATGCGGTGCTTCGTAGATTGCAATTTTATTTCAATAAATTTAAAGTTGAGGAAGAGGAGGAAGAACCTTTCAATTAGAACAAACCGTAGTTTGAGTCTAAATAAACTTTGCTAGCAAATTTGTGTGGCTGTTTATATATCAAGCCATAAAAAAAAAGAGTTCAAGATATCATTATTTGCATATTATACGTGGAGATAAAGCCTTAGCAAATTATTTCTTCTGCAATGTAAATTCCCGCAAGAGCATATAAAAGATGCATTTGCCCCGTTGATTTTGGATCAAATGTGCTTCTAGATAGTGTGTTGCTAAAAATTAATTTTCTTTACTTTAAAAATATCAAATATGAGACTAAAGACGGGATATTTCTGTAATCTGTTAAAAGAATTGTTGGTTGAATTAGTACTGAACAATTCAAAATGATGTCACATAGTAGGACCATTCTTAAATGCTTTAAGGGTCGCTATCTCGAACAATAATTTTTTCCAATTGATCCCTCTATGTTTTGTTAATTAGTCATTAACATATTAATTTAGTGAGTTGTTGCACTTTCCGTATTGCTTTTAGTCAACTTATGATTGGTTTATGTGTCCGCTAGATTGATACTTGTAAGAAACCAAAAACATCAAGCTCAATGACCGTTTTTAAATTTCATTAATCACTGAATACCAACTAATAATACAATACATAGTAGTTGATTTTGTGAAGGGGAACCTTGGAATAACCGGTAAAGTTGCTGCCATGTGACCAGAAGGTCATGAGTTCAAGTCGTGGAAACAGCCTCCGACAGAAATGCAAGGTAAGGCTGCGTACAACAGACCCTTGTGGTTCGGCCCTTCCCCGGACCCCGCGCATAGCGGGAGCTTAGTGCACCGGACTGTCTTTTATAGTAGTGATATTGTTGAAGCATTATGTTGGATAAGTTATGATGTGATTATTTATGTTGGGATTAATTATTCTGGAGTTATTTCTTAATGATTGTTTCGTATGTTGTATTAAAAGTAATATACATTGTATAATTTCTAAAAAAAATGACAATCCCGGATAACTTATCCTGAGATAACTTAATCCACCCTATGTCAGGTATAAATTATCTCATGACTATTTTTATTCCTGAGATAACTTATCCCTGAATTAGTAATCAAATAAGGGATAAGGAATTGCTAAATTCTTATCTCAGGATTGTTTTTGTTTATCATTCGTACCAAACGACCCCTCATTCTTAAACACTATGAAAACTTAAATTATTAGAAAACATATTTTTCGAGTTTAATTCCAAATACATTATCAATATAAAAGAATTTTTACAATCTAAAAGATAATTAAATATATCGACAATGTTAATCTTTATATACGAATTAAAGGTCATTTCAACATCTTGGTAAATTGGTGTTTGCATTTTTTAAATTTGTATGATAGAAAAGAATAAAAGGAAACTACTCGTTTTCTTTCGCATAGATTAGATAAATTTCATAAATTATCATATAACTATGACTTCTTTTATAAAAGTCACACATTAGTATATTTTCTAATAGAAAAATAACAAAATTTTCACTCTACTAACACAAAAATTACTACTGCCAAAAAATACAACTTCCTATGGGTAAAACTTTTTCAATTTTTTCATTTTAATTTAATAGATACAAATTCAATTAAAGGGAAATCAACCTTATTCGACCCAACCACGATCCAAAACTAAGTGGTGCGCAAAAGGACTTAATTAAAAATCAAAACAAATTAAAATTAATTCTGAAAGTCCTTTTTATTTTTATTTTGAACTGTTCTCCAGTCAAAAACCTGAAGAATTATTTGTTTACTCTGAAGAAATGCCTTACCTACCTTAGTTACGAGATTACCTAAACACAGAGTGAACGACTGATTTACTTTTAATAATGTCGGCGTCTTTGTTTCCCCTCTTTAACAGTAACATAATTAACGTTAATTATTTGACAAATCAATTAGCTTCTTCTGCATCATTATTCTTCTCAAAATTTCCTGATTTCAGTTCCTGGCCTTAAAAGACTAGCTTGTTTGGTTTAATCAAAGTGCAGAAACATCATGGGAAAAGACGGCAAAGAACAATTAAACCCAAACAAAGATTCCAAGGTATTAACAGCAGACCGAACAGCATGGTGGTTAAGGCAAGATCAATTTCTCTCCATCTATATGCTTTTTATGATAATTTGGTTCCTATGGATGCTTAAATTTTTTGTTCATTGGTCTTCTTTCTTCTTTTATATTTCAGATGTGGTTGGAATGACTTATTTTATGTAAAACATTTTCTTGATAAGAGTTTGCTGGTGTTTTGTTGGAGAGTAAAAAAGGGCTGCATCATCCCGCATTAGCAGGGTTCGGGGAAGGACACACCCCAAAGAGGTGTTATGTAGATAATCTAACCTAATGCAAGCATTAATGGCTGCTTCCACGGCTCGAATCCGTGACCTATAGGTCACATGACGACAATTTTACCGTTGTTCCAAGGCTCTCTGGACCACTACTAGTGAAAAATAATATTTGAAAAAAATAAGTAATTACTTATTAAAGATTGTTAGCACGTGTACCTATGTATATTTACCATATTTTGTATTGTATAAATATGATAGAATTGAGATCCTTATTATAGAATGATTCTAACATTGTACGCCTATATATATTTTGTATTGATGTGAAAAAGGCTCTCCAAGGGAGATTAATACAATCTAACATGTATCAAGAGCCTAACCCTAAAAAAAACTATTTCTTCTTTTTCTGCCAGCAGCCCCCCCACCCACCCACCCACGGCTGCCCGCCGCCGGCCAGTACCCTATTTTTGACCCTTTTTCCAGTCTTTTTTCTGTGGCCACCATGTCTGTACCCACCTCTCCCAAAGCTTCCGCATCGTCCACAGTTGTCGATAATAATCCCTCTCCTTCCTCCACATCTTCCTTCTACCCTGCTTTCACTGTCACGAACATCAAGAATCTTATCCCCCTAATTCTTAGCAAATTTAATGGTGTTTGAAATCTTTGAATATTGAAGATTGATAACAATATTTGTGTTGGTTAAAGTAGTGATATGAAATTGAAATTTGAGATAATTGTGAGGGAAAATAACTTCAGTCTAAAGGTGAGCGAAGTCTTTTTTCTCCTTTTGGCGGAAGATTGTTTCCTGCAAAGCATTTTCTGACAACCAAACACCATAAAAAATCTAGAAAACATTTTTCGTCATACCAAACACACCCTAGTTCTTTCATGTTATGAGCTTAAAGGCTTTGATCTGATTAAGATTTTGTTGATAAAAGAACAGAAAGCAAATATTGTAATTCCAGCGCATTTGGTGGCAGAAGCCATCAACACTCCATGGGCTTGATTTAAGATGGTCAGGGTCAATAACACCAAGTGAAATGCAATATGTTCAACAATATGTTTTGGCCAAGTACCCTGAATATTGCAATGGACTTGTGGAAGGAGACAAAATTGATCTTTATGCACTTTGTATGAACGACGAATCCTCAGAATCTTCGGCTAATGAGAAGGGAAAATCCCTGAGTAGAGAGTCCTTGTCGCCTTCTTTTGGCACTAGTAATTAAGACTTTGGAAAAATCCAATTGGAACCATCAAGATTGTTCGATATTCTCACCAAGAAAACTTCTTACCAAGGGAATTTCATTTCCATCCCAGAAATTCAAGTCCGTAATCGAGCTTTGCAGCAATGTGGGCTAAGTGAAGAGGAGTACTTAGTTGTTTTTACACTTACGTTAAAAGAAGCGATGATGATGATTGGAGAATGTTACCCTTTCTTCAGGGGAAATTACTATATGACAATTCTTGGTGAAGAGTATGACTGCATAAGGGAATTTGTTACTTTTAAAGATTCAAAGGTGATTGCAGCACCAAAAACATGGCTTGATTTGAGGATCAAAGGATCACAACTTAGCCAATATTTTTGGAGGAAATCAAAGCATAGTCCAAAAGGGTTATTTGCATATCCTGCTTATGTGGAAGAAATGTGTTACTCGATGCATTGGATCTCAGAAGCTCATAGAAATTCATGGCATGTTCTGTTAGATGCTTCTGGTTTGGATGCAGGAAAAGAAAGATTGGCTTTAGCGTTACATCGACCAGATTTCGTGTTGTGTACAGTTGATAATACGCATGCTCAGCCCTCTAGAATCACCTGCCTTCTTGTAAGGAAGCAGTCCTTTGAAACTGCAGCTTCTTCAGCAAATTAATTTACTCAGGGTTAGGGAAGAAAGTTAAAAGGAAAAGCAATCAATTGAAAAGACGAGACCAGTCGGCTATCATTCGACATCTTAATTCCACCGCTAAAGCATGCTATCAAAGGAAAGAGTCATCTAGGAAGGCATTTCCAAAGAGACAGAGAGAAACTACTACACTTGTTGTCTTTGTGCATGTATAATTCTCTGTACTGTTCTGTTCCTAATAGAGCAAGACAATTTCTACTAGTTTTCATTTGCTTTAAACTTTTGCTGTTGTACATGTGAGATGTTTGTTCTTGCTGATAGTCTTTGTGGGTGGGTAATCTAGTTCACATAGGGGGAATATTTAGTGTGATTTCTTTAGGGACTGATTAAAAAAGTGATTTTTTCCCTCTTAAAATAAGTAAGCTCAACAAGGAAGGGGGCCTTGGAGTAACTGGTAAAGTTGTTGCCATGTGACCAAGAGGTCACGGGTTCAAGCCGTGAAAAAACCCTCTTGCAGATCAATGCAGGGTAAAGCTGCATACAATGGACTTTTGTTGGCTGGCGCTTCCCTGGACCCAGCGCATAACGGGAGCTTATCGGGCTGCCCTTTATAAGTAATCTCAACAAGATACGCTGGCAAGTATTCTAGAATTTTGTTTTGCAGTAACTATCTATCATATTTGGGTTGAGCGTGATGATAGACAATTCTCAAATCAAGCCACCAGCATTTACAACGACTTAAAGATTGTTGGAAATTTACTAAATGTGGAATTAAGTATATCCAATTAATTTATGACTCGAACAATTGGGGCCCGCACGTCGGAAACGTCGTTTCCACACACGTGCACACGTAGTGTCAAGTATTGCAAATTTCATTAGTAAAAGAGATATTGGTACGTATGTAATACGTTTGAGACATAGAATTATGGACGGTTATTGGCCAAATGTCAAAGTATTTCACGTTGGTAAATGAAGGAAGAAGTGTACGAAGTGTAAGATGAAATGAGTCGGAAAGCACCGCGGAGCCGTGAAGGGTCGCGGCGCCACACCGTCGGAGCCGCGGCGCTTCGGAGGCAGAATGCTGCGACGGGAAGTTGGAAAGTTCTGACATTTGGGTTAGTTTTGGAGCATTGATTCTCCATTACTTGGCACATGAATTCAGCCATTATTTGGCTGAATGTAACCCCTCTATTAAGTGTCATTACATGGATATTGAAGGCCATTAGTTGGCTAGTTTAGGGGTCTTCTCCTTACACTATAAATTGAGGCCTTTGGCTCAATTGAAGAAAACTACTCAACACTTAGAAAATACTCCAGATTTTCTAAATTCATCTTCTTCCTCTCTAGCAAAGTTACTATACTCAAAGTTCTTCAAGAGTAACACATGAATTTCCTTTGCTCATTTGTTAAGTTGTTGTTGTATCTTGGGAGACTATTGCCCAATACCGTAAAAGTAATCTTGTCTTAAAGACAGAGTGTCATCACTCGACTCAGCAAATCACACAAACAGTTTGTTAAGTTCTTGATTTCCAGTTTTATTGTAATATTTAGTTTATCCTTTCTTACCATTGTAATAGTTACTTACTTCCCGTTCCCTACAACAATTGTATCCAAACAATTTTAAGACAAGATTTGTTGTAAGTACCTAGAAAGATGACTAGAAGAGGTCAAACTACTTCTGATTCTGCTGCTGCTACTCAAGGTAATCTCTCTGCCTTCCCCACTGCTCAAGGCACCCCTAATGCATTTCCGGTTGCTCAAGGCTCATCCAACTCCTTTACTGCCGCTCAAGGGAACGTTGTCGTTCCTCCACCAGCTAGATTTCACCATGAACTCCCTGAAAAGTTCATGGGCTCAAACTTCAAGAGATGGCAACAGAAGATGCTATTCTACCCGACTGTTATGGAAATGGCACATTTCCTAACGGATGATCCTCCATAAGCTGGAGATGAAATGGATCATTCGCCTTCTGAAACGGCTGAATGGGGCCTAGGTATCTATGTCATTAATGGCATGAAGATGGTTCTTGATGCATGGAGTCATAGTTATTTCATGTGTAAGAATTACATATTGAACTGCTTGTCAGACCCTCTTTACACGGTGTATTGCACTGTAGGCACTACCAAAGAGTTATGGGAGAAACTGCAAAAGAAGTACAACGCATAAGATGCAGGTACTAAGAAATTCATCGTTGGAAAATTTCTGAAATTTCAAATGGTGGATAGTAAAACAGTGATGTCCCAAGTGCAGGAATTCCAAATGATTCTACATCACATGGATTTGGAAGGTATGAAACCAAATGAATAGTTTTTGGTTGCATCACTGATTGAAAAGTTACCTCCTTCGTGGAATGAGTTTATGAGTTACTTAAAACTCAAGAAAAATGAGATGACCTTTGAAGAACTTATTATCAAACTCCAAATTTAGGAAGATAATAAGAAGGTCTTGCCTAGGGGTAAACAACCCGCTGAGGAAAAGGCAAATCTGGCTGAGGCCAAAGGGAACCCAAGCAAGAAACGCAAGTTTCAGAAAGACGGCAAGACCTAAAGAGCGGAGAAGTTCAAAGGAAACTGTCACCACTGTGGGAAACCTGGTCACATGATCAAGGACTGCCGCAAGCTCAAGACTGAGAAACAAGAGAAGGCCAAAGCTAAGTGCAAGGCACAGGTTAACGTGGTCAAAGACCAGTTTCTGGACGACATGATTGAGAAGTTCTCAGCGATGGTGCTTGAAGTAAACCTTGTTGAGAATCTCATGCAATGGTGGATGGACACAGGTGCTACAAGACACATCTGTTCCAATAGAGATGTCTTCTCCACTTGTACACCGGTTACAAACAAGAAGCTGTTCATGGGCAACAACGTTTCCTCTGACGTGTTGGGGTAGGAAATGTAGTCCTGAATATGACTTCTGAAAAGGAGCTCACTCTGAAGGAAGTGATGCATGTTCCTGAGATTACAAGAAATTTAATTTCAGGTCATTTATTGGTTAATGCTGGTTTTAGGCTAGTGTTTGAGTCCAATAAATTTGTAGTCACTAAGAATGGAATGTTTGTGGGAAGAGGATTCGTCTGTGAAGGCCTCTTCAAAGTTAACGACATGTTTGTATTACGTACAAGCAATAATATTGAAGCTTCTTCTTACTTGCTTGAGTCCTCTAATTTATGACATCATAGATTAGGACATGTCAACTACAAGTCCATCCAAAGGTTGGTAAAGTTGGAGTTGTTGCCGTCTATCGACGTAAACCCTCAACATAAGTGTGAGGTGTGTGTAGAGGTAAAACTCACAAAGCTTTCTTTTCGATCCGTCGAAAGGAATACCGCTCCTCTAGAACTTATTCACACAGATATTTGTGATTTGAAGTTTGCATAAACTAGAGGGGGGAACAAGTGCTTTGTGACATTCATTAATGATAGCAAAATGTATTGTTGCCTTTACTTGTTGAAAAGTAAGGATGAAGCCTTTGAAGCGTTCCGACATTACAAAGCAGAAGTTGAGAACCAACTAAGCATGCAGATTAAATCCATTCGTAGCGATAGCGGGGGAGAATATGTAGCGCCATTTGAGGAATATTGTACCCAATTAGGCATGTTCATCAAACGACGACTCCATACTCACCTCAATCGAATGGTGTGGCTGAACGTAAGAACCGCACATTGAAGGAAATGATGAATGCCTTGCTCATCAATTCTGGTCTTCTTCAAAACATGTGGGGAGAAACCGTCCTTACCGCTAATACGATTCTTAATAGAGTCTTACATAAGGGTAAGGACAAAACTCCATATGAATCATGGAAAGGAAAGAAACTCACCTATAAATATTTAAAAGTGTGGGGTTGTTTGGCAAAGATTGAAGTACCCAAGCCAAAACAGGTCAAGATTGGGCCTAAGACTGTAGATTGCATATTCATCGAATATGCAAATAACAGTAGTGCTTATCGCTTCTTAGTACATAAGTCAAATATTCCAGATATCCACGGGGGTACAATCATGGAATTAAGGAATGCTCAATTTTTTGAAGATACCTTTCCTAGAAAGAAAAAAAGACATAACCTCTCGCAAATGAAGTTATGAACAAAGCTCTCAAGAACCGGGAGTTGCTGACGGCACGGATCTAGATGGTTCAGATCTAGTGGTTCTCGAAGTGGCTGAATATCCGGAATCTAGTGTTCCAGATTCTCAGAACTTGGAGACTCCAAAGATGGAACTAAGGCGAAGTAAAAGGGCTCGGAAGGATAAATCCTTCGGTCCTGACTTTGTAGCTTATATGGTTGATGGTGAACCAAGGATAAGTACTGAAGCATTGTCAACTCCAGAGGCACCGCTCTGGAAAGAAGCTATTGAGTGTGAAATAGGCTCCATTCTGCATAACCATACTTAGGAGTTGGTTTATCTTCCTCTAGGAAATAAACTGTTGGGTTGTAAGTGGATACTCAAACGGAAGTATAAAGCAGATGAGTCTATAGATAAGTACAAATCCAGGTTGGTAGTCAAGGGCTATCGACAAAAGGAAGGCCTTGATTACTTTGACACGTACTCCCCAATGTCTACGATGACGTCCATACGAGTATTCATTGCGATCGCAGCGTTGCGTGACCTTGGGATACATCAAATGAATATCAAGAAAGCTTTCCTAAATAGTGATTTGGAAGAAGAAATCTATATGGAACAACCCGAGGGGTATATGGTTCCAGGGCAAGAGAAGAAAATTTGTATGCTTGTCAAATCTCTGTACGGGCTGAAACAAGCCCCAAAGAAATGGCACAAAAAATTTGATAGTACTCTACTATCAAAGGGTTTCGCCATTAATGAGTGTGACAAATGAGTCTACATGAAAGGTAACTCTGACTCGTTCGTTATGATATGCCTGTATGTAGACGACATGTTGATAACAGTGAGCAGTCCTAGCATAATTCTAGAGACTAAGAACATGTTGAAACAATGCTTCGACATGAAAGATATGGGTATCGCAGATGTCATCTTAGAGATAAAAATCTCTAAGACCTCTGACGGATTGGTCTTATCTCAGTCTCACTACATCGAAGATGTTTTGAGAAAGTTCGAGATGTTTGACAGTTCGCCTATAAAGTCACCAATGCATAGAAATCAAAAGCTTGATAAAAATTGTGGTGCACCCATATGTCAGGAGCAATATGCACAGGTGATTGGTAGTTTGATGTACATAACAAACTGCACCCGACCTAATATTGCTTATGCAGTCAACAAGTTCGCTAGGTTTACCCGTAATCCGAGTAATGATCATTGTAAGGCGTTGAATCGGGTACTACAATACCTGAAATACACGCTAACTTACGGGTTGCATTATTTGAGATATCCAGCTATACTAGCGGGGTACAGTGATGCAAACTGGATATCTGACATAAAGAACACCAAGTCCACCAGTGGGTATGTATTTACAATTGGTGGTGGGGCTGTGTCTTGAAAATCCTCTAAGCAAACTTGCATCGCCCGATCCATGATGGAATCGAAGTTTATCGCTTTAGACAAAGCAGGAGAAGAAGCTGAGTGGCTTCACGACTTCTTAAAGGATGTTCCTTGTTGGAACAAACTCGTACCTTCTGTAATGATCCACTGTGACAGCCAGTCGCCTTTAGGAAGGGCACGAAATTCTATGTACAACGGCAAGTCTCATCATATTCGACGAAGACATAAGACCGTTAGGCAGCTGATCACCACGGGTATAATATTCATTGATTACATAAAATCAAAGGATAACATAGCTGACCCACTGACAAAAGACTTACCCAAGAATCAGATGTTCTGCCTGTCTATGGGAATGGGCTTAAAACCCAAATTATAAGGACCGATACGGTGGTAACCGAACCTTACTGACTGGAGATCCCATGAATTAGGTTCAATGGGAAAACTAAGCTGTAAAGGTTCAGTTGAGCGCTTCGGTGGAAGCATGAGCACTTCGGATAGTGATTTCTGTGAAGAAACACCAAATCCAAAGTAGTTCCCGCGATAGACAATAAGTGTTATCTGCAGTGTGGGTGAAGGTTATGTTTCCAAAACCTTGAATGATCCTCACCGGTTGACGTTAGGTTTGGGGAAATTTTTAATGGTTCCTAACACTTGTAAAGTGGGGTATAGCAAGATACCTTGTAGGAGACCACCTATTTAAGTGCGAGGACAGGTCGCCTCAATTGAACGCACTTAAGAATCCAAGAAGTGTGCACGACCACAACGGACAAAACATTACGAAGAACTGAGTCAAGAAAGTTGTTGTGTTGGTACCGTTGACTTGGCTTACACTAAACATTGACGGTTCAAGACATCACGTTCACCACGTAGTAAGTAAGTCCGATGATAATCAACTATGAAAGGTTCAAAGTGTATGCTACCTATCCAGATGCAACATCGGTCCGCTGAAAGGTTGCTAGAAAAGGCACCAAGTGTGTGCGCCAAAATCTCTTTCAAGAGGGGATTGTTGGAAATTTACTAAATTTAGAATTAAGTATATCTCATTAATTTATGACTCGAACAATTGGGGCCCGCACGTCGGAAACGTCGTTTCCACACACGTGCACACGTAGTGTCAAGTATCGCAAATTTCATTAGTGAAAGAGATATTGGTACGTATGTAATACGTTTGAGACATAGGATTATGAACGATTATTGGCTAAATGACAAATCATTCCACGTTTGTAAACGAAGGAAGAAGTGTAAGATAAAACGAGTCAGAAATCGTCACGGAGCTGTGAAGGTTCGTGGCGCCACACCGTCGGAGCCGCGGCGCCTCTCAGGCAGCGCCGCGGCGCAAATTGGTTGGCCAGTCACTGGAGCCGCGACGCTAATTCACAAAGCCGCGGCGCTTCGGAGGCAGAATGCTGCGACGGAAAGTTGGAAAGTTCTGACCTTTGGGCTTGTTTTGGAGCATTGATTCTCCATTACTTGGCACATGAATTCAGCCATTATTTGGTTGAATGTAACCCCTCTATTAAGTGACATTACATGGCTATTGAAGGTCATTAGTTGGCTAGTTGAGGGGTCTTTTCCTTACACTATAAATTGAGGCATTTGGCTCAATTGAAGAAAACTACTCAACACTTAGAAAATACTCCAGATTTTCTGAATTCATCTTCTTCCTCTCTAGCAAAGTTACTATACTCAAAGTCCTTCAAGAGTAACACTTGAGTTTCCTTTGCTCATTTGTTAAGTTGTTGTTGTATCTTGGGAGACTATTGCCCAACACCGTAAAAGGAGATATGCGGGGTGATCTTGTCTTAAAGACAGAGTGTCATCACTCGACTCAGCAAATCACACAAGTAGTTTGTTAAGTTCTTGATTTCCAGTTTTATTGTAATATTTAGTTTATCATTTCTTACCATTGTAATAGTTACTTACTTCCCGTTCTCTACAACAATTGTATCCCAACAAAGATATCACCCTACAACTGCACATTGAAGGCCAAAGGCATAGCAAATGGAGAAGTCATTTAGAGCTACTAATAGTTTTCCCTTTTTAGTTTTCTTTTGTTGATGCTAGGTGACTGAATGTAATCACTTGTAGTGAATGTATAGCTAATCTTAGTTTTAATTTTAAATCTAGCTCTAAGTCCTAATAGAGCTAGTAGCTTTGTATAAATACATTTTGATTGAATGAAAATTTAAGCTTTTAACCAAAAAAGGGAAGGGTGTTGAGGGGGGAGGGGATTACAAAAGTATGAATTTTGCAAAAAAATGAATAGATTTTAATCAAAACGCACCTTTTTTAATTAGTTTTATATTTTGTGCCACATCAGTTCTAATGGGGTAATGTAAGGGATAATAGGTCACCTGATTAGTTAGTGTGAGTAGTTTTTTAGGACATAGTTCAGGATGAAAACCATGCCTTTTGTCTCAATTAAGTTATAGAAATTTATGCACAAACATCTAACATACCTATATTGGTTTAGTAGAATGATAAGTGAGGATAAAATTTCACCATGTAAGACGTGTTGCAGGACATTCCCTCCCCTTCCTCTTCCCACCCACCTCTTATTTATGTGTTTGTTGAATAACTAATAGTATAAGATTAAAAGAGTTAAATCAGTTTTCTGCCTATGCATACTCTGTTTCCCCCAATATTTCATATCTCAACCAATATCAATAATTAAAACTCTAGTAAGATTGTGGATTCGGTTAGATTAACAAATGTGAGCGAAAAAGACTTAATTGCTTTTTATTTTTGTACTAAATCAATGAATATAAGATATATATATATATATATATATATATATATATATATTCTCACTTTAATTTATAATTGTTAGGGTTAGTTAAATCATTTGTTTTAGATGTAAACATTGAATACGAGTTATAATTAGTTTCTACTGATCTGAGGCGTTAAACTTCATGGAATGTTAGTCATTTGGATTTTAGCTGAAAATAATGCAGATAATTTAGTTGGAATTTTAAAAAATGGCTCTAATAATTACGCCTAGGGATATTAGAAGAACGTGTCATTAAGTTCGTTAGGATCACCATTCGGTTATAATATGATCATTGACCTAAGTTTGTATTAGGGAAGCCTCCAAACTGCTCTCCTGATAATAAAGTCTCCAAAAAGGGTTAATTACTATTCTCGCTGGACATAGTTTGAATTTTGAGAGTTAAGATTTTTTATTTTGATCGTGCATTCGAACATACAATCTTTAAACATTATCAGAAAAGTTTGAATTACATGAGAATTTACCTGGGGATTATACATGAAAATTCGCAGATACTTTAATTACCTGCAAATTTTCCTACCAAAAAAATCTGATGGAAATGCCTTCGTGGATAATTATTACCTGTAAATTTTAAAATCCCCAGGTAAGTTACCTGAAGATTTTAATTTAGCATGTAAGTTACCTGCGAATATTTCGCAAGTAAATTTTTATAAAAGTTCTTGAAAGAAAAAAATTTCTTAGGATTTGTTCCACAGGTAATTCCGCATGAATAAATCCTAAGTAAATTTGTAAGAAATTTTTGGCCAAAGAAATTTAATCATTTTTATATTCTGTTTTGTATTTATTTTCTACATATTTAATGTTTTTCTTGACTTTGATTTTAATTTTTGGTAGTTCTTTTGTAATTTAATTTAATTTCTGCATACACAAGGTAACACAACTCTCACACATACAAGTCTGTGATCCCCACATATAGAAAGCGCCCACCACAAATAACCCAATACCAACACTCCAACTCAGATGTCGAATTTAATTCGGGGATGACCATGCACTGCTAATTTCTTTTTTGATATCTAGCTTCCCGGCTTACGCCAGACTATTCCTGAAGATAGTAATCCCGGTCCCTCAGCACTACTACCAGTAAATCGCGGGATGTGCCTGAATGACCAGTGTTTGAGAACAGAGCAACTGATATCACCTACAAGGTCCTACCCCAAAAGAGAGCAAATTGCTCCCACCAGGATTTGAATCCATGATGCAGGCCTCTAGCTGGATTTAAAGTTTCCCTCCTTTGCCATTCAGCTATGACCCGGGGACCATGCACTGCTAATTTGAATGCATGTAAGCTGCTCATTAGTCATTATAAGGGCTAGATATTTACGATCCTTGTTCGACGTCGTATAGTGTCACAATCCAAAATCCCATTTATACCGTGAGGGCACCTACACTAACTGTAGGACAACCACTAGCCTAACTCGTGAAAAGTTCTTGAATTCTAAATGCGGAAGTAATAAAGATACGAATATATATAAATGAAACTCTTTCGAAAAGTACAAAATTCATCAAATACGGCCATTACTACCCAAAATTTGGTGTCACTAGTACAAGGACTCTAAGATACAAGTGGTAACGAAATAGAACAATGTCACCCTGAAGGAAAAGGGTCGGCCTGACAAGATGGTGACCAAGGCTATTAAAAATGAATGGTATGTCTCACTCTCTCATGCTCCAAGCTACAACATGAATAGACCGAGTACCTACATCCACGTAAAAGATGCAACAAGCGTAGCATGTGTACACAACGTACCCCCATAGGCATCATAGTACAAAAATGACGGAAGCTACGTAATAGATATAAATATTAAGTTTACTCTACAAATAAGTCATATGCTAGGCAGTATATCAGTTATCTAATCCACATAAGTCAACTACAATTAAAGCACTTAGCACGTAAATACTTTTATCTTGACACCCAGTGATCTAACACCCTACTTAAATCATATTCTTGTTTATACACTTCCCAACCCAACCCATTAGATAGTTAGTCGACCACGACCGCAACACTAACTTATTAGTTATAGTCTTCTAGTTCATTACGACATTAAGTGTTTACGGTCATGCCATTTGATAATCTTTTTTTAAGATTCTTCTATAAACACAAGCAATAATACACACCTTACTAATAAAAGGGGGAGTGTTCATACACTTAGCAGAAAAGCAACACACCACAACGATATTGCAATAAGTCTAGCTAAATACTCACTAAACAATACTACTATTGTTAAGAAGCACACATGCACACATATTACTCTCACCATAGGTGATAACTCTGACAATTAATGTACTTCCGTCCTGACCGATATGATATTGCACAACTACACATAACCATTATCTAAGTCACTAACAATCCTATTGTACACTACATCTACTCAACAACCAACACCGTACAAAGGTTTATATTGTACGAAAGTGTTTACATTATCAAGCATACTTCCATACCTATCACATGTTCTATCATTAATTGAAGATCACAAAGTCTATCAGAAATAGTACACACAACACCAATTCAGCAAGAATGTAGATGAAATACAATACAATGATGTATGTATGTCATGCTATCTGTACCCGGTATACACATGTTGTTGCAATTTCTGTCACGTCACCCATGGGGGACTCATGAGGTCTATATACCCATCTGATCCTATTGTATACCAGGTTTGTGGTTGAAGTGTCCTCATCAGTCATCACTCTCATATCATATATCATATTCCATAACCAACTTTCCAAGCCTCTTTCAGCAATGTCTCAACAATTCAAATGTCAAATATAATATGTATGAATGGTATGAATATGTATACACCATGAAATTAGAATAATTAATACAACTGATATTGTAAATCCCTTGTCAAGTATTAAGATGAGAAATAGAGTGATCAACCAAATCAAGGATAAAAATGTCAAATATGGATACAAGCCCACGCAATACGTATTTTCGTATATACATTGGGTTACCCTTAGGAAACTATGTGATGAATAAGCACATCAATCTCAAGTAATGACGACAAGCCCAAATAGTGGCTACAAGTCCAGATAACAGCAGTCGAAATCATCTTAAGGTCGATTCCCCAAATCACTCATATTCACAGTTCAACATTGATACCCACTCAAACGTTCATCACAACCGTTTGAGTGGGACCCCAAGCACGCCCAATACCCCTTAATACTTATAGTTACTACGCACTTTTATCTAATTCTACAAGGAAGAAACCATAACCTACCTCATTGTCGAACGGGTGCCACGAACTCCTAGTCCACAACACTTCTTTCGGATAGTATCGGATGGTCATAACTCAACAAATACGTAGATATTCTAGGTTTACACACAAATTCAACACATAAGGCTATTTCTAACGGAATACATGCTATCCGGCCCAAAAAAAAAAGAACCATGGAAATCCATTTTAACCATTAACTATTTAGTCTACCTTAGTTTTTGTCGATTGAATGAAAGCCACAATTTTATAAGAAAATTATTCTTTTTGATCTTATTTAGGAAACTAATTTCAGGTTCAAGAATTCATAAAGCAGTGATTCCCTTTACCAATACATGCTTACAATTAGAAGATCCATTCTAGGACTTGGGTCTTAGGCTAACAATTCATATAACCAAGTTTTAAGGTTTTAAAATAAAAGAGTATATCCTCCACCAAAGACCCACCATTAAATCATATATTAGGAGCTTAAATAATCATAAATAGGGTTAAAACTCTTATCCCAAGCATTTAATGTGGGAACCCTCGAGAGTTTTCCTCCATCGAGATTCCAAGGTGCTGAAAAAGTGTTTGGGGAAATGAGGCTCAGAGTTGGGGGTTTTGGCAAATAAGAAACTAGGGCTGCCCTGCGATGACGGCTGGCACATACACGATTGCGCTGGCGCGATACCGCTCATGTGGAAAGACTCTCCGCATAAGCGAGATTACTAAATCTCCGAGCTTCCGCCAACTTGGGCGGAGTATGCGCGGAAGCGGACACGCTGGGGTGGTATGGTCTTCGCTGAGGCGGAGACTAGGCTTTCTGAAATTCTTCAAGTTTAAATACTCTATCCCTTATTGTGGCCAAGGGCCACTCTTACTTGTAAATTACATGCGTAAACATACCAGTGATTACTGAGCGAGGGATATTTAATGAACAAATACAGAAAGCTCATAATGACCAAATGGATCGTTACAACAGATACCAATTAAACAAACATTTGTTCTCAAATGGAGAGTAGCGGAAAAGAACTTCACAGAACCGATGGCGTATCCTTGCGGGAATTCTTCCCAAGCACGTAAACGATAACCCGAATGGTGTCATACTTTATGACTAGGAATCTATGGAATCGACTCTGACATACAAGGTAGTTCTCCCTATGAGTAATATGTACTAGCTACTAGAACTCATTTGCTACAATATAATCCCCTCGGAAACCGAATTGTTAGGAGACTTAGGCTTGAAAAAATCATAGTAAGGCATCTTCCCATCAATCATATTATTGTAACTTATGTCACATCGGTTTAAATATTGGTACCACCAAAATGGTAAGATCGTTCATTTACGTGGGATGGGTAAGAAAACAATCTATCTAAAAGGACATACGATATAATCGAACAACGGTGGTTGGGCATCTTGTAAATGACGTATATACGAGTCAAAAAGTAGAATTCCTATCAAGCCGGGCGGAACAAATATTAGTGGGTGGATAAGAAGTGATTTCAGGAAGACATCGCTCAAGTAGAGAATTTAGCACTAGTGCGCATAAGCGGATACAAGGGAATGCACGCATAAGCGGTCAATTTCAAAAGGGGGTGTATGCGCAGAGGCGGAGTACAGTCTCGCAGGGGCGCACACGCGCCTGTGTAGAACTTGTTGTTGAAGTGGCTCAACCACGGAAGTCAACATCTCATAGGGGCGGGCAAGCTGGCCGCGCCTGCATGTTCGCGAGAGAGGATATATATCTGTTGGAGCGTATATCAGCAAACTCGCAGATGTCTCAAAAGATGAAAAGTTCCCCCTTCCCCCACACTACCCCAACACTACACTCACACTTCACCTCTCCAAATCCCCATGATTTCAACCCAAAATCTTCCCATTACCCCCAAAATTCCTCTATGATCCCATACTTTTCTTCTATTACCAAACTTACCCGAACATTAAACTCGAGGGAACGACAAGAAATTGAGGCATGAGAAGCTCGTACAACCCGGACACAATAACTCAAGCTCCTTTACATGGTAAGTTTTTGTAAGCTCTTACAATACGCACGAGTAGAATTGTATTCTTGTATATAAACAAACTTGTTTGTCGATATTTACATAAAGATATTTTACGGTTCGGGTGGCGGGTTGCGGGGTTTTCTGGTTGAATTTCCCATAGATCTGCTGAGATTTTTGTTCAATTGGGGTTTATTCACCTTGTATGCTCACTTAGGGTCGAAAAGGGAGGATTTTCTGGCCAAAATAGCGTAGGTTCTCGCGGTTCATTTTTGAGTTGTGCTGGCACGACGACTCGCTTCAGCGGACAAGTTCTGCTGAAGCGGGTCAGCTGAGGCGCAAAATTTTTTTGCCAAAGTGAACAGGCTAGGATTTGAATAATTCTGCTGAAGCAGATATCCTTCTGCCGAATCGGTCCCGCTCTAGCGGCACCTACTTCACGGAAGCGGAAACAGAATAGAGGCAGTCCAAAATAGTAGCTTCGCATAGGTCAGATCAGGTCAGTTTTCATTAGTTTATTTGGCTTGTTAGACACGTAATAACATAATACACATGACTCTATCACCGAACTAACTCAGAATTGATCAATGCAGGTGTAATTGGTGAAATATGGATCAAAACTTGAACGATAATCTTGCTCAGGCCCATGGACTTATTGATGAGGAGCTAGGGGTTGGTTATGACACGATCTGATTCATGTCCAAGGACTGTGAGAAATGATATTTTTCTAACTTGAGAGAC
Source organism: Anisodus acutangulus (assembly GCA_029783415.1). Taxonomy (NCBI): domain Eukaryota; kingdom Viridiplantae; phylum Streptophyta; class Magnoliopsida; order Solanales; family Solanaceae; genus Anisodus; species Anisodus acutangulus. The sequence continues at coordinate 20,820,692 of CM056500.1, forward strand.
AAGCAATTATTAAAGGAGATGGGTATGGATTTGCAAAACATGAAAGAGCGTATTCTTGATTTCTATGCTTGACTAATGCAAATGGGCTGGACTTGCTTCACCCCAAACCTGTGCAAAGCTAATAAAAACTGGATGAGGAAGTTTTATGCCAATCTCAAAGGGGTGAGGTTGATAGAGCATGATCCCGTGATCAAGATACGGTGCATTATAGTAGCGATTGGGGTTGAAGTGATTAATTCCAACTATAGCCTGCCTGACCACCCCGTGGGGGAGATGGATGTCAAAGATGTTTGGGTAATGTAGCTTAGTTAGTCTCATAGTTGATGGCTGAGAAAGATAGGAGTAAGATCACTTGGGCCAATAAGAAGATCGCAATTCAGAACAATTACTTTACTGTGGAGGATAAGAGGTGGGAAAATATCATTACTCCCAGGGTACATCCCTCGAGCAACAACACTGATTGCACGTACTTTCGCGCTCTAATGATGCATGCATACTAGATGATATACCAGTGAATGTGGGCCACTACATCATTCTAAAGTGGAGGGACTATCTGATCAGAGATGGGCCGAGTTTGATGTTTTCATTTCTGATTACCGAGTTGTGCCAGAAGGCGGAGGGTGACAGATCGTCATGCCGATGACTGGATTAATCCTGAAGGGGCCTTCCATCTTTGAAGATGTCATGAGTGGGTACTTTGGTTAAGAGTAAAAAGAGTGGAGTGGAGGTGAACGTCAGCGATGGTGACGGGGATGCTGATAATGCCTTACAGTCGCAATCGTAGTCGCAGCCACAAGGGTATTTTGGTGATATGGGTTCTCAGCTGTCGGACATCCGAGATTTGATCGCCGGACTTCCTAGGCCTCCCACTGAGGCTACTACTTTGGGTGCCTATGCCAGCTACTTCACCCGAGAGGAGATGAAATAATACCTTGACGCACAAAGGGCTTCCAGACCTTTGTTAATACCCTAGATACTACATATAAGAATATGGATAAAGCTTATGGTAAGCTCCGCTCGAGTTTCAAGAAGAAGAATAAAAGGAACAAGTCTAGAGGCAAGCTGCTAGTGACTATGTAGAGAGGTATCAAAGGAATGTTCAAGCTGATTGAATACAAGGATCCTCTTTCGATCGAAGACGAGGATGATGATGAGGACTACTCCTTTCTGCACAATGCTGAGGATAGAGACAACAACAGCACAGAGGGAGGTGGCGAGGTTGCAAGCTCGAGGAGGCATGATTGAGCTCCTCTCTGTACTGGTTTCTAGCCCATGTCGGGCTTTATTTTAGACATTATATTCTCTGGTTTATTGGATAATTTGGATATTTTCATTTGGATGCTTATTGGTTATTTTGGTTTTGCTCTAGGTTTGATGAATGTTTAGACATTTGGATAATTGTAGCTCATTTTTCAATTCTGTCTTTGTTGTGATTGTAGGATAACTTGATATTTAAATGTGGCATCATCTTGTTGGTTTCTCTCTGATTTTGAATTATAAGGATATGTATTGGTATTGCACAAGGTGAAGAAGGGAAAACAGGGCAGACCTCACTAGTTCCTACCAGTGGTTTTGCTGGCGCGGGAGTGATCTCCGCTAGTGCGAACGCGCTTTCGCAAAAGGAATCGCGCATCAACAGACTCGGATGTATAAGTGGGGGTCCGCTTAGATGCATGTCAGCTGGCTTCGGAGAGCTTTACGCAAGGCATGATGATTCGCTGCAATGGAAATATATCCGCAAGCGTGACTTCGCCGAGGCAGGGATCGACCACCGAGGTGATCTCGGGTCAACAACTGGTGTCACGCTTCTGTGGCCCACCCTTCGTTGGGGCAGCTCCACAGACACGGGCAAGAATTACACTGAGGCGATGTGACTGAACTAGAACAGAAACTACAAACTTAGGCAAAAATTCAGATTTCTCTCGATAACATTCGAACATAATTTCTTCACACGACCCACTCCGATAGAGTTTCAAAATTAGATATCAATTGGAATCGACTAGATACCATTTTATCTCAACCAGGTACTAAACTGAGTGAGGTATCACGATATGAGTGGAAGAAGGGAAAAGTTTCTAAAATGTCTTATAGCCTCCCGAGGATGGGTACAGACGTCTACGTACCTATCCGTGAGACTCTACCAAATATTGTCATTGTACTCATGAGACCGGTGAACCTAGAGCTCTGATACCAATTTATCATGACCCAAAATCTCATTTATGTCGTGAGGACCTACAGTAACCGTAGGAGAGCCACTAGCCTAACTCATGAAAAAGTTCTTGAATTCTAAATGCGGAAGTAATAAAGATACGAATATATATAAATGAAACTCATTTGAAAGGTATAAAATTCATCAAATACAACCATTACTACCCAAAATCTGGTGTCACTAGTACAAGGACTCTAAGATACAAGTGGTACCAAAATATAACAATGTCGCCCTGAAGGAAAAGGGTCGGCCTGACAAGATGGTGACCAAGGCAACCAGAAATGAATGGTCTGTCTCACTCCCTCGTGCTCCAAGATTCAACATGAATAGATCGAGTACCTACATCCACGTAAAAGATGCAGCAAGCGTAGCATGGGTACACAACGTACCCCGTAGGCATCATATGCCGAAAATGACAAAAGCTATGTAACAGATATAAATATTAAGTTAACTCTACAAATATGTCCTATGCTAGGCAGTATATCAGTTATCTAATCCACTTTATCCACATAAGTCAATTACATTTAAAGCACGTAGCACGCAAAGACTTTTACCTTGACACCCAATGATCTAACACCCTACTTAAATCATATTCGTGTTTATACACTTCCTGAACCAACCCATTTGATAGTTAGTCGTTCACGACCACAACACTAACTTCTATTCATTACGACACTAAGCGTTTATGGTCATGCCATTTGATAATCTTCTTTTTTTAAGGTTCTTCTTTCAACACAAGCAATAATACACACCTTACATGCCAATTAATAAAAGAGGGAATGCTCATACACTTAGCAAATAAAGAAACACATACCATAATGATATTGCAACAAGCCTGACTAGACACTCACTAAGCAATACTACTATTGTTAAGAAGCACACATGCACACACATTATCCTCACCATAGGTGATAACTTTGACAATAAATGTACTTCCGTTCCTGACCGATATGATATTGCACAACTACATATGACCATTACCCAAGTCACTAATAGTTCTATTGTACACTACATCTGCTCAACAACCAACACCATACAAAGGTTTGTATTGTACAAAAGTGTTTTCCATTATCAAGCATACTTCCATACCCAACACATGTTCTATCATTAATTGAAAATCACAAAATCTACCAGAAATTAACACTATATATATATATATATATATATATATATATATATATATATCATGCTATATGTATCCGGTATACACACGTTGTTGCAGTAGCTGTCATGTGACCCATGGGGGACTCATGAGGTCCATATACCCATCCGATCCCATCGAATACTAGCTATGTTGCTGTAGTGTCCTCATCAGTCATCATTCTCATATCATGTATCATATTTCATAACCAGCTTTCCAAGCCTCTTTCAGCAATGTCTCAACAGTTCAAATTTCAAATGTAATATGTATGAATGATATGGATATATATATATATATATATATATATATATATATATATATATATATATATATATATATATACATCATGAATTCAGCATAATCAATACAACTGATATTGTAAACCCCTTGTCAAGTATTTTGATGAGATATAGAGTGATGAATACATGGCAAACCAAATCAAGGAAAGAAATGTCAAATACTTGGGTTACCCTTAAGAAACCCTATGATGAATAAGCACAACAATCTCAAGTAATGGTGACAAACCCAAATAGTGGCGACAAGCCCAGATAACAGCAATCGGAATCGACTTAAGGTTGATCCCCCAAATCACTCATATTCATAGTTTAACACCGGTACCCACTCAAACATTCATCACAACCATTTGACTGAGACCCCCAAACAAGCCTAATACCCCTTAATATTTATAGTTACTACGCACTTCTATCGAAGTCTACAAGGAAGAAACCATAGCCTACCTCATTTCCGAGCGAGTGCCACGAACTCCTAATCCACGACGCTTCTTGCGAACGGTATCGGATGGTCATAACTCAACAAACACGTAGATGTCCTAGGTTTAGACACAAAGTCAACACATAGGGTTATTCCAAACAGAATACATGCTATTGGGCCCAAAAAAAGGAACCATAAAAATCCATTTTGACCACTAACTATTTAGTATACCTTAGTTTATATCGATTGAATGAAAGTCACTATTTTTATAAAAAAAAAAGTCCTTTTGATCTTATTTAGGAAATTAATTTCAAGTTCAAGAATCCATAAAGTAGTGATTCCCTCTACCAATACATGCTTACAATTAGAAGATCCACTCTAGGACTTGGGTCTTAGGCTAACAATTCATATAACCAAGTTTTAAGGTTTAAAAAAAAGAATATTTTCTCCACCCAAGACTCACTATTAAAACATAAATTAGAAGCTTAAATCATCATAAATAGGGTCAAAACTCTTACCCCAAGTATTTAATGTGGGAACCCTCGAGATTCTGCCTCCACCGAGCCATCCAATGTGCTAAAAAGTGTTTGGGGAAATGAGGCTCGGAGTTGGGTTTTTTGGAAAATAAGGACTGATTGCGCTGGCGTGATACCGCTCCTGCGGAAAGACTCTCCGCAGAAGCGAGATTACTAAATCTCTAAGCTTCCTCCAAAGCGGACGGAGTATGCACGGAAGCGGACACGCTGGGGCGGTACGGTCTTCGTTGAGGCGGAGACTGGGCTTCTGGAAATTCTTCAAGTTTAAATACTCTATCCCTTACCATGGCCAAGGGACACTCTTACCCGTAAATTCCACGCTTAAACATACTGGTGAGTACTGAACAAAGAATATTTTTGGAACAAAGACGAAAAGCTCATAACGACCGGACGGGTCGTTACATATAGTGAGACCCAAAATTATCTCTATTCTCTCCTAATGTTTTAATAAATCACGATGAAAGAATATGTAGTTTTCTTTTCTTTTTTTTTTGAAGAAAAACATAATAAGTATGATTTAAAAAATTTCCATTGAAAATTTCTTCAAATATAACCAGGTGTAAAGTTACGTTCAGTTCTTTCAATGATTAATGGACCGTTTCATATAATGTTTTTTTTACTTTCATGAAAACAAACAAGAATATACATCTTGAAATTAGACATTTTAAATAAGAAATAAAATTGATAATGAGACACTTATAACTATACCTTGCATAACACATTAAATCTTTTATATTGTAATTGCTCTAAACAAGAACTAATAGTATATGTTTAAGTAATTGGTTTAAAAAAATCACAAATTCTCACCATGATACAAGATCCAATTACTTCAATAATATTAATCAAGAGGATGTTTCAAAATAAATTTAGAAGATTACTCAATACCTAATTCTCACTAATAAATTTAAAAACAATATACTTTATGTACAACAACAACATACATATCAATTGTAATACCACAAGTGGGGTCTGGGGAGGATACAATGTACGCAAACCTTATCCCTACCTTGGGAGGTAGAGATGTTGTTTTCGATGTACCCTCGGCAATATACTTTATGTAACATGCTATAATTAAATTACATCATTTTTAATATATGTAAAATAAAGTAATATATAATTATGATATACATTTAAACAATTTAATTTTTTTCTTAATATAGATTTATCTAGGATACAATTAAACTTCGTGGTAATAATAAATATATGTGAATATGTTCTCTACTTAAAAATTATACTGCTTAATTACTCAATAATACACAATTAAGTAAAATATAGTAAGTATTGATTCCAAAATTTACAATAAATATTTTCTTCAAATATAATCTAAGTAAATAAAATTAGGTCCAGATCTTTAGTGATTAATGGATCCTTCATACAATGTGTATCTTTCTTTCAAGCAAAAATACAAGAACATAATTTAGGGAATTAGAAGTTTTAAATAAGAAAAAATTGGTAATGATACATTTATAAATATACATTAACACATTAAATTGTTCATATTATAATTGCTCTAAAAAGGAATTAATAGTATATAGTAATTGGTAAATTTATTCACCAATTCTAAGCATGAATACAATTTCAGTTACTTCAAAAATATTAATCAAAAGGATTTTTGAATTAAATTAGAGATCACTCAATAGTTAATAATATGTATGATACTATAATTAAATTAAATCATTTTCAATATATATAAAATACAGTAATATATATTAGGATATACATTTAAAAACATTATTTTTCGCTTAAAATAGAGTTGTCTATTTAAGGATGCAATTAAACTTCACATCAATAATAAGTTAATAACTACATCTATTTTTTTCTCTACTTAATAAAATAATACTTAATTACTCAGTAATACACAATTTAGTAAAATATAGTTGTAAGTATTCCGAAATTTACAATAATATTTTAACATATTCTTCAATGATTAATGGATAGTTCATACAATGTGTTTTTTCTTTCAAGAGAAAAAAAAATAAGAATAGACTTTTGGGAATAGGATATTATAAATAAGAAAGAAAAATTGATAATGAGACACTTATAACTATACCTTGAATAACAAATTAATTTTTTCATATTGTAATTGATCTAAACAAGAATTAATCCCCGTGAAATAATACCCAAGTATAATCGCAACAACTAAACCCCCATGTAATTATCTAGGTAATATAATTCTCAGATAAATCTCTAAAAATTATCTCCATGTAAAATCACAACAACAAAATACCAGGTAATTACCTAAGTAATATAATTTCCAGGTATATTTTTATAAAATAATCCACAGCTAAAATGGTAGTAAGTAAATCCCCAGATAAATTCCTAGGTAATATAATCCCCAAGTAAATCTTCAAAAAATAATCCCTAGGTAAATCCACAAGTATAGTTACCTGAGAAATTTTCTGCGATTTCACAAAGTAAATAAAATTTACATATTTTTATTAGTCACCTGCGAAACTACCTACGAGAATGATACGTGGGGATTATTTTCCTCAAATAAATCCCAAGTAGATTTTTAGCGCTAAATGGCACCAAAATTACTTGCGGATTTACCTGGAAAAATCATATCCAAATGTAAATATTCTACAATTCTGAATTTTTTTTATTTTTGCATGAAAATTTGCAGGAATTATCTGCAGAAAAAGTCCGCAGATAAAATTCCCATGTAATTCGAGCTTTTCTAGTAGTGAAAGGTTATTGAAAAATAATTTATATATTTAGAAACAATATAAAAAGTACTATAAGTCACAATAATTAGAAATTTAATATATTTAAAGGCTAGTACATCACCGATGACATGACCTTAGATAAGAGACTATGGAAGACGCGGATTAGGGTAGAAAGCTAGTAGGTAGTAGGGCATTTTCTCATGTACCTTCCTTTATTTCTATAGTTTCTTGTTCTTTGTGTGTTGCTACTATCAGCTATGTCTTGTACCTCAATTATCGTATTAGTTTGCCGCAGTTAATGTTACTTTTTCATAATGCTTATTTATAGTATTTGAACATGGTTTCTTTATTTCTGTCATACATTGTCTGACCTTTTGTTATGTTTTCTCTTGAGCTAAGGATCTCTCGGAAACAACATCCCTACCTCCCAAGGTAGGGGTAAGATATGCGTACACTATACTTTATATTTGTTAAAATGTGCGATCGTCTATATAAAAGCTCAAATGTTAGAGAGAACGCGTATTATATTCATTTAATTATGGTTTTAACATAATTTTGTTTGATTCTTTTTCATCGACCAAGTATGTGAAATATATTTTTGATAATGCATGAGTGACAGTGAGATGTAAACTCGGTACATGGGCATGCTCTGCTATGCGAAGTTAAAATATGTAACCACTCATATCAAAGGTAAAATTGTTAGAAAAGTATGTTAAGAGTCACATATCGGATATGGAATGGGAACATGGACTCCTTATATGGACTTGGACAATCCTCACCCTACAAGCTAGCTTTTGGGGTTGAGTTAGACCCAAGATCCATTCTTTACATGGTATCAGAGCCAGACTCAATCCAATTCTTTGTTCACCGATGTTGGACCCCCAAATTATACTATCCACGCTCCAGTTAACAAGATCTGGGCTTGCGGGGGAGTGTTAAGAGTCTCACATCGGATATAAATGGGAACATGGACTCCTTATATGGATTTGGACATTCTCATTTCATATCCGATGTGAGACTCTTAACAGGGTACACTCATATTTACTCCTCCGTCTAAATTAGTTGTCATGTTTCGCTTTTGGGTGTCAATTTGATTAATTTTTAAAGTTAAATTGGATTATACTAACTCAGTATTTCATAATTAAAATCTAGCCTATTCAAAAATTATATGAAAAGTATTGCAAGTTGCAACTTTTCTCATGTCAATTTAATGAAAATATATTTTAAAATGTTGGTCAAAGTTTATATAATCTGACTTTTGAAAAGAGAAATATGACAACTAATTTGGGATGAAGGGAGTACTTAGTTATGTATTTAACAATTTCCATTTCTCAAAATTAAAGAATACTATTGTCCATTTGTATAATTCAAAATTTAAGAACAATTGTGGTGTTGAGAAGATAGGAACAGAACAGTACGTACCACCCCCTAACTCTATTCACATTAGTCGTCTGATATTCACCGGTTTAATTAATCCATACTCGTTTGTAGCTACCATAGTTTCTTGAAAGCAAGAAAAAAAGATGTAAAGATAAGTAGACGAAGAAGAACTTTTCTCCAGAAAATGGGCAGCATTATTTGGACAACATCTTCTTGAATAAGCGAGTTGATTTTTTACTGAAAACGGTATTATATATAGATAATTTAAATGGTATAGTAGTACTCTCTCTGTGTATTAATTTATGTAGCACAATTTAAATTTCGAAAGTCAACTTATTCTATTTTGATCGTGAATTCGGAAATGAAATCTTCATGTTTTTTAAAAGAGAATTTACAAATTTTGAAACTATATAAAAAGTATTATAAGCCACAATAATTGATAATTTAAAATATTTAAAAGATATATGAAAAAATTAAGATCAAAGAAAAATTTATTTGAATATCGAAATTCAAAAGTGTCACATAAATTAGGACGGAGGGAGTAGTAAATAGTCGGAGTCAATGGAAACAAAGAAATTTGGAAGTTTGAAAAATCAATGCGATTATTTGAAAGGGAATGTAAATTAGAATTACATTGGGAATGGAAGGAAACTAAAGAAAATTGTTCTAACAAAAATTGTCGCCCACATTAGAATTTGGAGGAATCTCAAAATGCCAAAGCCTTCCTACCCCTTTGAGTAAATATTTCCTACACAAGAAAAGTTGAGCATAAATCTTCTCTACCTTACGATCCACATCGTGTAAAAACACATGTGTCACGCCTTTTCCTTTCCTATTTCTCGCCATAACAGCTGCCGAATAAATAGCTGACATCCTACCTGGTGCTTCCGCAAAATAGCCTCTTGGTGCGTCAATCATAATCAGATCCCATTCCTTATCGTAAACTTCATCTGGTAACATATCTAATGCTAATTCACAGCCATGGTTGCCACGTAGAAATGATTTTTTGGCTGAACAATCTGGTTCTTTATGGTAATGTTCCACTAGTTTCTCTGCCTCCGACAACATTGTCCGATATTTCACGGTGTTAGCATGAAGGAAAGGTGCATCTTTTAGTATGGTCTCGACCCATTTTGGATCTTCCTCTAGGAACAATGTGTTGCCACGAGAATTAAATGATGCCCACATTTGAGAATCATGACCTAGACCAAATACAAGGAAATTACAAGGGGTTCGACTTTTCAAAACATCAAAAGATACCCTGATTTCGTTGATATTTTGTTGAGGTATAACTCGCGATGTGGCGTAGTGTAAAATCGCATCGAGCTGGAGTTGCTGCGGATTAATCGAGTTCTTGCCATTATCAAGAAATTTACCCATGCTTGGAGCTTTATTGTTGTTGCAAATGATCCAATTGTTTGACGTTTTGAGGAACATGGAAATGAAAAGTGCACCTCCTATTAAACCTACTAATGCTATGACGAGGCACCATGATTTCTCTCGCTTGAAATGGATATGACTCTTATTTTGCATGTTTTTGAAGGATGGATTTGGATGAAATTGATATTCCGATGAAGGAAGGAGGTGTGATTTGAAGTATGAAACTTGTTTATGTCTGTGGAAGAAAAAAAAGGATTTTATAAGAGATACTGACATGCACGTTATCGACGTGATTAGTCATGGATATATAGATAATCCTATAATTATTGGCACCAATTATTTTTATTTCCAACTAAGGTAGATGCCTTATTTCCAAGTAGAACTCAAATCAGGAAATGCATTTATCTATTTTCTCGATTTTTTTAGAATTTTCACACAAAAAAACTCAATTATTTAATCTACAAAATTGTTTGAAATTAAATAGACACCCTCATTATTACCGGTACAACTTTTCCTGAAACGGCTTTATTTTGAATTAATTTCCTTATACTTTCCACCAAATAAGCCTTATAGTATTTTTCTGTTATAAAATGATAGCAATATCAATATAAGATAAGAGATGTAGACAAAGAAGTAGAGAGGAGGAGGAGACTTTCTTCTTATTTTAAGTGTATCTTTTTCATCCTTCAAATGTGAATAACATCCCAATTTATAGGATGAAACCACTCAATGGAGGTTACAAATATTAAGTGTCCAAATTAATAGGTACATGTAACATACAAAATGTTAGTGAATATGTAGGGACATCCATACAAAAGATATGTATTTCATAACACTCTCCCTTGGATGTCCATAGATAACGTGTCTCGTTAAAACCTTACTAGAAAAAAATCCAGTAGGAAAAAATTCTAGTGAAGGAAAAATAATACACATTTCTAATAATACATATTTTGGTTACCTCATTAAAAACCTTACAAGGAAAATTCAGTGGGACAAAACCTTATACGAAAAAAAGAGTACAACATGTATTAACTCCCCTTGATGAGAACTTCAGTCCAAATGCTTGAGTCTTTGCATTCCAATCTTGTGCACCATCTTCTCGAAAGTTGCAGTTGGTAGAGACTTAGTGAACAAATCAGTCATATTATCACTTGAACGAATTTGTTGCACGTTGATATAACCATTCTTTTGGAGCTCGTGTTGCGAATAACAACTTTGGTGAAATGTGCTTTGTCCTTTCTCCTTTTATGAATCCTCCATCAATTGGATTTATTGATATTTCTTCATTTTCTTGAGTTTGCGGCTCATTGATTTCTTCAAGAATATCAGGATTGATCAAATCTTGCATCTCTTTATGAGATTCTTTCTTAGTGTCATCTTGACCATTTATTTTCCTTTTCTAGGATTTCGATCCTTAGAACTCAATGGTCTATCACGCTTCAGGCGTGCTTTGGACTCATTTGCTATGACACTAGTAGATAGTCCTACATGGAACATCAATCAGAATTGGGACATTCTCTGCATGGATATGTGATTTGATAATCCCTTTCAAATCTGTAAATGTGTCTGGCATTTGATTTGCTATTTTTTACAAGTGAATAATCTTTCTTGCTCACAAATAGAAGCACGTGGATCAAGATGAGACGATGATGGATTTTTTCACAAAATTTTCCTTTTTATTTTATTATTCTCTCCCCCTAATTTTGGAGAAATTCTCTCATCAAATCGATAATATGCAATTGATATTATTTCAGTATCAATGTGTAAGGAAGAGATTATATCATGCTCATAGTTATAGCAATATAAATAAATGCATCAATTGAATAAATATATGGTACTTCAGGACCAATATAATTTTCTCATTTCAACTTCTTTTAGCAGGTAGTCTACTGCTTTTTGAAAACTCTTCAAAATCTCCAATCACATTCAAGTCAGCAACTTGCACAACCTTATGAAAGATTTCGAATATCATAAAGGGAAGAGGTTAAACATAGTCATCTTTATATCCTTCATTAATAAATATTTATTAAGGTAATTTCAGTACATCAACCTTAGTTCATTTAATTCGTTCAAAGATTACAAACAAGTTTTTCAATAACTTATATATGCTTTAGGCATTTTGAATCCTTCAAAAAAATCATATAATTTTATCACGTGAGCCATATAGACTGAGATAATTTTCATTTGCATGACATCTTCTAATATCATGACTGCAGGTCCAGTAAATTTACCCTTACCAAGATACATCTACTTGATAATTACTTCTACATCAGCATGCTTTAAGAGACGTAGAATTTAGATCCTCATAATATTATACAATATTGCGCACTATATTGTATCAAATATATCGTCGACGAGATATAATTTTGTATCGATTTGCAATTAGACATAACTTATTGAGATATTATCACTTCATTATTTTTCAGGTACCTGAACCTCGTACGAGGTTTTATGAAGTGGTATGTCGTAGGCTATTCAAGAGCACATTGTCTCCTTATTATGATAATTTTGATCATTTGCTCCTCTCCTTTTTCAAGGATTATTGCATTTGAAACCGATTTGTCTACCATGCTTCACGCATGTTGTAAACCCATCCTTCACGGACATTTAGGAGCATCTTACAGCTGAAATATGAAATAGTTGGGTCAGCAAATGACTCTAGCATTTTACTTGAATTATTGTTTGAACGAGGATCATACTGATGATTTTCACAATATATTTCTTAGTTGTTTATTCTCTCTACCATTATGTTAGAAAAACTAACATACATTTTCACCTTCTTTGGGAATCCATCTATGTGCATCGTTGTAGATTCATTAATCATATACCGCACAACAAAACTATTAGATGAAAACATTTGGTTCCTGACCGTGAACCAATTATGAGGGGAGAATTTATCATAATTTATTGGTCTGAAGCATACAAGTGATGTTGTATGTAATATATCATATTTCAGACACGTAGAGCTTTGTTCTCATTCGCAATGGTTTAGCTATTTTTCAGAGGCATTCAACGTTAAACCAGTTTGAATCAACATTAACAAGATGAATTATCTTCATTACATAATCTGAAGATTATGTTCTCAACTCAATTATTTTGAGCAAGCAACTTTGTAAATATCAAACTGCATGTTGACAATAAACGCACATGTGGTCGTCTTATCGATGCATCTATTTAAGACATCACATAACATGTGAACGGGCCATTATTCACCTTTTATATTTTTCAAATTAAGGGAATTCAATCCCAACATTAGCTGGTGTAATCAACTTATCATGAGAACAATCAAATTAATTCTTGAAGAATCTTCTAGTTCTTCAATATATTCTGAATACAAACTTAGCACATCAAATTTAAATCAGGACAACTAAAATTATCACGTCAATTGATAAAATTATTTGTACTAGTAAACTTCAAGTTTACCATGTCATGTGCTATTTGTTTTAGTAAACTTCTGGTTTACTATAACATGAATTCTATTTTGTACAATAAACTTCTGGTTTATCGTGACATGTGATTTCATCATGTTTATATTTGTGTAATACAATTTGGAGAATAAAGAGGGTAATCTTTCAAATACATATTTCTTACCCACTATGATTTTGTAGATATTTAGTCATCCAATCATTTATAGCTTCAATGTGATAGTCATTTACTGTAGTAAACTTTGGGTTTACTACAACTTGTGCTTCGATCATAACAACTTTTTATAATCTAGAACGATGACACAATAGTATATAAGGTCTTCAGGAGCCTCTATTTTATTCTCCATAATCACACATATTGTTTGGACTCTATTGGTGCCATGATCTTCTAGATAAATAGTTAGCTCTTCTGGAGCACTTGATCATTAATTTTGTACAACCAAATATTGCTTAGATATTGATGGTATCATAAAAGAAATTTTGATTAGATATTTCTGATGTCATGAAAGAAAACGGAAATCAAATGGACATTTAAAAATAATTGTAAATTCATAAACAATGAAAGCAAACACTAAGTTCTAAACTTCAATATTTTAATGTCTCCTTCACGAAGATTAGCCATTAGCATCTGAATATTTTGTATCAAAGCGGTAACCACATCCTTCAGGAAGAGATACATTAATGTTTATTTCCTTCGGGGAAATCAATAACTTTATTTATTACGATATGTGATGAAAGACGTAATAATTTATAATCTCTTCAAGCGCCTCCAATATTCTACTCAAACACATATAGCATAGGCAAATTTAAGATCACTTTTATTAGATAATCACTGAAATGCAAATTTGAAGTTATGATTAATTGCATCATAATTCAAGGCGGTGATAATCTTGTCATACTGCTTGTTCCACTTAGATTATGAAAATAATATACCAAGCAATAAAATGAGCAAAAAATTATAAATGAATAATCTCACCCCCTAAATATAGCGCCTTCACTATATTTTAGAGTTCATGTACGAGTATTATAAAGAAAAATGAACAAATAAATTGTCATATTGTCATTAGGTCATTCAAAATTACTTGGATCTTAAAATATTATAACTTTACTTTGAACAAATAGTATAACATGACAGAAATATGGTGCTTATCAAATTTGAGGTAATAATTACACAACATAAATATCATAGTCATAACAATCTGCTAAAACATCTAAAATAATTTTGAAAAATAATAATTATGTGACTAGATCATTCTTTTAAGCATAGATTCTGTGACTATTTCATATGCATCAAGTTGTAGCAGTAGCATGATCTTTTGACTTGGTACATAAACATTTAGTTTTGAATGAAAAAATAAGCATGCCAGATTTTGATAACCAACCAGACCACTGTTATAATCTACAAAGTGATTCAAGAGTAAAGTCCAAAGTCTTACCATTTCGAGAATAAAGTTTAAAGTTTTACTACTTCAAGAGTAAAGTTTAAAGTTTTACTACTTCGGGAGCAATGTTTAAAATTTACTACTTCAGGAGTAAATTTTAGAGTTCTACTACTTCGGAAGTGAAGTTCAAAGATTTACCACTTCAGGAGTAAATTCAAAGTTTTACTACTTTCAAAGTTCTACTACTTCCGGAGTAGAGTTTAAAATTTGCTGCTTCAGGAGCAGATTTCTGAGTTAGCTACTTCGGGAGCAAAATTCTAAGTTTGCTACTTCTGGAGCAAAGCATAAAATATTTAGAATATTATTTCTCAATTATCCTATCTCTTCTAGAGGTGGGTCGTGATATTTTCACAATAAAGAGCACGTCTGTCTTTATAATTTTTACTAATCATCACATTCACTTCAGTGAATGAATCTGTACTTACAACACTTATCAAAAGTTTTTATTCTTCAGGAATGGAACATATCTCAACGTGCCTTACATAACAAGTAATGATAACTTAGAACTTCTTTAAGATCTTGCTACTTCAGCAGCAAATTGAGGCATATATAAGAACGTGCATTAAGCATGTTTAGAACATCTTTTAAGATATTTCTACTTCAGGAGCAAATTGAGGAATACATATGATGTAGAGAATTTTTCTCTAACACGTCTTTAATTGTAATAATAATAGACCTATAAAAATATTACAACTTCTTATGATTATACACACAAATAAATTTTATTATAACGAAACTAATGAAAGGTGATCCTTCTGATTTCAACCCAAAAAGAAATGAAGGACCAAAGAACCATAAAATTAGTTTTCAATAAATTAGAAATAGACATGAAAATTCGAGCAACAAGATTTCAAGAAATGGAAAAAAGGAGAGGTGTAATATCTATACATGGATAATCACGGTCAGATAGACAGTTATCATGGATAGTCAGTAAACATACATGTTCTTTTGTACATAAATAAACACAATTAAAATACTAGATAATATGATACTTATCTGAAAATTGTTTTAGTCTTTCCAAAATATTCGCTCAAGATGTCAGAGTCTCGTGCTGATAACGTGTTATAAAATAATAGCAATAGCAATATAAGACAAGAGATATAGACAAAGAAGTAGAGAGGATGATGAGACTTTCTTCTTATTTCAAGTGTATCTTTTTCGTCCTTCAAAGGTGAATAACATCCCAATTTATAGGATGAAACCACCCAATGGAGGTTACAAATATTAAGTGTCCAAATTAATAGGTACATGTAACCACTCAATGGAGGTTACAAATAATAAGTGTCCAAATTAATAGGTACATGTAACATACAAAAGGTTAGTGAATGTGTATGGACATTCATACAAAGGATATGTATTTCATAACACTTTCCTCGTTATTTCTATTTGTGCTTAAAATCTAAATCTATATACAGTCAAACATCTTTATAATTTTATTCGTTATAACAATATTTCATTATAGATCTGATTTTCTCCGGACTCGATTTCTCATGTTATATTTTACTTCTTTATAATAGCAATTTACCTATAACAATAGTGGCATTCATTATAGCGGTACATTCTTTATAAAATTTATCTCTATAACAACCATACTCAAATATTGTGTAATAATATTTTGTAAGAAATATATTATGTATAAAATTAAAATATTAAAATATTTATGTTAAGCTCTTAGACAACCTTCAAGATAAAGCTATTGGATTTCCTTTGGCTGAAAGTTTGGACAAAATTCCTCATCAATTCAAGCGTTATATTATCATTAAGAAACTAGAATTTACGAAACACCCTACGATTCTTACATCAAACTTGAAATATTTAAATTCTCAATTAATTTTCAATGCATATGTTCCTTAGATTTTAATTCTTTATTGGTATGGTACAACTAGTTATGAATTTATTAATAATTTATTAATCTTTTCAATATTTAATTAGTGAGTTATGAAAATCAATTAAGCTTTTAAAATTAACAATTATCTTATTTTTGTGTATAAAATAAAAATACAGAAAAATCATTATTTGCGAACTTTTATTTATAACTGCTAAATGAATTGTAAATATCAAATGTATACATACATAACAACATCTTAC
Source organism: Anisodus acutangulus (assembly GCA_029783415.1). Classification (NCBI taxonomy): domain Eukaryota; kingdom Viridiplantae; phylum Streptophyta; class Magnoliopsida; order Solanales; family Solanaceae; genus Anisodus; species Anisodus acutangulus. Next base: position 20,837,670 of record CM056500.1, read on the forward strand.
TATAGCAGTTATGAAATTTTCGGACAAACACTATCACTATAGAGATGTTTAACCGTATAAAAGAGAGACATGAACCCGATGGTGTGGCATGCCTCATTAATCAGGAAACGCATTTATCTATTTTTTCAATTCTTTGAGAATTTTCACACAAAAACTTCAATTATTAAATCTACAAAATTGCTTGAAATTAAATCCGGTTACAACTTTTTTCTGAAACGACTTTATTTTGGATTAGTTTCCTTACTTTCCACCAAATATGTCTAATAGTTTCTTTCCTTGTTATTTCTATTTATGCTTAAAAATTCAAAAGCCACAAACTAAACGTTCCATTAATTACGAAACCCAAGAGTCGCATCAGTTACTAATCCGTGAGGTTAATATAAGTGTAATTCTTTAATCTCCTTTTTTTTTTGTAGACGTTTTCCCTTTCTTTTTGGTTTCAAATGACATATTATATTCAAAAAAGAGACAGCCTTTTTCCGTTCATCTTCACTATTTACTTGAAACGCTTCCTTCGAAATCTATTCAATGTCGTTGCTTTCCAATTTCGCTAGGTTATTGTGACCATGACGTCAAAAAAAAAAAATCAGAGATAGATATGAAAATGAAGTACTTTCATACTACAAATGAAAGTCAACTTTTGACTGTATTTCATGTAAAAATTCAATTCTATGCTTATTATATTTCTTATAATTATAGTTTTCGAAGTTGCTTACTCTCTTCATTATTAAGAAATTCTAACATTTGTATAGGATAACATATTGTGTTTTCCAGGTTCACAAGACCGAAATTTACAACCAGATGTTTTTGTAGATAACCATTTGGTCATGTTTAATGGCATCTCACTTTTGTTACGACATAGACATCTCCATATTTTTCCCCAACAAAACTCTCGGATGTACTATTTCTTACCTTGATGCTGAGTTTCGGATCATCATTTGAATCATGCAAAACATATTATTTTGAGGAAGTTTACATTGTCAGGGAAGGAGGAAAGTTTTGTTAACATCAACATTGAAGAGTATGAAAGTAGAGATGATAGAAATTATGAGTCCACCAAACAGTATAGAGAATCAGGTTCTCTATCTGTTCCCTCAAGTAAAACAAAAAGTAAATAAGACAAGATATTTACGTGGAAAACTCCTTGTTCAAGGGATTAAAAATCACAACCCACCGCAGTAGGATTTCAACTTCATTAACTGATCAACTTTCAGATTACAAGCTTTTGCAACCTAAAAATCAAACTCTTAATCCCTCACCCTTACAATAACTCTATTGTAAGCTACAACTCTTGACTAACTCTAGTCAAGCACTCAAACTAACTTTGACTAACTCTAGCTAAACAACCACACACACATTGACTAACTCTAGCCAAGTGTATAACCTAAAAGCTGCTTGAAAAAATAAACTACATACAAATAACTTCTTTTGAGAAGAGTAGGTTTACAAGTTAAAGAGCAAAATAACAAAGACTTAACAAACCTAGGACTTAAGACATCTTCAGTTGTTGGGATCTGGTCCTTGGATCAGTTGAAACTTTGTTCTTGAGAGCACCTAGAGAGCAGTGGCGGCTACACTTGGAAGATTGTGATTTTTCATATTTTAAGTGTTAGGTTAAAACCTTGTAATATGTTGTATATATATTGGGGAGAATGTGAGAAACATGTGACCATGGATGAGGACATTTCATCTTTTGGGTTGCACTCTAGTAAACTGCAGTTGTGCTGCTGCGGTTCTGCCAGTCGGAATAGTACCACAGCTTTACAACTGTATCGTTGACTGTACAATGCCCAGGGGACCTGATAGAGGACCTGGTCCCTATCTGGTTCCACGAATGTTTGCCAAATCATCAAAACACGAAATAGCACAAGTTATCAATTTCCCTTTTTTTTTATGATGACAAACCCATAATTGATATTCCCTCTCAGAATCAGGTTCCCCACTTATTCCCCATGTGGATCAGGCCTAAACAACATGTTAGCATCAAGATCATTCATTTTTATCCCTTGAACTTTCAGCATATCAATTTTCCCTTCTTAATCAATCCCCTTTGAACATCCCTCTTTTGGCATCATTGAAAAGAGTAATATGAGTGGCACAAGCACAAAGAAGTTTAGTGACATTAACTTATGACCACTTAGACAACACAGTATGAGTAAAAACAAGAACAATATTGCATATAAACAGATCAATCATTGTATAAGCGGAGTAATTGTCTAGAAAATAGATCAACATTTTATATATTCAAAATTTAACAGTCTAAACAGAACAAAACATGATAATTAAAGTGCCACAAGTACCAATGTCATAAAAACTAGGAGTAAAAGGAATAAGGTTGTATAAGGGAGGATTGGGCTAACACTACATGGGGAGTGAGGATAATATTGGAAGGAACTAAGGCTTCAAGGCCTGGAAGAGCCTATCAATTGTTTCACTGGTAGCCCGCTGATCCTGGACCATTTGGTCACATAGCTCATCAATATTTTACTTCAACCGGACATATTCAACTCTCAACTCAGCATTATCAGTTGTTAGTTCACCACTGGGACCAGGTTACCTTGTTTTCTCAACCAACTAAGTCATCAACAGAGCATTTTTAGCTTGTAATCTTTCAATATCCGCAGTGGCCCTTTCTTGAGCTTCAATCAGACTAGAGATGGTAGAGTTGCTGCCAATTCCACTTTTATTTGGCACATACTCACATTCCTCTAGTGTGCTCATGGTAAACATCTGCTTTCGAGTTCCTATAGTAGCATTTCCATTCAACACATTGAAGTGCTCAAATACCTTGGTCAAGAAAAACACATATGAAAGGCCATGCTTACCCTCTCTAGCTTTGATAACCTTGATCATGTGCTTAATCATTAGAGCGGGCAAACTAATGGAACGGAAACTTGATATATCTTCAAGAAGGACCATGTCCGCAATAGAAGCAATGCATCTCCTTTCGACCCCTAGAAGCAGTACTTTGTTGACAAGCTCAAACATGAGTTAATGTTCAGGCTTAAGCTGTTTTTTAAAGAGCCTCTCACCAGTCACGGGCCCTTATTAAATTCTTGAAATCATTTGAGGCCTTCCCTTAAATTATTTTCAGTCCATCTGTTGGGACACCAAGAATCTCACCTAACTATGCTTCATCCATCCCAAACGCTACCTCATTTGCTGAACAAACTAAAGTGGAGTTATCACTGTATATTAAGTTATCATAGAAACTGCCACTTCTTTTTCAAAGGCACTGGGGGCAGGGGAGACAAATAGATGATACCGCTTTTGAAACTTCACAATCTCTATCAGTTCCTTCATCCCATATGTTTTAGCAATGTCAAAGTCAAAAACTCTGTCAAGTAGCACCTTTTGATCCTTCAAATTTGTCTGCCTCTCCAACTCCATAGCCTTATCTTTTTTCTTTTTCTTGGAGAAACCAGATTCCTTACTCACACTATTTTTATTTTCTTAGAATGTGTTTCTTTTTTCAACCTTCTCACTATCATCAACCACAGCATCCTCCTCAACGACTGTTTTTTCCTTCTCTTCCATTTTCTTCTTGGAATTTTTTCTTGATAGTAGAGTTTGTTCCACCTCCTTTTCCTTATCAGACACTATCACCACATCCTCTTCATCTCTCAACTTACTCAATTTTCCCTTTACTAATCTCCTTCTTTTCTTCCCTACACTCTTCTTTTTATTGGCCTTTAGAGCAGACTCAAGTTAAGTCTTGCTCTTTTATCTGGTAGTGGGTGACCTATAAGTAATGTACTCTCCTACATTGACACCTTTCTATTTTATAGGATCAGACCTTTGAAAACAGTACTTATTAGAAGGTGAGTGTGTGGGGCTAAGTTTTGGTATAATGGGGGGAAAGAATCGTTGTGAGACATGGTGAATTTAGGGCAGAAAGACACACGAGAGAGAAAGAGAAAAGGTTGATAGAGTTTGAGATTTTGATTTGAGTGAGGAGAGAGAGAAAAGCTTTGGTTTAAATAAGGGTGGAAGGAACTGATTCTAATTGGTTAAGAAAACCTTTTTGACAAGCCGGGTTGGTTCAGAGGAATCGTAACGTTTTGGACTAAAAATTGAATTGGAGGCGGGAAGCAATTAATGACATGATACTTTTAGGAAAATTAAAAACATGTGAGTACCGAAGAGACTACTAGCTTGAGTCACATGAACCAAGTTCCTTAACAATATTTTTTAAAATGTAGGCAAAAATTCTGAGAAATACAATATCTTCAATACTTATGTTGTCTTGAGAACGCCATGTATGTATACCTATAATAGTATAAGAGTGAGTTAGATGCCTCCAAAAAATACTTTAAGTATTGTACCTTTTTCTCAACATAATCAATCATTGAGGGGATTTTTTTTCAAGAAGGGCAACTAGTTGAGCTTAATCAAGCCCAACTCCAAACGATTTATTTCAAAATGCTCCATGTTTAGTGCCTTGGTAAAGATGTCTGCTACCTGGTCCTCTGTCTTGCAAAACTTCATGCAGATCAAACCCTTTTCAATATTATCCCTTAGGAAATGGTGTCACACATCAACATGTTTGGTCCTTTTGTGTTGCACTAGATTCTTGGTCATATTAAGTGCACTTGTATTATCACACAACAGGGGCACACAGTCAGTAAGCACATCAAAATTCTCAAGTTATTGTTTGATCCATAGCAATTAAGTACAACCCACATACTCAACTTCAGCAGTAGAAAGATCCATAAAATTATGTTTCTTTGTACCCCATGAGATCAAGCATGACCCCAGAAAATGTGTCATTCCATATGTGCTCTTTCTATCCACTAAGTATCCATCATAATCAGCATTAGTATATCCAACTAAGTCAAAATTATCTCCAGAAGGATAGAAGAGGACTAGGTCATGCGTTCCCTTGAGATACCTCAAGATTCTTTTTGCAACTTTCAAATGAGATACCTTCGGACTTGATTAGAACCTTGCACACAACCCAATGCTGAAAAAATATCAGGTCTGCTGGCAGTTGAGTACAGTAGTGACCCAATGATACTCATATACATGATTTTATTCAGATGAGAACCAGGTTCACCCATGTCTAACCGAGTAGCAGTAGCTATAGGTGTATCAATAGGCTTCGCATTCTTCATCTCAAACCTTTTAAGTAGCTCCTTAATGTATTTTTGTTGATTGCTCATCTATCATGTTCATATCAAATTCACTTTTCATGAGCTTCGCAAATTCCTCACAAAGAATCATTGGTGACACCAAAAATGATATCATCAACATAAATTTGCACAATCAACAAATTCCTTCCTATTTTCTTCAGAAATAAGGTGTTGTCAATTTTTCCTCTTGTGAAGCCATTTTCAAGAAGAAACTTTGACAATCTCTCATACTATGCCCGAAGAGCTTGCTTTAAACCATATAGAGCCTTGTCAAGCTTGAACACATGCTCATGATGCTCATGACTTTCAGAACCAGGAGGTTTCTTGGCAATGACTTCCTCCTTCAGGTATCCATTAAGAAAGGCACTTTTGACATCCATTTGGAACAATTTGAATTTCATATGAGATGCAAACGCAATAAGAATTCTGATTGCTTCCATTCTTACAACAAGTGCAAAGCTCTCATCATAGTCTATACCTTCTTCTTGATTGTAGACTTGAACCACCAGCCTTGCCTTGTCCCTTATGGAGTTTTCAAATTCATCAAGCTTATTACGAAACACTCATCTAGTCTCAATCATTGTTCTGTCTGAAGGCCTAGGGACCATGTGCCACACCTTGTTTCTCTCAAATTGATAGAGATCTTCTTGCATAGCAGCTATCCAGTCAGCATCTTTCAATGCCTCCTTGATATTTTTGGATTCAATTTTAGATAGTAAGGCTAAGAAGGCAAACGTGTTTCTTGCCCTAGACCTAGTTTGAATGCCAGAGTCTAGAGGGGTAATCACATTGTGGAGTGGATGGGATTCTTTGTGCTCCCAGTTGGATACTTGAACTTCAGAATTCGATGGACCATGTCCTCCATGTTTTATCTGTCATTGACATCTACAGAGGCATGACTTCTGCTTCTTTTCTCAGCCTCAGGAGTGCTTGACACAACATCAGCTATCCGATGTTCAGCTTCAAGTGGGATAATTGAGGGACCAGGTTCCTCGGTGTCTTCTGGATACTCTGTTAAACCTTATTTATTGCTCTGCTCGACTTGGTTCATCATTTCAGTTTTTCCATTTGAGATTTCCATGACTTCATCAAGAATTTTTTAGAATTCCCCATCTTCAGCTTCATCATTGTGTCTTTTTATTTCCTAATTCATTTTCTTTATCAAAGATCATATGTACACTTTCCTCTACACACTGAGTTCTTTTGTTGAAGTCTTTATATGTCTTGCTATGAGAAGAATACCTAAGAAAGATTCCTTTATTACTTTTTGCATCAAATTTTCCCAAGGCCTCCTTACCATTGTTGAGAACAAAACATTTGAATGCAAAAATTTTTACGTAAGTCAGCCTGGGCTTTCTCCCATTTAGAAATTCATAGGGAGTCTTCTCAAGCAAGGACTTGATCACGCACCTATTAATCAAGTGACAAGCAGTGTTAACAGCCTTAACCCAAAAGAGTTTAGACACACCACTTGCTATCAGCATTGTCCTGGCCATATCTTCGAGTGTTCTATTTTTCCTTTCCACAACACCATTTTGGTGAGGTGTTCTGGGAGCAGAAAAATTATGACTTATACCATTCTCAGCACAGAATTCATCAAATTTGATATTGTCAAATTTAGTACCATGATCAGATCTAATACTCACACCTTGATTTCCCAGTTTCACCTAAATATGTTTCATAAAGGCCACAAACACAGGGAATGTTTCATCCTTGGTTCTTAGAAACAGTGTTCAAGTGAATCTAGAGTAATCATCAACAATTACAAAGATATACTTCTTGCACCCTATGCTTTGAACCCTCATTGGACCACATAGATCCATGTGAAGAAGATCGAGTGGCCTTAAGGTGCTCACTTCCTTCTTTGGCTTGAAAGAGGATCACTACAAGAAATTCAACTTTTAACGACCACTATTTTAGCGAAGGAACATGAATCCAGTCGTTATAAGTGTATTTATAGCGACTAAAATTTTCCGGTTGCTAAAAATCAACTTTTGTTGAACAATAACAAGAGAATAATATCCCATCGTTAAAAAGTATAATATCCGGTCACTGATCCTAAATTAATCAAAAATAAAGAGCGACACCTTTTTCCCTCAAAACTCTCCCTCCCCTAAATCGCATTTTGATTTCCTGCAAGTAAAGTCGTGTGCAAGGCTTTGCAGCAAATCGGAGCTTCAATTGTGGAAATCCTTACGACGATGCAGTCTATTAAGAAAGAATAAACCCCAAAATCAACTCAACAATCTTGTCACTAAGATCTTCATCAACTTCGTCTCTCTCTGTTAGGTTAATGTTGCATTCTATTTGCTTTTGTAATTTAGTATTCTCTGTAGATATTTATATATGGGCACTTATATTTGAAATTTGCAGATGATTGTGGAACAACTTTGGCTAATTTAGCATTTTGTTTTTTAAAGAAAGTGATCGAAATCTCAAATTAAGATGGTTAGGGCAATGAATGATCTATTAATACTAAAGTTTATCTGAATTTTTTTCTGAAGTTTAAATGACACATCTTTGTCCATATTATTAGTATAAATGTTAGTTGATGAAATTCTCCTCCCATATTTATCTTCTCCTTTATTTAAGTGTTTACCTTCCCGTTCATGGTATAATGCCCTTTCTGTTGGTAGTTAAAACATGTTTACCCGCTAAATAAGATATTGATTTTGCTTCGTATGAAGTTCAAATATTTTCTTCCGTTCTTAGCGCTCCTCATTTTGCAATTTGGTTGATTTATGCAGTTACGATTGTGGGTATTCTTTGCTGAATGCATTCTGGTTAGCAGTGAAAAAGTTCAATAAGATCTGCCATACTTCTATTCTCTGATTTTTTTAGCGTCTGCTTTGGTTCCAATATCAACAGTGTCATATGATTCCGTTGGTGAATATTGGGGGTTCTGTAAATGTGCACTAACCATCTGAAATTGTCTGTTTAATCAAAGATATGATATCAAATTTTAATACCTGTCGAGTTGTTAGATTTTGACAAATTTGTTCTCTAGTCTGCTTTTCTTTTTTCTTCTTTGCAGCACAGCAATCGGTCTTAAAAATGTGAAGTCTCCTACATTCGTACCTCCCCCAGAATGTACTTGATCAACCTCTTTCTTGAAGGTATATCACCAGTTCTCAATCTCATTAATTGGAGTATTTTATGTATCTTCTATGTGGGGTTGCATAAATACACATAATATTCTAAAATGGTAATTGTTGCTTAACTACGTTTTAACTTTGAGAGACTATATATCTCTCAGGTTTTATACATTAGTTTATGATAGTAAATATATTTCATATATATTCACAATATATTATGTAATTAATATTTAGTGTAATTAAGATAAAATAGAGATCGTAATTCTATTAGGACTACAATTGTAATTAAGGTAAAATAGAGATTCTAATTCGATTAGGACTATAATTGTATATTTTATATATATGACATTAATAAGAGAACTCCATCAAACAGAACTACATTATGCTACGTGGTATCAAAAGACAAACCTTACCCCCTCCCTTCTCTCTATAGTCCCTATCGATACTTATTTTTGTGTCCTCTGTAAAATATTGCTTCTGTAGCTTCCACCAAAATTGAACAAACAATGAGCAGTGCTTATTGTTGAGAAACAGGCCTTGTGGCGTTGAACCCACAACAGTACACATCTTAGGGTCTTTTTTTTTAGTTTTAAATAATTTTTTAAAGCATATCGCTCGCTTTTAGGATTTTTCAACAACCTCGTCTTTCTATCTCACCTACCATCCACGAACATGACACAGTATTTCTCGTTGCAGTCCAGCATCCTGGGCCCACCTACATGCCCACAGTACACGGCCACCAAAGACTGTGCACACTACACGCCGCCAAAGAAGAAATGGCCCAAATTTCAATCCAATGGATTTGGGCCATGCTTTCGGTTCTTTAAAAATTCAGCACCCCGATGATGTGTGGTATATGGATACAGGTGTCACGTCTCACCTCACCAACAATTCTGGTAATCTTTCTCAACTATACAATTTAAATACTCATCAATCTATTATGGTCGGAAATGGTCATCGCATTCCAATTCAAGAGTTTGGCCACACACTAACTCCACCACCACAACCCCATTTCTCCCTTAAAAATGCCCTATATGCCCCTAACATTATCAAGAACCTCATCTCCGTTAGAAAATTTGCCACCGATAATTCTGTATCCATTAATTTTGACCAGTTTGGTTTTTCTGTAACGGACCTACGTATCGGGAAACTTCTTACGAGATGAAATAGTGAGGGGGACCTCTATAATTTCCTATCCACGTCTGCTGTAAGTGTCAATCCTCCCACATTTCTAGCTGTCATCTCCTCCTCAACGTGGCATAGTAGACTTGGACATCCTGGAACTCATATTTTTTATTTTCTTAAAAACCACAATTTAATTAAATGTAATAAAGGGAACCTTGCCCATAACTGTTCCTCTTTTCATCTAGAAAAACATGTTAGACTTACGTTTACGTCTTCTCTAAATGTTACTTTCTCTCCCTTTGATATTATTCATGCAGATTTATGGACATCTCCTATAACTAGCAACCTAGGTCATAACTATTATTTGGTATTTTTGAATGACTTTTCTCACTTCCTTTGGGTCTATCCGCTTAAACTTATGTCTCAAGTCTACTCCAAATTCCTTGAATTTCGTACATTAGATAAAACTCAATTTGAAAATGACATCAAAACGTTTCAATGTGATAATGGTCGTGAGTTCAACAACTCCCACTTTCATAATTTTTGTGCGGCTAATGGCATGGTTTTCCGTTTCTCCTGCCCCCATACTTACCCTCAAAATGGTAAAGTCGAAATAACTCTCCGCACCATTAACAACATGATTCGTACCCTTCTTTTTCATGCGTTTCTCATCCATACCTTTTGGGTTGTTGCATTAAAAATTGTAGAACACATTCTTAACATCTTACCTACCCGTATGATTCAAAATTGAACACCCACCGAAATTCTCTTCCGTCGGATTCCTTCCGATGATCACCTTTGAATTTTCGGTTGTCTTTGTTACCCAAATCTGGCTTCCACGGTCCCTCACAAATTAGCACCTCGCTCCACTCTATGTGTCTTCCTCGGTTTCCCGTCAAATCATAGGGGGTACTTTTGTTATGCGATATCCACAGACAAAATCTTAATCTCACGTCATGTCACGTTTGTTGAGTACGTCTTCTCATTTGACAACATCCAAAAATTTTGAGTCACTAATTATGGTTTCCTTGATGACTCAGACACCTCCCCTCTACTCCAAAATGCACTACAAAATCCGCAACCTTCGATCGTCCAACCACCTATCTCATCGACCCCACCCCACTACCCGATCTCGTCTCAGTCACTGCCTGAAACAACACCCCAACCCACTGCCACCCAAACCCTACTCGCCACCCTACCCAGCCCCACTGCCTGTCACCACTGCCCAGTCCCGACCCCGCTGTCCAGTCCTGCCCGTCACCACCCAGCCCCCTGCCCCACTTGTAACCGTCCCCACTCACCGCATGGAAACCCGTGCACAACATAAGATTTTCAAACCAAAAGTTCACTTTAACCTATCGACTCAAACCATCTCACCCATTCCTAAAAACCCAACCTTAGCCAAACTTGACCCGAATTGGAGCCATGCGAGAGGAGTTTAATGCACTTACTTCGCAGTCCACTTGGGATCTTGTTTCGCGACCTGATGGGGTGAATATAATCTGTTGTATGTGGCTATTTCATCATAAATTCAGAGATAATGGTGCTCTTGAACGTTATAAGGCCTGCCTTGTGGCAAATGGCACAGGGCTGCAGGAAGGTGTTGATTGTGGTGAGACTTTTAGCCCAGTGGTTAAGCCAGCTACCATCCGCGCGGTTTTGAGCATTGCTATGGGGAAGAATTGGCCTATTCGCCAGCTTGATATAAAGAATGTTTTCTTAAATGAGGATTTGAAAGAAACCGTCTATATACATCAACCGCCAGGATTTGTGCATCCGGAGGCTCCTCATCATGTTTGTCTTCTTCGTAAGTCGATATATTGGTTGAAACAAGCCCCCAGTGTTTGGTATGAGCGGTTTGCTACATACATCATCCAGATCGGTTTCGTGTGTAGCAAAAGTGATCATTCATTATTCATTTTTCATCGAGGTACTGACACAACTTACCTTTTGTTATATCTAGATGATATTTTCTGACACCTTCTTCTGATGGCCTGAAGCATGAGATCATTGCTATACTCAAGTCTGAATTTGCTATGACTGACTTGGGTAAGTTGAGTTATTTTTTTGGGATATCAGTGACCAAATCCGCACATGTCATGTTCTTGGGTCAGCGTAAGTATGCAGATGAGATCGTTTACATGGCTAAAATGGCAAATTGTAAGATCATGCCCACTCCCGTCGACTCCAAGTCTAAACTCAGTGCAGATAATGGGGATCCGATCATTGATCTATCTCTTTATAGGAGTCTCGTAGGTGCTTTTCAGTATCTTCCCTTCACTAAGCCAGATATTGCATATGCGGTTCAGCAGGGGTGCTTGTTCATGCACGCCCCTAGGGAGCCTCACTTTACAACACTTAAGTGTATCATTCGGTACGTTAAGGGCACTCTTGACTATGGACTTCATTTATATCCCTCAGCACCGACTAGATTTCTCTCTTACACAAATGTAGATTGGGCAGGCTGTCCGGACACCTGTCGCTCGACGTCCGGCTATTGTGTGTTTTTGGGGGATAACACCACATCGTGGTATGCCAAGCGGCAAACCACGCTTTCCCGTTCGATTGTAGAAGCAGAATATTGAGGCATTGAGAACGTTGTTGTCGAGCTATGTTGGCTCCGAAATCTCCTTCTTGAGTTTCATGTCCCATACGTAAGGCATATTTGGTTTATTGTGATAACATATCTGCTATTTACTTGTCTCATAACCCGGTTCAGCATCAGCCAACCAAGCATATTGAGATGGATATTCACTTTGTTCATGAGAAGGTTGCAATGGGTCACGTTAGGGTGTTGCATGTTCCTTCTCCGTATCAGTACACAAATATCTTCACAAAGTGGCTTCCTCGGCAACTGTTCCTTGACTTCAGATTCAGTCTCAGCGTCCGGCCTCCTTCCGCTCCGACTGAGGGCGTGTGATAGTGAATATATTCCATATATATTCACAATATATTATGTAATTAATATTTAGTGTAATTAAGGTAAAATAGAGATCCTAATTCTATTAGGACTACAATTGTATACTCTATATATATGACATTAATAAGAGAACTCCGTCAAGGAGAATTACATTAATCTACATGTAAAGAATGGATCTTGGGCCTAACTCAACCTCAAAAGCTAGTTTGTAGGGTGAGGATTGTCCAAGTCCATATAATAAGTCCATGTTCCCATTCTATATCCGATGTGGGACTCTTAACACTCCTCCCGCACGCCCTGACCTTGTTAACTGGAGCGTGGATAATATAATTTGGGGGTCCAACATCGGTGAACAAAGAATTGGAATGGGTATGGCTCTGATACCATGTAAAGAATGGATCTTGGGTCTGACTCAACTCCAAAAGCTAGCTTGTAGGGTGAAGATTGTCCAAGTCCATATTCTCATTTCATATCCGATATGGGACTCTTAACACTCACAATATGTTTACATTCTAGAAGGTTAGATATTATGACCAATGACATGTAATTCTTTAAGGTGTGAATATTTAAGAGAGAAGTGAAGGCATGGAGTAATAGTTTACTGCTATTTCATTTTAACTTGAGTGTTTTCTCTACATGATCTGCTTCTTCAACTACCAAATATCAAGTAGTGCCTCTATAACTGAAAATCATGATGTTGAAGGTAGATAGAGCAATCTAACCCCTCTTATTGTTCAGTTGGTAGATGCATGTTTCATTTATCGAAAAAAGAATTGGAAATTTCCTTTGCCAGAGAACGCATCTTCATTAAATAATTACATTCTAATGTTGTTATTTTCCAAATCCACAACATTTAGTTGTAGGAGTCACCTTAGGCTTTCACGTAAAAATGTTTGTCGCTAGTAGGAAGAATTGAAACCGACCTGAATTAGGTGCTACTGTGAAGTTCAAATAAATACATTTTTTTTTTGTGTAAAGGAGACATCCTCATATTTGGAGATATATTGAATCTGAAAACAAAGTATCACCAGCCTTAGCGGATCTCTTTGTTGAAAAAATATACTTGTACATTTATGTTCATTTTAGCTTACAAATATCTTTTTTTAATTATTACAAGTGTTATATTTTTCCTTTATAAATTTGTAGAAAATATTATATGAGAAATGATTACACCTCTTATTTATTTGGCATGAATTAACTGTTCCAGTACTGATACTTACAACAGTCAAATTTTGTTATAACGAATCCACGCCAAAAATGAAAAAAAAAATCCTTGAATAACGCCAGAAAGTCATGACAAGCATGCTAAATGGCATAAAATGTATGCCAATATGGTTATGGCCGAAAAGAATTCACTTTTATTGTAACGTGTCAAAAAGAGAGATAACAAGTAACCGTCTTCGCCTAAGTAGAAATTGTGTCAATCTTGTTGAACCTGTTAGCACACTGTAATTATGGGGCAATCCCATAATTACCTCCATCCATTATTATTATTCGTGGGTTGTCCCGCCATATCCGTACCCTACTTCTTCGTGGGTCAGGCCTCCACCTTCAACTCGTCAACCCGGAATTCTAGGGTCTCGTCCCCAACATGCATTTGCGGCTCAAGCACCATCTTTTGTCGGATATGCACCCACTGACATCGAACAAGCCATGAACCACGTGAATCTAAATATTTCAGATGAGTCGTGCTACATGGATACAGGGGTTACGTCACACATGACAGCATCTCAAGGTAATCTCTCGTCTTATTGTAATATGAGCGATAATAGAAATATTGTTGTCGGCAGTGAGCAGGAAATTCCAATTCATGGTTTTGGTCAGGTAACGCTACCCTCCCCACACCCGCCTTTACACTTGAAAAACGTCTTACATGCACCAATCTAATTAAAAATCTGATCTATGTTAGACGTTTTACAATTGACAATAATGTTTCTGTAAATTTTGATCCTTTTGGCTTTTCTGTGAAGGGTTTTCAGACGGGGATGCCACTTATGAGATGCAATAGCACGGGGGACTTATATCTCATCCCCGTTGTTTCCAAAAATAGCATGAACAAACCATCAACCTTTACTGCCATTTCTCCTACTCTATGGCACAATAGATTGGGACACCCAGGAGCACAAATTTTTAATAATTTTAGGAAGAATAATTTGGTTTTGTGTAATAAACCTTTGGACTCTTTTGTTTGCCAATCTTGCGTGTTTAGTAAACATGTTAAGCTTCATTTTTCCTCTTCTAATTCTCATACTTATACGTCATTTGATATTGTGCATTGTGATTTGTGGACTTCACCCGTTTGAGTTCGGCAGATCATAAATAATATATGCTCATTCTAGATTATTATTCAATTTTTTTGTGAACTTTTTCATTAGGACATAAATCACAAATATACACAATTTTTAAATAATTTAGTGTTTTTATCAAAACTCAATTTGGCAAAAGCATTAAAAGTTTTCAATGTGACAATGGGAGGAATTCATAAATGCCCATTTTACTGATTTTTGTCACCACCATGGGATGTCTTTGCGTCTTTCGTGTCCACATACTTCACCACAAAATGGGAAAGCCGAAAGAAAAATTCGAACAATTAATAATATGATTCGCTCTCTTCTTGTGCATTCTTCCACACCACCAAAGTTTTGGCACCATGCACTTCAAATGGCTACCTACCTTTTAAATATTCTTCCTAGTAAATTGCTATCCAATGTGTCTCCTACACAAATGTTATATCATCGTCTCCCATCTTTTACACATTTGAGAGTTTTTGGATGTTTGTGTTATCCTTTATTTCCATCTACTTCCATTAACAAGTTACAAGCTCGTTCTACTCCTTGTGTGTTTTTGAGATACCCACAAAATCATAGGGGATATAAATGTTATGATTTGACGAATGAGAAAATAATTGTATGTCGTCATGTGATTTTTGATGAGTCTAAATTCCCGTTTGCTAAGTCTCATGTGGCATCCTCCACTTCATATGATTTTTTGAATAACGGAATACATCTCATTTTACACCACCACTTTAATAACTAAACACAAGTGGAACCACCTCCCCAAAATAACCAACATGTTTCGGCCCATCCACAAAATGGGACTGGACTGGAGACCACAGTTGTGTTGCCGAGGGTCTCAGCCCAGTCCTGTTCGTGTGACGGGCAGACCTAAGTAGGGGATCCCACTGCTCCCTTACCTATATCTGTATGCCAGCCCAATAAAGGATCCTAGCCCAACATCGGCCCACACACTCCCCCTCAGCCCATTACCATTCCCGAACAGCCCTGGACCATTGAAACTCGTGCTATGCACGAGATCTTTAGGCTCAAACGTCAGTTTAACCTACTATCCACAGAACAACCGTCACCTATACCAAAAAATCCAAAAGCGGCCTTGTCCGACCCAAATTGAAAAGCTGTCATGTTAGACGAATTTAATGCTCTTATTAATAATAAGACATGGGAATTAATACTACGCCCGTCTAATGTGAATGTCATTCGGTCTATGTGGGTTTTTTGTCATAAGAAGAATTCTGACGGTTCTTTTGCGAGATACAAAGCTCGTCTTGTTAGTGATGGCAAGTCTCAAAAGGTTGGGGTCGATTGTGGTGAAACATTCAGTCCGGCAGTTAAACCAGCAACTATCCGAACGGTTCTCAGTTTGGCTCTTTCCAAATCTTGGTCCATTCGTCAGTTGGATGTTAAAAATACATTCTTACATGGCCACTTACAGGAAACAGTGTACATGCATCAGCCGTTGGGTTTTCGAGGTTATTCACTGTAACATCCCGTACTTTCGGGTCATAGTAAAATCGCTAGGCATTTATAAATAGGCGCGAGCATTGGAAAAATTTATGGTGTAGTTATGTATGTTAATAAGGAGATTGGTATATAAAATGATTAAACCCCGAAATAATTTTGGACGTAACAAGTATGACGACGGGAAAGAAAATAAATTTGGTGTGTGCATAAAGAGGTTATGGACTAGTGGCATATTATGAAATTATGATAATGAGTATATGAATGTTTTATAAGTTATCAAAATTTAAGTGAATTGGGATCAAGAATTAATTATGGGGTAAGTTTAATTATTAGTGGGTTGAGGACAAGACTTAGTGGGGTATCTACATGTGGCATGTAGATAAAGTCCCTAAGTGACTAACTTATTATTATCTAGTAGGTGGAAGCCTATTATGAAGAATGGGTAGTATGAGGTTATCAATTAGTGGACACACTACTAATAATGGCGTTTCAATTGGAGCCAGCATTTAAGAGAAGTGTAGGATTCGATTTCACAAATGAAAGTCATATAGAAGACAAGATTATTAAACATGCAAGGCAGAATGAATTTGGTGACATTCAATGATACCCTTCAAACATACTGATGTGTACATAATGATAATAGAGTCCCCTTAGGCACGTCTGGTGGTGGTGTCAATGATTTTCTTGGATTTCAATCTAGTCCTATTTTGCTATCCAAGTCTGTTCGAGCCACAGAGTGAAGGCAGAAACGTGATCTTTGGATGACAAGAGAAATGACATTTTACAAAGAGCAACAACGTGCTTTACTTCTTAGTTGCAACTAGATAATTCGTTTCATAGGCAACGGTTTGTATTGAAAGCTATCGAATATGGAATTATTCAGGTATGTTAAGACAAATTATTTCTTTCTTTTGGCATATTCCATGTAACAAAACGTAATTGTGATATTGTTCCATAAATTGTTCTACTCTTAAAAGTTAAGAATATTCATGTTATTGATTCCTATGTTAAAAGCATGTCTAAATATGTTTCTAAGTCCTTATTGAGGCATACGGAAAAAATGTTGATATTTAGCCGAAGGCACAAGGATATTGTGTCACCCAGGATGTGCTATTGTTATTCATGCATTTTCATTTACATTGCATTCATGTTTAACCCAAGACCGTTTATTGGGGACGGGAAATGCAGACCACCTAATCAGCTGGGATATGATAATGATAAAGCTTGTGTGGCTTAATGAATGAAGATGACTGATTAAGGGCCAATATATATATATATATATATATATATATATATATATATATATATATATATATATATATATATATATATATATATATATATATATATGATGTGGGGAGGAAGATGCCCTTGTGTGGCTAGTATATATATATATTTACCACATTATGCATAACATTTAGACATATTATGCCCACAGAGGCCGACATGAAATGATGCCCACAGAGGCTATTATGGTAAGGAAGATGACCGATGAGGATGATGTATATGTATACCGTATTGTGCATGACATTTAGGCATATGTATTAGGACCCTCAGAGATATTTACTGTTGGTAAGTTATTTCTGTTTCAGTTGTTGTTATATCCCTGTTATACTATTGTTCATGTCTGAAATACTCAGTACATCAATCGTATTGACGTCCCTTTTGTCGGGGGACGCTGCGTTTCATACCCGCATGTTCAGTTAAAGGGGGTAACGGTTCACGCTAGTAGGTTGCTGGTTCAGCTGATGTTGGAGCACTCTATTTGTTTCAGAGTTGCAGTCTGGTCGTGGTATAGTATTTTTGCATCTGCATATGGGTATGGCGGGGTCATGTCCCGTCCTTGTGATGTCATGTATTCTTTAGAGGCTTGTAGACATGTGTCCTGTGGTTAGTTGTCATATGTGTCCTTGTCGGCCTGGGTATGGGTATGTATGTATGAAAATTGGATTTCTGGTTAAGATTTTCTATAATTTTTTTCGGCTTAGTGCGTATTCAATTGTGATTAGAAGTTGGTTGTACGATTAGCGGTACCCAGCGGGTGGGGTCCATGTGCCCGTCGCGGCCCTACGGTTTGGGTCGTGACATTCACGTCCAGATCATGTTTGCCTGTTGAAGAAATCCTTATATGGTTTGAAACAAGCTCCTAGGGCATGGTATAACCATTTTGCAGGATTCGTTTCCAAGTTGGGGTTCTCTCACAACAAGTCTGATCAGTCATTGTTCATTTATCGGAAGGGCGCTGACATGGCATATATACTTCTGTATGTTGATGATATTATTCTCACAGCATCATCCACTTCACTTCGCCAGTCTATCATGTCTCTTCTTGCAACAGAATTTGCAATGAAGGACTTGGGTACGTTGAATTATTTTCTTGGCATTGCAGTCACCCAATATGCAGGTGGTCTATTGATGAGTCAAAAGAAATGTGTCGAATAAATAATTGAAAAGCATGGATGTCTTCCTGCAAACCATCACATACTCCAGTTGACACAAAGGAAAAATTGAGTAACACAGCCGGTACTCCATAGAGTGATCTGATACTTTACCGAAGCCTTGCAAGAGCCTTACAGTATCTGACTTTTACGAGACCCGATATTTTCTATGTGGTTCAGCAAGTTTGTTTACACATGCATGATCCGAAGGATGAACATATGGGGGCTATAAAAAGGATTATGCGGTATGTGAAGGGTACTCTCCATTTCAGCCTCCATCTGTATAAGTCCTCCATCAAGCATCTTTTAGCCTACACAAGTGCAGATTGGGTGGCTGCCCGGACACACGACGTTCCACTTCCGGTTATTGTGTGTTCTTGGGGGACAATCTTGTTTCATGGTCGTCCAAACGACAATCCACCTTTATCTCGGTCTAGTCTTTGAGGCGTAATCTGAAGGTGTAGCCAATGTGGTTGCTGAATCATGTTGGCTCTGTAATCTGCTATTGGAGCTACATTATCCGATTGAAAAGGCAGCGGTGGTTTATTGTGACAATGTGAGTGCGATATACTTATCTGGCAATCATGTTCAGCATCAGCGCACAAAACACATTGAAATAGATATCTTATTTGTCCGCGAAAAAGTTGCCCGTGGACAAGTCCGAGTTCTTCATGTCCCGTCCCGTTATCAGATTGCTGATATTTTCACCAAAGAGCTTCCGCGCGTACTTTTTGATGATTTCAGGGACAGTCTCAGCATTCGTGAACCTCCCGCTAAGACTGCGGGGGACTGTTAGCACATGGTAATTATGGGGCAATCCCATAATTACCTCAATCCATTATTATTGATTGATTATGTAATATTTTATAATTAAGTAGCATCTTATAATTTAGGTAAGGTAGATTAGTCTTTCATAAGACAAAGGATATTATACTTGTATATATTGTACTATTGGGAAGAACATTAATCAAGGAATCATTTCCTACCTAACCAACATCTGTAGTTCAAGGTAATCTTGTTGTTGGAGGCTCTTGTTCTATTTCAAAAACAGGTTAGAATATGAATTCCATTATTTGTTTTTTTGGCTATATATGTGTGTCCGTGTGCGAGCATACGTGCATGCAATGGTTATGCCCCTATAATCTCCGTGTTTATGAACAATTCTTTACTATAGTGATCACTGAGTATATAGTTTTTGTTGGGTATTTTTGCTCTATGGTACTTTATAAAGCAGTACGGGAAGTATATAACTATTACAGGTATTCAAAAGGATAAACAGAGATTCAATAATTCAACATGGAATCTGAAATTACAATTGTTACACAAGTAAAAACTAGAAATTCCAGTTTTGTAGAAGACGGAAAAATGTAAATTGATTTTGCTGAGTCGAGTGTAGCACTCTGTCCTTAAGACAATATTGCCCCGTATGTATCCTTTATACGTCCTGGACAATTTGTCTCCCAAGATAAAACAGCAATGGAACACTTGAGCAAAGGAAACTCAAGAGCTACCGTGAAGAATATTGAGTAACGAAATGATGCTTGGAAGTTGTAGGAAGAAAGCTATTTTGGTAGTGTATTTTAGTGCAATCGCTTTGCTGCATCTCTTTCTCATTAACTCTTCCCTTCAACAATGGTAAAGGGGGTGTTTATATAGGAGAGGGATGGACTGCTTTGTCGCCTCGCCTCCATAATAGCCAAATAATGGCCATTATGGAGGTAGTAAAGTCACCAACATAAATGGTGAAAGATTGCCAACGGATTGGCCATTATTGAGGTGTAATTCAGCCAAAATAAATGGTGAATTGAGTCTTTGGAACGTTCTGCTCGACCGTCAAATTCGACTTTCGGAAAACTTCGGGGACCAAACTGTACATCTTGAAACTTCAGGATCAAACCGCACATCTGAAACTTCGGGATCAAACTGCCGACAAAGTTTTCTGGCCCAAAAGATAATATCGAAGGCCACACCACACCGTGGACCCGGACGGACGGGCGGCGGCGCGGCAGCGTGTGGTCTTTCCTTGAACCGAAGCACATCTAGGTCCTCCCTCCTTTAAACACATGGGATACCCCTTGGGGTCCCAAACCCCAAACCAATTTCGAGTCTTATATACACAACAATTCTTTCTTCCTCTACCGATGAGGGAGAATTGAACACAATACCACACTTTCCATGCTTCAAACACCTTACTTCGTGGACCAATATCTCTTTCATTTCTCAATGAAATTTGACCATTCTTGGCCCTACGGTTATCTACGTACTTAGTAGATCATGCATGTGTGAAGAACCGGATTCTCCAACATACGTAACACTAGTGTTTAAGCCGTTAAAGTTGGTCGGTCGCAACTCCCGCCAAAGGCAAATTTCCAACAGTTTTTATGCCACCAGATGTGCTTCAAAAGAGAAAAAATATGGTTCATTCTATTCCTGTTTTTTTTTTAAAGTGAGCCTTCATGTTGATCATTTATGTTTCTACATTTACTAGCGTAAGGATTCAATCACGATTCTCTTGAATGAGGTTTAACATCGGGTACTTAAGGTACCAGATGCTCCAAGCTTTGAAACTTTTTTGACTGAAGGTTAGTATGAATATAACACGCTGCTTATGTTGTTCCTTCGTTCTTCCTTTCTTTTATTGCTCAAGGTTGTTTGGCATATGCAGGTTACGTAAAGAATAAGAGAAATATGACTATTATTATCCAATTACGCTCTGATTATGTTCAGTTAAAAAGAGTTCCAAATTGTGAAATATATTCAGCTGGATTCTTGTTTGACCCAGCCAATGGTGTAACTCGCCTATTTACCTATTTAAGTCAGCAGATAAGTCACATCTAGCAGTGCTTGATATATAGATAAAAAATAATGAGCAGAACTTTTATATATTATATAGATTTTGATTGTGTTTCTCCAAATGACACAAGGATCAATTTTATCTTTCTAACATGTAAATTATGTCTAAGTTCTCTGTTAGTTCTCCTATTTTTTTCATTCTATGTCTTCCCGCTATGTGTTCCTTGATTTCAATTAAAGTGATTTTGTTGAAGACCACCACCATACCTCAATCTTTTGACGGAGATTTGATGTAATTTGATATGTAATCTCACCTATATGATTCTATGTCTTACAATAAAACAAAGTCTCACCTTTTCTTATAGTTGTTAGTATGTAATTGTCTTGATTGTATGAGCTTCTTTATGAATATGTTGCCAAGTTCAGTCTTAGATAGCGCAATCTTTGTTAGGAAAAAGCTGAGATAAAATGGTATGTTCTAAATTGATAATTATGGAGTTTCATGAATACTAGTAAATGATATGCTCCCCTACCTTTTTTTCTTCGATAGTATCTTTTACAAGATCTATCAAGGATAAATTATCTAGCTAATCTAATTCTTTTTATAAATATGTAGCTTGCAAGTTGTATTGATAAAAAGCATCAGTTGAATCAAGAGGATCCCAAAAGGCAGGTGAAAACAATTTTCTACTTTCTGCTCATGTGATGGTATTTTTATGGCAAATGTTTATTTTTTTTTTTACTTAGCATAGTTATTTTCTCATGATAGTGTCTCACCTATTCTAGGGGTAGTCCCAAGTGTCTTTGGCATTTGCTTATATCTGGATTAAGATTTATATGTTTTAAAACTGGAACTAAAATTAGTCCGGCAGAAGGCATGATTTAATTGTGCGATATGTGGATATTTTTATGTTTCAATAACTTGCTCACCTTACTAGATTGAATATTGAAAGAAATAATTCCCTTGATTATTTTCATTGATTGAATAGATATATATACAAGTTACATATTTCCATAATAGGAAAATCCTTTTCCTATTCTACTTCTAAATCCTTATTCTACCATAATTCTAACTATACAATTATGGTAAGTGTATAACACTAATTAAGGTATCCTTTTCATTACAATATACTACAATATACATTCCTAATATACCATATATACTTCTGCCCGTGATGGGCTGTTGCATACTGCCGAGATGGACTTCTACCCGTGATGGACTGTTGCACACTGACACTGCCGAGATGGTGGGCTGAAGGCCGAAATGGTGGGCTGAAGCCCAGTGTCGAAATCCTGGACTTCTGCCCGTGATGGGTTGTGATGGGCTGTTTAATATACATTCCTAATATACCATGTATTAAGAGAGTTCGGACAATGTTATTTATGGAACGAATTTTGCGTTCGGCTTTCCCATTTTGTGAAGATGTATGAGGACATGAAAAACGAAAATTTATCCCATGAGTAGCACAAAATTCCTGAAACTCCCTATTGTCATACTCTTTCCCATTATCACACTGAATATTTTTTATTTCTCTTTCGAATTGAGTACGTATGAACGTTCTAAATTTGATGAAGACGGAAAACACTTGTGATTTATTCGCAATTGGAAACGTCCACAAAAATCTAGAATAATCATCTAAAAAGAGAACATAATATCGATGACCCATTGAACTAAGAACAGAAAATGTCCATAAGTCGTTATGAATAATGTCAAATGGCATAGACGTATGAGAATTGGAGTCTACAAATGGCAACTTAACAATTATTCCTAATGAACAATACTGACAAATTGGAGTACGACTCGTACCCTTACAAGAAATAAAGTTATTTTTATCTAAAGCTGATAAAATAGAAGATCCCGGATAACCCATACGAGCATGCCACATGGAAGGAGAGATGGTCAGTAAAGTGATGGCAAGGTGGACTCGATGGATCAAACCGGGCATGATAGGATACAGATCCCCTACTATCACACCTCATGAGATGACTCCCGTCTTGAAATCCTTCACAGAGAAACCGAAAGGATCAAATTCAAAAAATGTAATTGTCATTTGTGAACTTTCGGATGCACACTAAATTTTTAATCAATTTAGGAGCATGTAAAGTATTTTTCAAGAGGAGTGGTGGATTGGGAGGAGACAATGTTTTCGACCATATCCTAGAATTGGAATAGAACTGCCATTACCAACAATTATCCCCGAGGTGCTCAAATTGGAATAAGATGAGAGAGTACCGATTCTAAGTCATGTGAGTAGTGGCCGGTGTCCATGTACCAATTTGGAGTGCGGTTGAGATAATCCCAACGTGTGCATCGCGGCCTCGATATCGGTGCAGTGGGGCTCGCCGCATGGTGGGCTTGCGGAGGTCTGGGCCCAAGGACTCGATCGTCTTTGGAGCGGGCGTAATCGCTGTGGGTGCCGTTCTTTGGGCCATCGCCGATGGGCCGCCAATGCTGGGTATTGGGCCTGGGTGCTGGCGACCCACTAGCCGAAGCTTCTTCTTTGGAGGTGCGGGTTCCATTGCCAATGGCCCCACTGCTGGGCCCACGATGGTGGTGGCCCATTGTACCCTGGATGGGACCCACCGCCTGCTTGTTGATCACCAGAACCGCCTCGTTTGCCCCCGCGGTTTTTGTTATTTTTGCGATTATTCTTGCCGCCACCATTATTATGGTTTTGGCCCGAATTATTAACAAACCCCGAAGAACTAGGAGAGGATGCCACCATGACAACTGGGCTTGCTCCGGTAGCCGCCTTTTTAGCCAAACCGACTTCTTCCAACGTCCGCATGGAGCGGGCTTGATGAAAGTCGGGAAGAGGGTTGCTTTGGCGAAGGAGAGTTCTAACACCATTATAGGCCTCCGAAAGACCGGCAACCAACTATAGAACTAGACGATTATTTGTTATTGGTGCGCCAACATTACGGAGTTGATCCGCCAACTCCTTTAGTTTCTTGCAATATGCAGAAACGTTCGGAAATACGTCCATTCGAACGAGAGAGAATTCCTGCTCGAGTGTGACGACACGGGAATGTTGGTTGTCTTGGAATATGTCACGCAATCTATTCCATGCAGCCATAGCCGTGGTATCGGGCTCCATAATCGTCTGTAGAAGGTCCACTGAAATAGTGGTTTATATCCACCGAAGAACGGTAGCATCAAGTGTAATCCATAACTCAGGATCCTCCGCATGAAGGGGTCTAGCGGGAGGAATGATGTGATGAAGAACTTGATAAGATATAACGTGAATTTTAAACAACTCCGCCCACGTTGCATATTGAACGTTTTCCATCTCAAGGACAATAGGGACACTTAGCTTGATTTTGGAAATCGTGAGGGCAGGGTGAAAATTGTTCTTAGACATGTTTGAAAGAACAAGGAAGGAGGTTAAATTTAAGAGAGGTTTTTTTGAGAGCGGAAGACAAAATTTTGGAGAGAAAACCCGAGGGGGGGGGGGTTCTCGGCCACAAGGCAAAAGTTGAGAGAAAACTTTTGTGTAGACCTAGTCTCTTGATACCATGATAGAAATAATCCCCTTGATTATTTTCATTGATTGAATAGATATATATACAAGTTACATATTTCCATAATAGGAAAATCATTTTCCTATTCTACTTCTAAATCCTTATTCTACCATAATTCTAACTATACAATTATGGTAAGTGTATAACACTAATTAAGGTATCATTTTCATTACAATATACTACAATATACATTCCTAATATACCATATATACTTCTGCCCGTGATGGGCTGTTGCATACTGCCGAGATGGACTTCTGCCCGTGATGGACTGTTGCACACTGACACTGCCGAGATGGTGGGCTGAAGGCCGAAATGGTGGGCTGAAGCCCACTGTCGAAATCCTGGACTTCTGCCTGTGATGGGTTGTGATGGGCTGTTTAACAAATATCTACCCTTTGAACTGAATTGAGTTGTTTTCTTGTTCTTTCTACAGTCTGTCAACACCTAATCGTCCAAAAGATCCTGTAAGAACTTGTCCTTGAAGAAAGTATACAGGAAGTATAAGCAACTGAGGTGATAATGAACAAGGAAGAACAAGAGAGATTCATTTTCTGATTTCTTTTTACTTGTATAAAGATATCCCCATTTGTGCATGTCACGGTTCTATTTCTAGTGCAACAGTTGACAATAATATTATACAAATTGGATTGGTATTTTTTTGGTGTAATGATGCTTTAGTTCATCACTTCACTGTAATCAACTATGAAATTTTATAGGAATATTGATTATTTTGTATGCTTTCAGATGTCTTTATATATACTGTGTGCTTGCATATTCATATGAAACACTTATAATGACTGGATTTGTTGTCGTAGATAAAGGTCTTTAGCCACTGGAATTACAATTAACGAAGGAAAAAACTGGTCGCTAAACATCAAGTATAATGATCGGAACTTTTGTTGTCGCTAAAAGAACTTTAACGACCGGACTTCAAATCCAATCGCTAACTTTTAGCGACTGGTGACGGTCGGATTGCCTCCGGTCGTTATAAACTTATAGCGACTGGATTTAGACCTTTAACTAGGGGTGAGCACGGGTACAGGGTACCCAGATATCCGACCAGAACCGATACTATCGGGTAGGTTCCGGGTAGATATATTATAATAACGGGTAGGTTCCGGGTATTAAAATTAGGAACCGATCAATATCGGGTCCGGTTCCGGTTCCGGTAAATAGAAACCGGGTACCCGGATCCGGAACCGATACCCGGACCCTATGAACCTACCCCCATTTAAATTATTTAGTTTTGGGCTTTGGGGCGTTTAAATTTTTGGCCCAGTCCGGTTATCTTGAGGAACCTGCTTCATTGATTTCCTTTGATACAGAAGAAAGCCCTCTACAATCAGAAATCATTAGACAACCTTCTCCTCCACCCGTTCTTGCTGAGGTACAAGATTTGATGCCAACCGCCGCAGCATGTCCAGTCGATGAGTTGGAATGTGGATTGGTTAAATCATCACCTGATGGTCTAATCATTACGAAGATCCCCTGCAATTGCACATTGTAAGATTTTTCTACATTTTCCTATCCAATTATTTGGTTGTCCTTTTCTTATTGCTTTTTCTGGTCTTACATTATAAAATGATTTCACTTGTTCTCTTTTTGTAGTCGGCATCAGTGATGGATACTTTCATGAAGTTAGCCAAGTCCAATACTAACAAAAATCTTGAAACCTGTGGTGTTCTTGCTGGATCACTTGTATGTCCCATTAACTCTTATCTTGAAACCTGTAGTATTTATGACAAATATTTTACAGGGTACCCGGGAACCTACCCGGAATCGCAGGGTCCGGGTAGGTTCCGGGTAATGATTGCTATGGGTAGGTTCCGGGTAACAGATTTAGGAACCGATCGTTTACTGGGTAGGGTCCGGATAGTTTAAAAAAGTTAGGGTACCCGGACCCGCTCACCCCTACCTTTAACGACTGGGTTTTTCCTGGCTAAAATCCATGTTTCTTGTAATGGATCTAACCTGCTTTCATTTAATGCATGCATCACATGCCTTGTGATCTTTGAACTTGACATTTGGCAGCCCACAGATCAGGTCCTTAGCAACAAGCTTGTTCAGTAGAGAGAAACTTGCATGTCCCAGTCACTTGTGCCACAGCTCATCATCATCATCCACAACACTGAGACATGTCAAATCACCACCATTCAAAGAATCAAAATTTGCACGTAGATATTCTTGAATCTTTTCACAATCAACATAACTTCACCATTTTTGAGATTGGTGACAGTGCACGAACAAGATAAAAATTTCACTTCATTTCCCTTATCACAGATTTAAGACACACTTAAGATACATAATAAACACTTTCAATTGCATGGGAGAGTGTCTTGTCAATTTTGTCAATACCAAGAATATCCTTTCTTGTCATTCCCAAAAGACACAATCTCACCTTGGAAGGCCTTGAGTGAGAGAAAATTATTCATTCTTCCAGTCATATGCTTCGAGCAGCCACTATCTATGTACCATTTTTACTGCCTCCTCTCACTCGAGCCTGCAAACAAAGTCACTTGTTAGACTTAGGAACCTAAAGCCAGTTTGGCTCCCTTATAATGATAGAATTGGTGAATTAGACTTTTATTTGCCCATGCAGGTAACACGTTCTTCTTCTTTTGGGGACCAATTTTAGACTTCATTTCAACAAAATTCTTATTTTTCTGCACAGACTGAAATTTGGCTTTGCATGTATCCTTGTAATGGTCAGTCTGACCACAATGAGTGCACAATCAATTATCAGTCACAGAGACATACTTGCTATGGGGATTGTAGGGGGCTTTGGCCTTTTGAAAACCAATGTCTTGACTTCCGCCATTACTCTTGTACATAGCAGCAATTACATCAAAGGATCATGTCCAATGAAGTGACTTATCAAGATCAATTTTAACCCATTTTAGATCCTCTTGGAGTTGCCTATTCTTTTCTAGCTAAGAAGTGAGATTCATTTTGGTTTTCTTGAGTTCATTTTCAAGCTCAAGGTGAATCTTACTAGCCACTTGTTTTTCTTTTGATGGAGTATTCAACCATTTTTTCATTTAGCTATTTAATAGAGCATTATCTCTAGTTACTTCCTCTTGTTCCTTCAGATCTACAATAGTGACTATAATATCATCTCTTTCTTGTTCTAAATCATCAATTTCTTCATTTAGAGCATTTTTCTCATTAATAAGGCTATGATAGACATCAGTTAACACGTCTGCTAAGGATGTCAATTTTTTCTGAGAGTAATTTTTCAGATTTTTCTGAACATCAAAATAATGTATCTCATCTTTCTCATTGTTCATCATCAACTTCAGATTTGGCCATGAGTGCAAATACTGACTCATATTCTGAAGACTCGTTGTCAATAGTCATCATAGATGTATCACCTTGATCTTCTCCATCTTCATATTCGCTGGATGAATCTCCCCAAGCAGCCAGAGCCTCAATCAACCACCATCATCTCTAACTACTACGTATCCTCAATCACCACCATCAACCGGTAGACCAACCACCACCCCAGTTGGCACTCATAACCATCAGTGGTGGTCATCACAATCACCAATCATCATATAATGTTTTAAAATATTTGTTGAAAAGTATAATATTAGTTAGTATTTTATATGCGTTTTATATTTATTACTCCCTCAATACTATTTGTTACGTTTCACTTTTAAGTGAGGCATAAAAAGCTACTAATAGTCTTGAACTCTTTAAATTTTTTATTTTTAGAGTCGTCACCTAATTCACAAGATAAATTAGGAAAACCAAGTTAAGGGTTTATTTAAACAAAAGAAAAATCCTTTTAAAACCATAGTTCGAGGTGAGGGTTCTGATGATTCCTCGAGGAAGGTGTGAGACACCCCAATATTAAGAATTCATAGAATACGGTTGACGTTCGAATTTTATAGTATGATTATTGTGTTTTTTTGCTTAGAAAAAGTATTTAAATTCTTGTATATAAAAGTCATGGCATATCATTTAAAATCTTTGACAAGATATTTTTATTTGAAACAAGTGAGTCTTGTTTTGCTTGAAAAGTTCATATGGGGTCAAAATAGTCATTTCATTTTTCGAACCAAGACACACTCAAGGTTTCCCTTTGAGTGGAGTCCAAGTCATTTTGGTCCAAATATTATGTCCTATTTAATCATCCTTATAAGTTTTAAAATATTTTTCAAGATATATCCTTTGTAAAAATATGCCACAAGGTATATCCAAGTGTCGTTGTGCAATTATTTTCTTTTTATATTTTTTTAGAAGGTCAATCATATTCTTTTATAACTCTTTCCTCAAACTTGGGCTTAAGTAGAATTTCTCTTGTTTAAAGTCATTTAGGTGGGCTTAGCCCAAAATATTTTTTTGAAAGTTGTTTTAAATTCTAAGACTTGTCCACAATTTCTCTTTCAAAATCATTTTTATCCAATTCAAGATTTTCAAATTGAGAGTTCTTATTTTCCCTTCGTCAAAAAGCTGTCCATGTTTCTTTTCTTCTCTCAAAGTCTTCAAATCAAAAGAGTTGAATTTTTAAAATATGCATAATACTCATTTTTTCGATTTCCGTCCTTTGCATAAAGGACAACTGTTTTTCATTTTTATTATTTCAAAATAAGATACAATCACTTATCTTTTGGTCCGATTTGAAAATGATTTCAGATTCTTATCCATTCTAAATGACATACGCATCATTTTTATTATTTCAAGATAAGATTCAATCACTTATCTTTTGGTCCGATTTGAAAATGATTTTAGGTTCTTATCCATTTCATTATATACATATTTGTTCAAAATACATATAAAAAGAAATCACAAACAAAATAAAATAAAGGCATGAAAAGACTGGTGTACCAACCAACCCACTAGTAAATCATTTTCACTCATGGTTAGACCTTCATGCATTCCAGACGCGGACTTGATGAAAGAAAGCGGGTGTTGGGAGTGGGAGGCCCAATAGAATGTTAGACAACGCATGCAGGCCCAATCAACTGTTAAGAGAGATGTATAATCCTGCTTTTAACGGGTTTTTTAGATCAACTGTTAAGAGAGATGTATTTAAATTTGCACATGAACATCAACAGTATTTACGTTATTCATTATATCATTTTAATGGCAAAGTGGTTATCACTTCTGATATAGGCCGTAGTACTAACGATCATGATTAATTAATGGTAACCTGTCATTGGATAGATTATAAATGGTTTATGCAAAAACGTATTTTAGCGTATAGATATATAGATGATAGGCACACTGGTGTTTTTATTGCAGAAAATATTTATCAAGTGTGCGATTATTACGGAATAACTGATAAAAGTATGACTATTGTTGACACCCAATTTTGTCCTGTCTTTTCCAATTTATTTGCAATTTTAAATATTTTTAACACCTCAAAACAATTTTAATCTATATACATACATGCGTATATAT
This sequence comes from Anisodus acutangulus, assembly GCA_029783415.1. Lineage (NCBI taxonomy): Eukaryota > Viridiplantae > Streptophyta > Magnoliopsida > Solanales > Solanaceae > Anisodus > Anisodus acutangulus. The sequence goes on from CM056500.1 coordinate 20,867,859, forward strand.
ATATATCATTATTCTTCTTATTATTCTTATTATTCGCATTTTTTACTGAAATTTGCATTTTTTATCATAATCATAAGTTTTATCCGAAAATTCTATGTTATTCTATTTTCCGCAAAAATGGCATCGCATTTCTATTTTTTATCAAGCATTAAGCACTTAGCAAATATTATATTTTATTATTATCACATCGTTATATCCTATTTTTTTTTAAAAAATTACATTTTTTCTTCAAAGCATTTTTTTATATTAAACTCCTTTTTATATTTTTAAACCCACAACCCACTTTTTATTTCCCAACCCAAAACAATTTCTACCCAATACTCCAACTCAAATCGCACAAAAAATAGGGCCCAACCGGCCATCCCACAAATGGGCCCAATCGGCTAAGCCCCAGGCCAACCCGTCGGCCCCAAACCCAACACCCCTTAAAACCCAACCCCAAATCCCCTAACCCTAAAATCATTTCTCAACCAAACACACCCCATCGCCGCACCTCACCCATGCCTCGACCCCACACATCGCCGGTCACCTCACTCCTGCCACCACCGACCCCTGACACCACCAACTCTCCTCTGTTACGCCGACACCATCAACCCTTCGACCCATACCCTATCTCCCCAAAATCCGCGACCCATACCCCTAAAATCCGCAACCCATGCCCATGCAAATTCGCGATTTTTGGCTCCTTTTATTTGAAAATTCGAACTCGTTCTTGAACGTTGAGGGGTACGAATCCATCTATAAATACCCCCATTTTGTTTCTTCAAGAAGAAAAAAGGAAAAAGAGGGGGAAAAGAGAAAAAGAAAGGAGGATTTTGGAGGTCCGATAACATCTATAAAAATATATGTTGTGTTCTTGATTTTTAGCATTCGCCTTCCTAATTATTCAAAGAAATAAGGCCGAAAACAGGTTCGAAATTGGAGAGAAAAGGGTGAGTTTTGTTCTTAAATTTTGGGGTTAAAATACTTCTATTTGTTTCGTGAACCCTACTCCGAAAATCTGCTTTTGTTTGTTGTTCTTCACTATTTTCTGGTTTCGGTTGGGTCACTGTTCCGGTCGGGTCGGGTCAACCATGTTCAAGTAAAGTTTTTTTTTTCTTCAGATTTTGTGTTTTTATAACTTGTTGTTGGCTATCTGAAAATCTGAGAAGAAATCGATTCGGGTTGGAACCTCTGATTCGGATCGGGTCTACCCGATTCGAATAAATTTCCAGACTTTTGTGTGTTTAATATTTAGTTGTTGGTTATCTGAAATTTGGAAAAAATATATATTCGGGTCGGGACCCCTGATTCGGGTCGGGTCGACCCGGTTTGAATAAATTTCCAAATTTTGTGTTTTACACCTTATTTGTTGGTTATCTGAAAAATCAAAAAATTTGATTCCAATTCCGATCACTGCTTCGGGTTGCATTCTCGGGCCGGATCGATCCAAAATGCGAGTCGTCTATCCGGGTCTGTTTTAGCACCGGGTCAGGTCACTGTTCAGAATCCGAGTCGGGTTTTCATAAACATTCCGAATCCTGTTTCGGTTCCGAAATTTCAAAATTCGGGTCGGATATTTTAATTGCTTACTGTTGGTTTACTTTGGCTCTTGAACATCCGTTATGTGGCTATGTTGTTATTTTGTTGATTGAACTAATGATGCATTATCTTTGTTATTTTGTTGATCGAACTAATATTGCATTCTCTTCGGAAGTCACTTCTCTGTTTCAGTTTGGTTTTTGGCATTTAAACATCCGTACAACGGATATCTTACTGTTTTAGTAATTTAAATAAATACTGTATTTTGGCCAATGAAATTGAATTCGAGGTCGCGTTCCCTTTGAAAATCGTTTCTCTATTTCAGTTTATTGCTATGTTGTTTATTTTACTGGTTTGAACTAATACTGCATTTAGGCCAATAAAATTGAATTCGAGGTCGCGTCCCTTCGTAAATCGTTTCTCTGTTTCAGTTTATTGCTTTGATATTATTCTACTGATTTGAACTAATACTACATTTAGGCCAATGAAATTGAATTCGAGGCCGCATCCCTTCAGAAAATGCCTCTCGGTTTCAGTTTACTGTTTTGGTTTAATTTACTGATTTGAACAAATACTACATTTAGGCCAATGAAATTGAATTCGAGGTCGCGTCTCTTCGGAAATCATTTCTGTTTCAGTTTATTGCTATGTATTTAATTTCACTGATTTTAACTAATACTGCATTTAGGCTAATGAAATTGAATTCGAGGCCGCGTCCCTTTGGAAATCGTTTCTCGGTTTCAGTTTGCTGTTTTCAGTTTTATTTTACTAATCTTAACAAATACTACACTTAGGCCGATGAAATTGAATTTAAGGTCGCGTCCCTTCGGAAATTGCCTCTCGATTTTGGCTTGCTGCTTTGGTATAATTTTGCTGATTTGAACATGATACTACACTGGCCGATAAAAAATATCCGTCGATTTTTTAGGCCTCTACTGTTGGAAAGACGGAAATATAACTTCTGGGCAAGGATAAAACTTAAATCTTTTTCTTATTTCATCCGAGAGATCAACATGTTTAGTAGGCGAGGCAACTAAAATAACCGACGAGTTATATGTTCGCAGCCACAACGTGATTAGAATGTTATTTCTTTTTCATCCGAGAGACTAACATGTTTAGTAGGCGAGGCAATTAAAATGACCACCGAGTCATATGTTTGTAGCCACGACGTGATTGGAATGGTCTTTTCAAAATTTAAGTCTGAGCCCTCCATGATCAAAACATTCACTGTTTTGGATACGGATCCGAAGTTATTTATATTTAACTGTTTCTAACCGTTTGTTCTTGACAGCTTGCAAGGAACAAAGTCAACGAAGGCAGATACTCCTTAGAGATTATTTATTTTGTTATTTTTACTTTCTTTAATTCAGCTTCATCTCGCTATGTATTGTAATATTATTTATTGCAGTTACGTAATTATTGAAATGCTTAGAATAGGTAGACTTAGAATTAATTCATAGGGTAGTCTAAGACTGGAAATCCGTCGCTAGCTTATTTACTTGTAGGCTCGGTTAATTCAAACTTAGAAACCCTCCGCTAGTTATTTATTTTTAGGCTCGTCATGCATATTTAAAATTTTCAAAACAAATTTTGATCATTTTCTGTTCACTTTATTAATTGTACAAAATGATTTCCAAAAATTACTTCTTTGGCATTATAAGTAATTCGTTTTTTTTCCTTGCTATTAATTGTCCCAAATGCATACTTTTTTTTCAAGTTTACATGTATTTTTCTTTTATGTCATACAAACAAAATGCATCCTTTACTAAATATTTGCAAACATCTTTTTATATACTTTTAAACATGTATTTTTCTTAGCAATAATTAACCTGAGTTTGATCGGATAACCGCAAGTTAGCGGATCTTAAAGGATGCCTAACCCCTTCCCTTTAGGATAATAAAGAACCCTTACCTATAATCTCATTAGTTTCGTAGACCTTAAAATTGGAGTTATATTGCAGCATTTAGTCAACATTTAGGTGTCCTAATTCACCGTAAAATAATTAGGTGGTGACTCTTTAATCTAACCCAGGAATCACCAATATGTTGCACTCCGCTTTGACCCGCGGGTTAAAAACGGGTGCGACAACTATTACATTAGATAACGCTTCTTCTAACAATTATGCTATTATAATTTTTAAAAACAGTTTAACTCCATCTTTTTCAGATTATTTTCATATAAAATGTATGTGTCATATATATAACTTAGTTGTAAAGGATGATCTATCACTTTTTGAAGACATTCTTAGTAAAAATACAATGTGCTATTAACTTTATTTTAAAAAATAATAGAATACACAAAAAAAAGAATATAAAAAAACTTGGCACGATTGTCAACTACCTTATAGAAAAATTTCAGAAGAAGTACCCATTAGGTGGAATTCTTTATTAGAGCAACTACTTGTTGCTTATGACTATAGAAAATCTATAACTTTATTTTTTAACTCTCATAATCAAAATCCAGCTGATATGGTTGTAGATAACGATTGGGGAAAAAATTCCGAACTTATTGTATTTCTAGAGAAATTTTTTCAAGCAACAAAAGAATTTTACGGTATATATTATCCTACTATTTGAACTATGTTGTTTTATATAGCTCTAATATTTTTATTGCTTAATGAATATATGGATAAACCAGCTTAGAAGGCAGCTATTAAAAAAATGTTTATCAAAATAAAAAAATATTTTATTCCTATTCCCACTATTTATATTATTGGTGTTGTATTAAATCCGTCTATTAAAATAAACGGTACTAAATCACTTATTGAAACTATTTACGATTGTATAGCAGTACTACCACCTCCAAGTCCCAAAAATCCAAATCACCCACCACCTATTGAACAAACTAAAGAAGAAGTGTTGTCTAGCGTAGAAGACGAATGCAAAAAAAGTATATAGGTTTTACCAACAAGAAAGTGCTAGCAACCTACCGACTTCCATACCATCTTCTTCTTCTTCAACACAACCTCACAAAAGACATGTTGTTTCTGCGGCTAGTATTGAAAGCCTCAGAAATAGAATGTGCAGTGGTAACACTACTAGTACTAACCAAATTAGTGAGTTTGATATTTTTGTTTTGCAGGGTTCTGTACCGTACCAAGCAGTTCTCAATGAAGAAGGACGTGAAGACTTGCTGAAATACTGGAGGGGGAATGAGAAGAACTTTCCGACACTTTCAATGATGGTCTGAGATGTTTTGAAAAGTCAAGCGTCATCAACGGTGTCTGGTGTCTGAAAGCATTTTTTCTGCCGACGGATATCAAATAGGAGAGCACAAACACTCATTAGCCGGAGACAACTTGAAGATTGCAGTATTATTCAGAGATTGGATACGAGCGGAGCGGAGAAGGTGCGGTCAACCGGAGATCAACGAAGAAGCTGACGAAAACTACAACGACATCTTATCTGAAGGTGGTGGAAGCGACGTGGAGCAATTTGACCAACAAATACCAATTCCAACCGAAGAACCATATGAAATTATCAAGAAACTAGAACAGGTTTTTTTCAAAATGTAATTTTTTTAATTGCAATTTTACTATGTCATTTGCAACTTTTGAACAACACCACAAAGTTGCAATTTTGACAATTGTAGTTGTATTACAAAAAAAATCATGTCTTTTAAATAATATAAGAGGCACAAAAATAATCTTGAGATGTTTTTATTACACTATCTTGTTCAATTATTGAGTTGTTTATATATATGTTATTTTTTAAATTAAGTACAAAAAAAAAAAAAAAATCCGCCCCCGCCCAGCCCCTTTTCCGACGGGACCGGAATCGGGACGGGACTTCGGCTAATCCCGCCTGTCCCGATCCCACCCCTCCCCAGTCCCACTAAACCCGCCCCGACTCATCCTGGCCCGGCCCGTTGGCCACCCCTAGTTAGATTCGCCGAAGTCCCGATCCCACCCCTCCCCAGTCTAGCCAAACCCGCCCCGACTCATCCCGGTCCGGCCCGTTGGCCACCCCTAGTTAGAGGATATCTAGACTTAACCATTTATATTAACAAAAAATGAAATTGTATGTGAACATGATAGTAGGTACAATTATATATTCAGTGCATACATTGTATATCAGCGGAAAAAAAACATGAATAGGCTGATATGGATCAATCCAAGCAAAGCAAAATGATAAAGTAAAATAAGGCCCAAAAAAATAAAGGACAATTGAATAGGCCATTGCAAAAATTTAGCAGATAGTAACAAAATAGAAACCAGATGAGCCTGGTCCATGATAACTTCAGCACACAATAATATACAAAGGAAAGAATAGATGGGCCTGGCCCAATCAAATTCTGGCGAAAGTATTGACAAATAAGAACATAAATGGGCTAGGCCAAACAAACACGAAGCAGTCCCATACTTTAGGAGATATACATCAAGGTATACATGATATATACTTGTGTATAATACGTATATGTTACACCCTGTACTTCTTTTCGTTGTGAGTTAGTCGACATAAGTTCAAGGGAAAGAGTATTTTGAGGTTAAATGAAAGTAATCATGATAACTTTTAAGAGGTTACAAGAGTTCCTACGCCATTTGTGCTTATATCCTTTACGTCGATTGCATCATGAGTAAACTAATGTGAGCCGGAGAAGTTATGACACCTATATGAAGTGAAGTAAGGTCTTATACAAGTGTTAAGAGTATACTAAAAGGTTTTGGGATCAAACAAATCAAGGGAAATAAGTTCGTTGGAAAGTCGATTTGAGGGACCAATTTCACGGACCATGAAAAATTTCACGGCCAGTAAATTAGTGGCAGTACCACCGTGAAACTAGAACAGAATGTCAAGATCAAAGGGACCAATTTACAGGACGTGAAAAGTTTCACAGGTCGTGAACTGATAGTGATGGCTGATCTTCTTCGTTTTAAAAACAGTCCAGCCTTATTTTTTTTCATTATTTCGATCTAGCTGAGCTTTAATACTCCCATAATATTCTCCTAACATATATTGAAGGTGTAGGAGTGAATCTAAGGTGATTTGATTCAAACCCAACTCCAAAAGTAACTCAAAGTGAAGAACAAAAGTTCTATGCTATTGTAAGCTTGAAGAAGTTATTGTTGAATGCTCATCTGGTTATATAAGGTAATATTAACCTCTCCTTGCTTGTGTTTAGGTTATCTTGGTGTTGGTTGAAGGGTTGAGATGAAAATTCACAAGATATCCTTCTAGTTGTATGAAAAATTGTTGTTTTCTTGTTGGGACTATTTTGCACTATCTCCAAGACTTGTGGTGGCTGAAAATTGAGGAAAATAACATGAGCATGATATTTTTGTTGTTGTTGTTGTTATCATATTCTTCCATGTATTGAGCATGTTGGTTGTGTTGTGAATGGAGAAGAAGAGGTTGTAGTATTGAATTTCCATGGTAGCATGATATGAACTCTATGCACTTTAAGAGTTTGACGAAATGTTATAGTAAGCCGATTTTCATATTGACGATCTGATTGTGATTTGAGTCATATATGTAATGTATATTATCCTCTGTAAAGTGGTCTGTACTCCGTACACTGTCGTAGCTAAGACAACAGAGGTATGTAATGGCTAACCTTTTCTTTCAAAGCATGAATTCCAAACTATTTATCGATTTCCAAAGAAAACATGTCTAAGTATGTATTATACTTTTGAGTTGTTTGTCCCTTATTGGAAGTACTTCACTGTCTTATTATATTATATCCTGTCTAGGTTGGATTGTCCACTGTTATTCCGAGCTTCTTAAGTCTCATAGTCCTCCTAAAAAGAGCGTATCAAAAGATCTATTCAAACTTCTTGAGTTTTACAAGTTTACCCGCTTCAGGCACAACTTCAGATACTAACTTATGAAGTGTAGTTTTGTGAAGGTTGAGCATCAGATTGTTTTGCCTGAAGTTTGGTATGGCTTGCCAGAGTCAACTTTGGATATTTTTTTACTGAAGTTATGGACTTGAAATGTCAAATTTTGAACTTTTTTTACTAAAGTTCTACCTTACTTGCCAAAGCTAATTGACTGAGGTGCATGTAAAAATTGGCTAAACGTTCAGTCATGTGTGTCTGAATGTTTCATGTATGCCTGCACTTTAAATATGTATGATTGAATTACATGTAAAATTTGGCTAAAATTTCAGCTATGTGTGTAATTGTTTTTTGCCAAAAAATATATTCTTCGAATTTCAACAGTTTAACACACAATTCAACACCCAAATCTACTCCAAACGAGCTCAAATTTTACAAATAAATTTCATATATGATAAAGAATAAACCTCAATCATCAATTTATCAAAACAACAACAAATCTAACAAATCCATTTAGCACCTTTTTAGTTTTATGTATGTCTGCACTTCAGTCATACATAACTGAACTACGTGTAAAAATTGGTTAAAATTTCAGTCATGTGAGTCTGTTATTGGCCTTTAAATTTCAGCATCCAACACACGATTCAATATCAAAATCTACTCTAAATAAGCTGAAATTTAAAACATCAGTTTCATATATCATAAAGAACAAACTCAATCATCAATTTGTCAAAAGAACAATAAATCTGACAAATCCATTTTAAAATAATGGTGATTTGTTATTATTTTTAAAATTCATATAATTTAACTTACTTTATATATTTAAAAATTCTACAAAATATTATATTTCAATTGATATAAATTTGAAAAGTACTACTATACAATAACTAATTAAGAAATTAAAGAAGAAGATGAAAAATAAAAGCAGAAACTTTTATTTAAAGTTATTTAACACAACTTATATTAGATCCCGTAAAGAATTTATGCCTGGAAAGACATAATTTCCATTTGATGGATAACAACTAAAGACCAGTAAGTACAAAACACATTGGGAAAAAAGTGCAAATGACCCTTTATAGACTGGGCTTAAAGAGATAACTAAGTGGACGAAAAAGACGAGGGGCTGCTTAGGCCCATTGAATCAGGTCGATTACATTGACTCATATTTTACTCACAGCCCTTGTATTTAAATATTACCACCAAACCCCTCTCTCTCTCTCTCTCGCTCGCTCGTATTTTCGGTGTTTGTAGCTCCGGCAGAAGGGCAAAACCATCTTTCCTCCCTTTCCGGTCCCTCTAATTTGAAGCTGCCATGTCTCAGGTTTTGATCTTTCTCATCTTTCAATAATCTTACTTTTCTTATTTTATGATATATTTATTAAAAATTCAATCTTTTCTTATTTATTTTGTGAAATTCTCTGTTTTTCGGTTTAAGATCTCTGTATATACTCCTGTAATTATTTTCAATTAGATTCGAAATAGGTGTTTGTCATGTTTTGCTTCTAATATTTGGTCGAGGCAATAGAAGCTAGTTTTTTTTATTTTGGCTTTTTGGGTCTTTATGCATGTGATGCGATATAAATGTGGGAGCTATATTATGGGAGATGAGCTAATGCTTAGGGTAGTTGTACCGGGTGCAATTGGTGCAGTACAAGCTGTTGGAAACTTGATCTTGGGAAGGAGGACACAAGTTTCATTAATTACAATCAGATTCCTTAGTGTAGTTCTTTAATTATGCATTTTACCCCAATTCTTATTATAATAGTTACTTTTAGACCCATTAGCTAGCTAGCTAGGGTTCTTTAGTATATATTCTATTGGTTTAACCATTTTAGAGTTTATCAATGAATTTATTCCTTAGCTTTCTTTAGTGTAATTTTATCTTAGCTTTGTTCTTAGCTTTCTTCACAATTTCATTCTTGCGTCGGCATGTAAATTTGAATAGATAATCTCAACTATAGTCTGTTGTATTTACTATGTTTGAGTTGTACCCTTTTTTCTGTACCTAGAATTAATGAAGAGTAAAAGGGTTTTTAACTAATTAAAAAAGAAGAGTTAAAAGGCTTTTATTTGAATTTTCTACCTGTTGATTGTCTTATTTACTGGTGTTGGAACAAAACGTGCGTGAATAGAGCGAAGGGATTTAGAGGATTGATTCATATAGGAGACCCCAATTAGTTTGAAGTTTAGTCATTGACGTGAAACTGGGCTTTAAAGCGTGTATTGACGTGAAACTGGGATTTAAAGCGTATATTGACGTGAAACTGGGCTTTAAAGCGTGTATTGCCGGGAAACTGGGCTTTAAAGCGTGTATTGACGTGAAACTGGGCTTTAAAGCGTGTATTGACGTGAAACTGGGCTTTAAAGCGTGTATTGATGTTCTGTTTAAACGTTTCCAGGTTGATAACAGAAATTCTTCTGCTGCCAAACGTGCCCGAACTGATGGTATGTATCCTGGTTCATAAAGATAGGATCTTTTATGCTCTAATAGTCTGTACTTATTTGTTTCATTCTGTTATTTTCTGTTTTATACTCAATGGAGAGGGTTCTTGAGATTTGCTCCCTATTGCAAGCTTCTAGTTTGTTGACATTGTAGGTGGACGTAGGGAAGATGACTGGACATGTCTGAGCTGTGGGAATGTCAACTTCTCCTTCAGAACTACATGCAATATGCGCAACTGTACTCAGTCTAGGCCTGCAGATCACAACACAGTAAGATATCAACTACTTTCTTGATTTAGGTTGAGAGAGCTACATGTATACTAGTAGTAACTTGTGCTGTTTATTTCTGTAAATTTAGCCTCCAGCTGTGTAATTATTTGTTATGCAAAGCTTGTTTTTGTATGTACACTTGCATCTACTGGCTACATAATTTAACATCAGTTTTCTGAATTACAGCTTAACATTAGCTTTTCATTTCTATAACCCCGTTGGTCTTTATCAAGCTGTTTCACATTTTCTCCGTGTTCACTGCATCATTTCGGCAATTACATTTTATATATTTTCTTATATATCTAGATATGAATTAAGTGCGGAATACATTTCTCTTCATTATGATTATCTCCAACTCTCATGCTAGAAACTGAGTAATAGAAAATATTGCTCTCTTCATCATTCCAAATCGAGGATGGAGGATCTTTTGTATAAGGGCGTCAAAACTGAGCTCCGTACCTTGTGAAACTCACCCAACCTATCTTCGAGTTTGAGAGTTGGGTTTGTATGCTTTTTAGAGGGAGGTGGTCACTTATAGGCCCAACCAGTTTGACCATAGACATGGTTTGGTAAACACAGTTCCTGATATCTAGCCTTAAAAATTAGTTGCTGCCACAGGAGTTGCTTGGATTTTCATTCACAACTCGAAACCCTTAATATTTGCTTAACTTTATGTTTATTGAACTTGTTCTCTTAACTATCTAGAACCCCAATCTTTCAATCACCCACTCCCTGATTCAGGGACTTCTCTTATATCTTATGTCCACATCTTGCTCTATCTAATTTGATTGTTGTGGTTGGTGTCTAGCTTTCTTCCTTTTCTTTTTTCTCTTTCAATTGAAATTATTTTGTTTGGAAATGATTAAAGTTGTCCAGTGATCCAAGCAGAGACTTCATTCCCATTTTCTTAGCTTGCTAGGTGCCCTGAATTCTTTTGCAAAGATGGTTTTACATTTATAGTATTGTGGAATGTAGAACATGGTTTAGTGCTCATAATGGTTTTATGAAGTTTGTTCCTCTCCATATGCTTTCAGTTTAACTATGCTCAAGACACTGGATTTATGGATTTGTGTGAAATTTAGATTTTCTCTCTTGCTGATGATAGATGAAAATCCTTTTTTTTAATCCAAGTAATGAGAAAACCGTCTGAAATGAGTGAAATTCAAAGATTGGCTTGGTTTAAAAGGATTGTTACTCCTCCAAAGAGTTGGGCAGGTTAAGTTGGAACTCATTTTCCCGGCCCAAGTTATCATGGGCCCGACTTTTGCTTAACCCGTTCCAGCCCTCATGTTTGACACCCCCGCTTCTTAATATAAAATTAGCTTATAGGAATCATTCCGATTGTTTTTTGCTTTTGCTTGTCCTGAGTCGAGGGTCTCTCGGAAACAACCGCTCTACCTACCAAGGTAGAGGTAAGGTCTGCGTACATTCTACCCTCCCCAGACCCCACGTTGTGGGATTTCACTGGGTATGTTATTGTTGTGTTGTTGAATCATTCTAGAATTCCTAAATTATTGAAAATGTGAAAGTATTTTTGACACTTGACTAGAGGTTTCAACTGTAGTTTATGCTTGCAGTCTAGGAATGCTGGAGTGTAATTTTGAGATGTAGCTTGGTGTTATCCTGAATAGGTTTCTTGTGGATGCATAGAATATACACGATGTAATGCATACAAGCTATGGCAAGGATGTAAAGACTGAAGTTTTACATGCCCATACAATCATATTATCCAAGAGAATATATTGTTCAAGTCATGTTGGTCATTATGGTAATTGTGGTATTCCCTGAGACCAAGCATATTTGTATGGTCTTCGCATCCTTCAAATAGTATCTTAATTAGGTCAAATATTCCTCTATTGTGAACACTTTGACAGTTTAACTTTCTAATCTGACCGTGTCTGGAGTGCTCATTGGGCATTGGTTGTCTTGCAATTACAGTTATTTGAGATTTTGACAAATCCTGCTAATCTTGTATCCTTTTACTGATCTCAGCAACCTTGATTTAGGTTCTCTTGGTAATAGTGATTTGCCTTTGTAGAAATATGCAGTTAGGCCCATGCAAGCTCCACAGAGCTATTCACCCTCAGCTGCATATGTTGGGTCTGGTGCTCCCTCTTCAATGTATATGAGCATAGCACCATATGGTAGTTCTTTATTCAATGGACCATCCATGCCAGCCTATGACGTTCCCTTTTCTGGAGGTTCAGCTTATCATTACAATTTTGGGACCCGCCTTTCTGGGGGAAGCCCGTACCGCCCACTACATATCTCTGCTCCACCTCCTTACACTGGTGGGTCTGTAATGGGAAATGGTATGTATTTTTAGTCTCCACCAATCTCAAGTTAAAAAAAATGAAGAGTGCTGCTTGCAAGTTTATATATTTGTAATCTAATGCAGTTTCCAGGTGCATTGGCATATTGCATAATAGGGAATGTTTGTTTTGTCATTTATACTGTGTGTGTGTTAATGTCACACATCTAAACAGCACTTTGCAGTTAATATGGTTTGAGTTGTCCCGTAATGATGCCTGTGATTTTTTTTTTACTTACAGGTGGGCTGTACGGTGTACCAACACTTATGGACCGATATGGTCTGGCATTGCCAATGGCTCCTGCTGCCATGGTAGGGTTGAATTTTTGCTTTTTCTTGAACATAATTGTCTTGTTTGACTATATTAGACAGTTGGCATTAAATTTTGGTTCTTTACATTTTTAACTGACTACTTTGTGTTTCTTTAAACACCACCGAAAATTTCACCCCTTCCGGTACTCAAGTAATTTTAATTCTTATTGCAGGCACCAAGGCCAGGTTTTTATCCTGGTGATAATTCTCAAAAGAAAGGTGGAGATCTGCAGTATATATTTAATTCCTGTATTCTGCATTAATTTCATGGCATCTGTACTTATTACCTTCTTTACTATAAATTTCCCAGATGGAACACGTGATAATGACTGGACATGTCCCAAGTGTGGAAATGTCAACTTCTCTTTTAGGACAGTTTGTAACATGAGGAAGTGCGACACTCCAAAGCCTGGTTCTCAGGTTTGATTTGCTGTCATGTTCCAGGATTTATACCTAATAATATATGATTTTGTTTCCTTTTCAATATCCTCCACGAACTTTTTAACTATTTTGAATGAAGTTTAGTTTATCTTGGACTATAAAATGTTATAAGATGTGCTTTCAAGAGTTCTGTATGTGCTAAGCTTACATTAGATCTGATTTGAAATTCAAGTTGGCCTCTGCGTTTTCTTCCTACTTTTTTAAACTCTCAAAGTAGTTTTGCAACTACATTTTGATTTTTTGTTGACTATTTTATTTGCATTTAAGCAGGTTTCCAAACCGGTGAAGAATACTAGTAAGTTTTCAGTCTTTAGCATGCTTCCGTTTACTGTTACCTTGTCAAAAAAAAGCATGCTTCCATTTACTAATTATCTTCAATTTTCTAACCACTCCCATTTTTAGTTACATACACGCCAGGGGGAAGCTGGAAATGTGAGAATTGCAACAACATAAACTATCCTTTTCGGACTAAGTGTAACAGACAAAATTGCGGTGCGGAGAAACCATCTGAATCCAAGAAGTCTCCTTCTCAATCAGCTGATGAGAATGATCAGGTCTGTTGTGTGATAAGTTTGATTTGTATGATGATTTGTTGCCTAAAGTTGTCAATAACTTGTGACTCATCTATGTATTTATTGCACAGTTTAGACATATTTTGGTCAATAAACTTTCTAAGTTTGAAATCCTGTGTTGGTGGAAGTATACCCTCTAGTCCCCAAAAGGGTACTATTTTGTCTAGTTTTCTGTCTATCTTATTTGCGATACTTCATATGTTGCTTCTTGTTTATTTTATCCTTTTTCTTTGTGTGTTCGTTAGCATTTATTTTATTCAGCATCTATTAATTCGAAGTTGTCTACTGTTCCAGTGAGTTCTAGGGCTTGTTTAAGGGTTGAGAAGGTCCAGAGTTGTCGTCCAGCATTTCTCAGTGTGGGTGTCTGAAAGTCAGTCATGTCATCTTCCTGTTGCAGCGGTTGTCAAGTTACTGTGCCTTCTTAATGTGGTGTCAAAGTTGTACTAACTGAAATTGGTATTTTGTGGTCCTTGTGGATACTTGTCGAGTTTCATCTGGTGTCTGCCAGCTCATTCTGGCTAGATTCTATTGAGGTTTATTTGGTTAATGTTCAATAGGATTTCTTCTGGTATTGCTGCATGAAATGTTAGATGGTTGTTGGCATTCATTTGTGTTTGGTGGTTATATAAAAATCCTTATGCAGCTGCTTATCCTAGTCGTTTATCGTGTTTCAAATGTATTCAGTATGGTCGGACTGTCGGAGTAAACATGTTGTCCAGGTTGCATGTATCAAGTTCTATGGTCTAGGATCTTTTGATTTTCTCCCATAACAAAATGGGGCAGAGAATTTGTTCATCGATTAGGAAATCCTGCAGGTGAGTTGAATATGAGCCAGTCCTATTGCTCATTAGCCCCTAATGTAGATTGTCATATGGCACTGATCTACTGCTAAGAGAAAAAAGTTCCTAGGTTATGTTATTACATAGGGGTGTCATATTTAGCCCGTGAAAATATAAATAGGCCGGACTTGGTGGGTTGTGGTGTATATTCATGATTAGGTCATCTCTATTTTATGTATTATACTCCCAGCACAATTTGATTTGGTAATTAAATAAATTATAAAAAGAACAAATAAAATGATTTTAAGTTGGGTGGGTTAGAGTTATGATCCACAGTTTATTCCAAATTCAGTCGCTCCTTTTGACTCAATGATACATTAAGTGAGTGTAATGATTTGAGACATTTTAATCCACTAAAATACAGTCCAAATTTGATGCTCCTAGTTTTGCGTCAGAGGTCCTATAAACTAGGGGCCAGGAAAAAGAATCATCACTCAGCGCGCACATACTTGTGTCTACAGTTTCACTAATATAGAGCTCAAAATTGGATTATTGGTGTTCCTAACTTGTTTAAAATCCGCTGAACGTTTTTCTGTTTGGGAGTACTCAATGAGTTGCGCCGCTTGACATACATTTCATGTTAGCATGGATATGTGTGATATGACAATGGCTGTTAAATGGGTGGTTGAGCTAAATTTGGGGGGGGGGGGGTTAAATGGTGAAGGGCGGGTTTGTTCTTTTATAATCTTTTAGTACGTAGCAAAATTATTTTCTTTCTTTATTATGGTTATATAAAGCGCAAATGTTTTTTTGAGAATATTGTGATAAGATTTTTCATAGGGCAATTTAGGTTGTATATTTGCCCAATTTTTTATGGTAGGAAATTGGGTTGTGCTGAAATGTGCTGAGCTAATAAATAGACGGGTCAAGGATCAGCCTGAATTTGGGCAAATTGGACAGGCCATGCTTACGTGGGTAATTTTGCCACCTCTAGATAGGACAGTCAACGAGTAGCTGCACTATTTGCTTCGTCCCATGCAAGCGAATTTGGCAATTTTAGTGGGAAATAATCCCTCCGATCTTGTAATGTTCTCGAGAATTAGTACAATTTAATCAAGTGTATCATAAAGCAACAAGCAACATATCAGTATTAACTTAAATTGTTCAAACATGTCTCTAATTCTAGTTTTGTGTTTATTTTGCTTATAACTTTCTTTATGCTGGATTTTTTGGAAGTCACTTTATCCCTTCCTACTGCAGGGATGCGACAGGTCCATCACAAAGGCTGGTTGAATTAGACCCCTAGATGAGCTTTGCGTAGTTTGTTTTGTTTCCTTTTCCTTCCATGGCTTCGTTTTTCTAAAAGCGATATAACCACCTGGTTTTCTGAATCCGTTAACACGATTAATTCAATTCCAATAGACTTATTTGAGGGCCCATTGGCGTATATCCAGTAAGAATTGAATTCCAAATTCAACGGACGTGACTCACTTGACCGAAAGATTTTCCTATTCATAGGCTGGCTAACGAGGAGGTTAACTCTTTTCTTTCCCCAAGATACTAGGTTTAAGCTCCTGCAGGTAATCTTTTGTCTTACCACATGGGATGGAGCTTTCAGGAGTTAGTGCATTGGATTTCTGAGTTATCTACTTTCTAGTCCTAGAAATGAGTCCTTAAACTCCCCTAGCTCTC
Organism: Anisodus acutangulus; assembly: GCA_029783415.1. NCBI lineage: Eukaryota > Viridiplantae > Streptophyta > Magnoliopsida > Solanales > Solanaceae > Anisodus > Anisodus acutangulus. Next base: position 20,883,976 of record CM056500.1, read on the forward strand.
AATTGCAATACGACCACCATGCTTCATTAGCCCATAAATTCCGGAAAAATTTCCTGTGGTTAAAAAACTAATAACCGGATAACTCTGATGAGGTGGCCTGAACAAATCAATGAAGTTTTCCAAAAACATGATCAGAAAAATGAGGAAAATTGAGTTTTTTGAAAAGAAGAAATTTATTTTATCATTTACGGATGAAAAAAGTATTATGATTTTTAAGAACTCAACGACCCCCTTGCATTTAGTTTTTCATTATTATGCATTTAGTTTTTCATTATTTGCTTTCGCTAGAGACCTCTAGTTATGAATAAACATCTCATTGATCTCACGACATCCCTTAATGATAGCATTCCCAATTGAAAGTTTTCTTTCACGGGGTCTTCTAAATTATAGTGCAGCCATGGGAAGATATGCTTGGCCTAGTCCTCAATAAAGTGGGTTAAGAATCATGAGATTTTTATTTTAAATCTCAACAAAGTCAAAAGAATTCTAGGTAAATTTTTTCATTTGTTCAAGCGTTAGTAGACAGAGTTATCTGGTACGTTTGTTAATGGGAGGTATCATACCCATAAAATTTTCGGGGGGCGGATCTTTTCTTCATCTATATACCCCTAGAGGCTAGAACATAGATGGTAATATGTTTAATCAAACTTATTTCAGAGTTAATCAAATAACAATCATATACTAATCTGAGTTGTAATCTTAGGTTCAATTTCATTTTTAATAAAACGTCTATAATCTTCTATCTATCCGGCAGATAACCATACTATAACCTATACCGATCGTCTAAACATTCATAATCAATCTTCTATCATCGTCTAAACATTCATAATCATAATCTAATATCAACTTCTAAACATCATAACAACAGAGTAATATACTTATCAAAATTATAATTAAAAACATATGGTTTAAGCACATACCTTTAAGTAGACTTTCAGATCACCGAAGTAGTCTCACCCTCCTTTGGCCTGTATTTCCCCTTTGCCTTCCATGGTACTCTGTCACTGGGAGCTTGGGAGTCAATTACGGGTATCCTCCGATCGCCTTCCTTCCAAAGGGTGTGCTTTAACCAGTATAGTTCTAATCATAATAAATCAAAGTACTATACTTCGTGTTCTTATGATATTCTTGGTTGATATAAGATTAATCTTATGTTTGTTCTTGGATGATAGTCGATTAATCTTAAGATGTTCTTGGATGGTATTTGGTTATCTTATGATAATCTTTGATATCTTTTAAATCTCTTATTTCGTTTTCATTGCTAATCTCTTTTGCTTTCTCTACATCTCCATAACATCTGATTTAAGAGTCTAATTTAATAAAAATGAAATTGAACCTAAGATTACAACTCAGATTAGTATATGATTGTTATTTGATTAACTCTGAAATAAGTTTGATTAAACAGATTACCATCTATGTTCTAGCCTCTAGGGGTATATAGATGAAGAAAAGATCGTGGGATCACTTAACGGGAATCTAAATAGAAAAGAAGGCTAAGGTCGAGATAGTCTTGGCTAAGCAATTCATCTACAGACTTCTGTATCATATATGTTGATGATATATTAGTTTACAGCAGCAGCTTGGAAGACCATATTAAACATGTGGAGAAAGATGTGATTTAGTAAATTAGAACCCATTGTGGGGTGCAACCAGGGAACTTTTTTTTATTCGGATCGGATTTATGTTGGCTTCGTTGGGAGGCTCGCGTAGTTTGTTACGTCAGCTCCAAAAGGATAAGTTGCGTCTTTTGTCCCTCCTGACCGAACTCGCCAAAAAATCACAATTGAAAAAGTGCTTCTTGCCGGGAAACCGTTTCTCGTACCTCTATTGAAACAGAATGGTTTCATGTTCTTTCATCGATTGGTTATTCCTCTCCGTTCGTATCTCTTTTTCCAATTTCGGTCTCGATTGTATGCAAGCTACGCTAGGAAGAAAAATGTGTTTTCTTTAGTAGATTTGATGAGTCAACCGAGGTCTTGCTAATCACCGTGTCGTAAATTAACCTTTTAGAGTCTCATCAATCACAATTTGTTCAATAATCTGTAGTCCTTTTCCCGGTCAATGAAAGGGTTCACAATTTATGAGAATTTATTTAACTTTTTGTTGGAACGTTGACTCCCTGCTTTTTGGAACTAAAAGTTGCGCATATTTTAAAGGGTTTTCAAAGTTGTTTACATCTTACTCTTTTTAAAGATCTCTAACAGTGTCATAAATTGGTATAAAAATAAATTGGTATAAAAAATAACAGCCCGATGTACTAATCTCTAAACTACCGCTATCGCTATGCGCTGGGTTCGAAGAAGGACTAGCCCACACGGAAATAAAAATGTAGTCACAAAATGGTGAAAGAAATAAAATTGTAGAGTTCTCAAGGCTTCATAACCTGAAAATTTTGTAATTCAAATAAGCCAGATCTCAGGATGAACGTAATCAAACTATTCTTTCATTCTCTCCGTGACGAAGCAAAAGAAACCTAAAAATTGTTCATCCCCCGATGTTGCATTTGGATATAATTTCAATATACTCTACTTTTTTTCGCTATTAATATTGACCTTGGTTTATGGATCTAACAAACATTTAAACCTTCATACTTATTAAGAAGACTGAACAGGTTCCCATTTGGCCATATTTTTTGAAGTTCAAACTTAAAACCTGAAAATTTGAATTTTTGAAACTTGAAGTTGTATCTGGACAAACATTTTATTTGAAATTTTTTTAAAGTTTTGAGCGTGGAAGTCCAAAAAATCCAAAAACTGGTCATACCAGTTTTTGAAACAAGATTTTTTTTTGAAAACAGATTTTAAAAAATCTCATCCAAAATCTATTGGCCAAACGCAGCTAAAATTGCTCACATGGGATTTCATGTAAAAATAAAAAGTAAAAGTAGAACTTTAACATAATAATAATTCTTCAACACTCCAGAACATGGTAAAAAAGGATAAACAGTCATTCATAAGTCAGACCTGTGCAGTTATGTGCCAAGTTGCAGAATCAAGAAAATACAATTCTTCGGAATCCTTGTCACTGCCTAAATTAAGCAAACAAAACTTACTGCATAATTCAGAATATAGGACTTTTTTTGGAGTTCAAAAGCCCAACCTATATATTATATACCAGCACTAATTTAAGATGGCAAACAAACTGCTTGAAGTAGCCTACTAACAGACCTGCTTTATCCAAGTTCGGGACGTGTCAAAAGGCGAAATGGGAAGCTCAACAAAACCCGAAAAACCATTAAGACATCAGATGTTGGCTTCAGTTCAATGCATTGAGATAAAAGTCTCTGTCGAATGGAGCTTTGAAGAGTTCCATTTCCTGAAAGCTACCACCACTGTGACTATTAGCAGCCAATGAATGTTGTCCAGCCTGCCAGTATTGACTGTTGGACATATGTAGCAGACCCTGTGGAATTGCCTGCATCATCTGCTCGGGCATGCTGGTCTGATTTGCATGTGTTGGGTGGTTTAGTGAAACAGTCTCAGGCTCGGATGAACCCCACGAGTTAGTTGACAGAAGAGAGAGAGCACGAGGAAATTCCGGTCCTGTAACCATATGGAACATGGATTCCTTGGCACCTGATACAGAAAACAAAAACCAACCTACTTCAGATGGAATTTTACAATCTTGCACTTTCAATCAGCTTCCTAACACTCAAGTTCGTCCGTGCTTCCAAAACTTTTCAGCATTCTAGAATTCTTTGTAGAGAACATATTAAAGAGAAACACTTCAAAATTCCATGACACGCATAGCATTTTAAATTTTCAATCTCCTTTTTCTTCCATAAAATATCTTCACGAAAAGTAAATTGAGTCAATTCAGTGATCCCGACTCCATTTTCAACAAGGACAGTCAATTCTACTGCTACTATCAGTTATATATTGGACATAATACATTCTGTATCTTCCATATTTAACAAAGTCTATGCAGATAAAAGATCCACAATAAATAGAGGTGATATCTAATCTCAATTGAAATGAACCCCTGACAAAAGAGTAACTAATCAAACAATTTATAAGATATATTCCCTAGTCTTTTCTTTGACAAGTAATATATTTTCTACTCTTGTCAGAAGCAAATTATGAGGATGATAGTGCTTTAGGAATCAAACCCTTTATGTCTCCTACGAATGGTGAGTCTCTTATGTCACTTTTTGCAAGCTACTTGCAAATGATTGTTATCTACATGCAACTGAACCTTTTACCACCTCCGATGCACTGCTTCAATCTCTAAGGATCAACCTCGTCGACTCATCTCAAAGCTACTTCAACTCTCTCAGAAGTGGTGATATTAGGTAAGAGTTGTATGTTGTCAGCTTGTTTTTTCAATTTATTCAAGTATGAAAAAAGAAGAGAAACTAAGTCATAATCTCCAACCCGCAATGCATAGTTATAACAAGTCTAGTTCTGCTTCAACCACTTTGAAGCATCATTGATAGCACTCTTGCAAAATTTAATAGTAGACTCCTGAATGAAAACGCCTTGGAAGTGTTTGAGGACATCTAAAACTATAGTTCAAGAAAAAATAATGGTCTCCTAGATATAAAAATAAAGCTTTCAACTGAAGTGCTTGCTACCATCTTCATCACACATGGGCCAGATGCAGAAAAGGCACAAGTAGACTATGGCACATTTACTGTTGGGTTCTAGATAAGATCGTACTCTGTAACCCATAATGCGAATACAACGCAGCTATTGTTGACTACTAATTAGCCTTATCAAAAGAAAAAGATGAGTACTAATTAGGAAGGAGATATACGTTAATAAGAACTACTGCATTCAGGAGTCTGTAACTAATGATTAAGCCAGTAAGCAACTAAACTGCTAGAACTGCTTTTACAAAAAAATACAAATAGAGGCAGGGCAACAGTAGAAATCTGCTTTGCTTATATGTGCGTGTGTGCGTAAGGAACAAAAATTTAATGCACAAAAATACAAAAATTGCACTGAACAAAGGCTTTGGATTTACAATAGTGAAACAAACCTCGATTGAAAACCTCGGGTGTGGTGCCCTTGGAGGGCAAGAGCAAGTTAGATGCATTACTCTGTGCACCCACAGCCCGTGAAAACTGGATCCCCTCCAGTAGTGACTTCCCATTTGTGCTGCCACTTCTTTCAGGCTTTGTAGTAAACCCTCTTGTTATACTGAACTTAGAGTCTTGAGTGCTATCCCAGGTAGAGTTTGCAGCAGCTCTAGAGTGAATAAGTTGTGCGTGGTTGAGCACAAGATTCATAGGTTGCCTGCTATCTGTAAGCATAATATTGCATAACATTGTACTTAGTAATTGAGCACTAGTTTAGTGCTTAATTTAATGCCTTTATGGATTAGCAGATGATCCAACAAAGCACCCACTTTCCAGAAGAAAATTGCTCAAGCACAACTAATTCTTATCACTGTATGCACAGGTTATTGTTTTAGATAGAAGTGATGTTTGCGTCTTAAATATATCTGGATTATTACACCAGCAAAGACGCAAACATCACTTTAGGAAAGAAACTTTAGGAATAGATTTTTGTCAACTATTCAGACAAATTACTATACAGGTTAACTTATTCTATAACTATTACTGAAGCATGTCATTTGAGTACTCAAAGCCAATTCCAACATAGACAACATACCATAAAACAATGAGGAAAGCCTTGCTGAGTTGAACTGGATAGTTTCCTGCTGAGGTTTGCGGCGCCGTGCATTGTGATCAGAGAGCCTCCTGCGACAGCTTCGCTTCTTTTCATCAAATTCAGACACGCTATGGAACCTTAATTTCAAAGATTTAAAAATAGAAAGAATGAGCAATGAACTAATGCTACATCTAGAAGAACAAGTTATTGCTAAAAGGCACAGATGTGGATTATCAAATATCTAATACAAAGATACCTTAGACTGATCAAATAGTTACCTGCTACATTGTTGACAAAAGCGGCGTGCTACACCTGCTACAATAACCTTTGGGCATTTGGAATGAGTGTCACAAACTTGATGCTTGCGATAATATTCTTTAGCTGAAGAAAGATCAAGGTTGCAGCCTTCAACCTGACAGCGAGGAATTGGTGCAATCTGAGTAGATGATTTTGCTTTCTTTGTTGCAGCAGCAGATGATATGGGGAAGGATGAAACCTTAGCACCAATGGTCTCACATGTCCGCTTACCAAGTTTTAGACCTATCACCGGTTCAACAGAGCCTACTGAAGCCTCCATGGGTGGTGAGAGCTCAGCTTTGGAAGGTTCCAATTTCTTGCTAAGATCCTCAGGAGAGGCATCAAAAGCAAAGTTAGATGCTCTAAAGCCCTCCTTTGGTGAAGAGTCAGTAGAAGCTGATATTGAGCTTTTAATCGAAGAACCACCATAACCACCAGTGCCACTACCACCACTGGACAAATTGAAAGACCCCCCCTCAAGTTCTCCCTCTTCTTCAACTCCCCAATCTGTTAATTGTAGTTCTTTTGGACTTTCAGAGGCTTTTGAACCAAACATTACCAGATTTCCCCAGTCCCACTTCACATTCCACTCCATCTTCGGAAACAAGCAACAAGACCGCTTTACCAAATTGCAAAATAAGTAATTAGGACTTGGATCTGCAAAATGAAATACACACAAAGTTAACTGCTATTTGTTCCTAGTTTAAGTAGTAAGCAATTTCACAAAAGGCAAAACAAGCGTTCCATCAGACAACAGGGAAGCAAGAAGCAAAGAGCAAGTACACAAATGATGTATTAGCTTGGCTGGTTCACAAATTTGCTGTTTTACTTCTCACTAATTCTCTGTCACACTTGCAGGATCTTATTGTCTTTCCTAATCCAACTTCTTTTCCAGGCTAATTGAGCAGCTCAAAGCAAAATGAACTAAACTATGACAAATAATTGTTCCTCAAATCACTAGTCAAGCATCCAAGCCCCATTATATAGCCATGATCTCACAGAGGGCAGCATCATCTCAACCATATCCTTTCAAACCCATTTACTAAGATGATCTTTTTTACGAGAGATAAATGAAAAGAATGAAAAGGGTATTGTAATCTGTCTTGTACTCTATAAAGCATATACAACCACCACATCAACTTCAATTATTTCAAGACCAAGGTAGAAAATGAGTTTCACCTATTTCACAGAGCTGTTGAATTCCAGACAAGAACCGCTAGTACGAGGGCTGATTAGGACACACAGAAAATTATAAGTGAACAAAGTTAATTATTCAAAAATACAGAAACAGAGCTCAAGCCCTTCCAGTCCAACACCATCACATCATTTTCAGCTACTTGTTTCATCACCTAATCAATGAAACCAAATAAATAATGAAAACATTAAATTGTTCATCAACCCCACAAACAAATGCTTGCCCACTGGGTCTAATAAATATGCAAGTTCAATTTTTTTAACATATCATACACTTGATTGTGACAGATTTACTGACACCCTCTTTACAGATTATATATAGGAAAATGAATAACACATTTTCTTGATTTTTTTTAAGAGTAGAGAGAAGGGTAGTTGGTACTTGTTTGGAAAGTTATGGTCCCCCACGTTAGGGTTTCATTGGAATCCACACCAAAAGAAGAAGACAGACTTTTCCATGCTTAAACTACTACTAATGGATGAACTCTTTTCCAAGAAAATATGTAAGAAAACGACATCGTTTATGCAGTCAGCATCGTAAATGCTGCATACTTTAGGCCCCCGTGCCCTCAAAAATACACCCATCTCCTACCAAACTAAGCAAGCAAAAGGGTCTTCAAAACCCACAAAAATTTACAACAGCATACGCAAACTAATTGGGTATCAATTTTGGTTCATTTAAATCAGTTTAATTCCAAACCCAGATAATTAAAGAAGCTAAGAAGGTGAAATAAGTAAAGGACAAGGGATAGTGAAACCCAAAAGGATTTTCAAGATTATGCAAGTTTTGAGCAAATAAAGATACACACTTAATCTGTTTCACCAAAAAATAGATAAAAAAAGTTACAGTAATAAATAAAGGAAGCTTAGTAGGTGATACAAACCAAGAAAAGGGTGTCTGAAACACATAAAAGTTCCCATTTAAGCTAACAAGAACGCATTGCCTCAGTCTGTTTTTCCAAAAATAGAAACAATCAATGGAGAAGTAGTAATGATAAACAAAACCCAGTTCTCTGGAGGTGAAAAAATAATTGATAAATATATATATAGTAATATAATTTACAACTTGTACCCACTAATTCTAAATCAAGAAATCCCTTCTAAATGGAAGCTTTGAGCAAACAAAAATTCATTCCCTTAATTTGTTTCTCCAAAAAAGGAAAGTATCAATGGGAAAACAGTAACAAGAAACAAAACCCCAGATTGTTTTGAAATGATTTAGATAAGGTAAAGGCAATAATAATAATAATAATGGTCATATCTATTCTTCTTCTTGTCCAAGAAAATAAAATGATTAGCTTGGTAAATAAGGAATAATACATACATAGAAATAGAAGAAAAAGCTCACCTATGATGAGAGCTAATTTCTTGGAGAGAACTTTTTGAGAGTTTTTTCACTTTACCAAATGAAGAAAAAGGGAAGAGAGGAGAGGAGGCGAGGCATACAGTAGTAGAGAGTGGGGTGACTGGTGAGTGACTCTGTCAGTGAGAGAACAACAGTGTGTGAGCTGGTGGTGGCAGAGGGTTTAAATTTAAAATATGTCTGCTGTTTCACGATAAAGGCTCCTCTGATGTCGAATTATTTGTAGTTTTTTATTTTTTGTATCTTTTAAAAAATAATTATTTCATTTCAATTGATGTGATATTATTTAATTTAATATATAATTTAAGAAAGAAAGAATAAATTTTAAAATATATGATTTAAAATAAATTTTATATAAATATATTGGTATAAATTATATTATAAAATTAAATTATTTTTAAATATAGAAATGTAACATTCTTTTTTGAATCTATCAAAAGGGAAATATCATTGCATAAATTGAGATAACGATAGTACTAATTTGAAGAATTATTTGACATATTTTATCTTTATTTATATTTAAATTATAATTTTTAATCATTAAATATCTATTTTATTTATATATTATCTCTATTAATGATAAAAAATTATTAAAGATAAAAGAGAAAAAATATTTAATTATATCTTAAATTTCTAAAATAATAATAATTTAAAATAAATATTTTTAATAATTTTGATAAATAATTTGAGACATGAACAGTAAGTTTTTTTTTTTACTGTGGATATATGTGAGAAAAACAAATGGGACGCGTGGATGGATGTTTAGAAGAGGTGCCAAGTGTACAGCTTTTATTGACAGCTTTTTGACTTTTTCTGTTGCATAGAGTGTTTTGGCTGATTTCTTATTCCAAAAGGTGGAATCTTCCATCCCAGGAGCTCCCACACCTTTCTCTTGGGACTTTCTTTCCTTCCCGCTAATTAATCGTCTATTTTTGAGTTTTAATGCCATCCATTTCCCCATTTTTGTGGCATGGATTTAAGTTATACTATGACCATTGTAAATAATTTTTATGTTTATTAGTGTAACTTAAATCTACTGTCAGCATTAATGATTTTTATGTTTATTAATGTAAGTTTACTTATTGTAATACTATCATGTAACATAATTTTTATCTTTTTCATTTATGTCAATAAAGCGAATGTAGTTATCCAATTCCGTCTTTTCGAAAATATTATGCTAGATATTTCGTCTTGGGAACCCTGTTCGCCTTCCTCTATCATTGTCCATTAGTGGGTAGGGTGGACAACTTAGAGGAGGGCGCCTACCTCCTCTTCAGGCGTGTCTAAAGTATGACTCCCTCTTATTGTTCAGGCCAACTCATTTATTAGTTATTTCTCCAAAATTATATATGTGCTAATGAAGATTGCGTCCCCACTTTCATGTAATGAATATAGCAGTCAACGACGTGTTTGTTGTCAAGGTAGATCTTTTTCTTTGTCTTTTGATGAACGAAATTGCTACATTACATAAAGGTCGTTAAGATTGCTAGTGAAAATCGCTATTGCAAATTAATCGAAGCCTACACTACTTATTGATTATTAAAAAGCGATCTCCCTAGCCCTTCTTAACTGGGCCTGATTTCTGAGTAGGTAAAATTAAGATAGACTAGGTCATCACACCCTAGGGTTAAAGAATGAGTAGCTTCAAAAAGAAAGTGACAAGCAAGAAGGGGAGTAGTAATGCCGATTGTTTCCAGCCATGAGTTCTCCTATAAAATAAGTGCTCTTCGATGGGATATGCCATTCTATCAAATCTTTGAGGATGGACCAATCTCATTTGTATAGAGTTGTTGCTATAAGAAAGGTTGATATCATTACTCCATAAAAGTTAATGAGTTATGGCTAAAAACATCTCTTAAATTAACATATTTTTGCTAGTTTCATTTTTAAACTATATGTTATTTCCATTATCACCTGAATCATAAATTTTAAGGTATAACCCCTAATTCAATATTTGTTGGTGTGTATAAAATATTGGAAAATTGTTGGGCATCTCGTTTGAGTGGTGATACATGAATGGTAAGAGATAAGTGAATTGGTTGATTTCTTTGGTTAGTGATATAGTCGTTTTTGCCAAGGTATGTATTGATGAGTCAATCTTAGAGGCTAGGTTGGTTGGAGAATTTGTTATCGTATGTGAAGTTGATATGATACACAAGATATTTGAAAATTTGCTCGTGTGTATTTAAATAGTTGTGGTGGCCTAGGGTTTAGGGCTCCTTCTACTGCTGCGACTTTTTAGACTCTTAAAACAATTACAGAATGTACTAAGGGACATAACATGTATGTGTCACTCCCCGAACTAGGGCTTGTGTGAATCAACATTCGGTGCCTGAACTTGACCGAGCGAACCAACATACACAACATGAAAACATAACTGAGTGGAATATAAGAAAATAAAGTATTTAAAGGGTTGAAAATATCATTAAGTCTCGTTACTGAAAATTCTAAAAGTAGTTTAAAAAATGTGTGTAGCCACCATGGCTAAATAATAACTGAACATCTGATATGACATGCTAGTCTATGAATCCTCTGACATGAATATGAATACTAGTGATGATATTTGGGAAGACAAATTCTGGTGCTTTCTTTTGTGTAGTGTGTCCCTATTAAGATTGATCTATTTTTTCATCAAGGGAGTGAATGTATCGCAGTTTCCAAACTCCCTTTATGCTAGGCATTTGGTGAGAAGACTTATTTCTTTTATTGTCATGTGTGTAGACCATCCACACATGTTCATGTATCCCCTCACTTTGGCCTATTTATTTGGATCAAGGATTGTTGTTGGGGACCCGACCTTTCTTTTATCCCTTTCATAAATGGCCGTTGATTTTGACATTCTCCACTCGATTCTAAATCCAATCATATAGAGTCGGGTTCAATCTGTCTTTATCTCTTTAGGTGTTGCTTGCCTTGAGTTATCCTGACTTCTGTTAGACCTAAATTTTGATGGCTCTTGAAGTTATGCGAGATGGACACACACAAATTATTGTGTTCTAAGCACTCATTCCACTGTAAGATTTTCTCCTTTTAAATTTTCTCTAGCTCTTTTAGTAAAACTTAATTTTTATCGAGCTCAACCTGCAGTTCTTTCTTCATAACTTTAAGTGAGCTCTTTTGATCCCACGTAGATTGCTCAGCTTGGTCTCTCATAGTTATGATAGTTGATTCAAGCTCCTATTTCTCCTCTTGCAATGTATGGTTCTCTTGGCTTATAGTAAAGACATTTTTCCTTAGTTCATCAATCATATATGCTAGGTTCCCTTGCTGATCTTCTTGGTCTATAAGATTCGTTTGAAGGGAGAAAGTGATTTTCATTATATTTCTCTTTTCCCTTCGATGTCACGATCCAAAATTCTATTTGTGTCGTGAGTGCACCTACCCTGAACCCCTAGGCGAACCTCAAAATATACAAGTCGAAAACATGAATAAAAAAGTGGAATAGTAAAGAAACACCCAAAGTACTGACAATGTCTTAATAGCTAAATACATAAAAGCCTAAGTCAAACCCCCAAAACCTAAAAGTCACAAGCACAAGAGCTTCTAAATAAAATAACAAGTCTAAATACTTAATACAAAACTGCTTGAAGTAAAGAAGACAGATAATAAAAGGGATAGAGAGGAATCCAGTGTTGGGAAGGCATCGAAAGCTCACCCTGGACTCCAAATCAAGCTCTCAAAGCACTTAACCACTATGCTCCACTTGCGTTCGAATTTGTACCTGCACAAAAAAGGTGCAGTAAGTGTACAGTGAGTACGGGAAGCATGTGTACCCAACATCATCATTGACCGACACTAACTATAGATGTGGCGAGGATTGGTACCTTTGGATACTTCTCTAATTGCTTAATTATTCAAGATATATATAGTTCAATAGCCTTTAACCTTGTAAAGAAGATTCTAAGACTAAGTCAACCACATGAATCATCACTATTATCGAGATTCATCATAAAGTTTTGATCTTTACTCAAAAGAGCCAAGTATAGCCCTAAGGATCCAATCCATACCCTATTTAGGACATCTAAACCCATAAAGGTTCCATCTTTTCACCCGTTGCACTAAAAAAGTCATAAAGATTATATCTTTATTTCATTTTTAAGCAAGTAAACCATAAATATTGCACCTTTATTTCAATAGAGTACATATGCATACAATTCACATCAACAAATATAAATGTTATACAATGCAAGTGATATGTGTACTATGCATTAACCATATGTACCAGGTATATACAATCTTTTGCAGTAGGTTTTGCGTGACCCGTGGAGGACTCATGAGGTCCATATACCCACCCAGAATCATTTCCCATTGGGTCTCAGCTCTTGGTTGTTATATCATCATCATCATCACTCTTTTCATGTACTATATCCAATATCTGGCTCTTAAGACCCATTTTTTGTTTCTCATCAATCCAATACCAATGATTTCATGTTGTATGAATGGATATGCGTATACCATGCCAATGCATAATAATATTTCAATTTATCAAAACAAGTCCTTTTCCATAATTCAGACGAGATTTAGAGTGATGAATGTATGATAGTTCACATAAACACAATAATCACCTAAACATGGCTATCATATCCCAAGTAAGCAACAATCATACCAACCTAAATGGATTTACAACACCATTCCCCAAGGCCCGAAGGCTAAACACGTAGTCTCCGTCATAATTATAAAACTTTTATATTTTAATCACCCATACAGTTACATCGGTACCCGCACAAGTGCTCGTCACCTCACGAGTACGGGACCCTCAACTCCCCCATTACACCCCTTAATTCATTTACCGACACACAAACACTACAAAAAGGTCTAGTAAGTCTCAACTTGCATGAGTCCGAAGCCGAAGAGTCAATCCACAACATTGCCATTCCACTGAGCTTCTGAACGAGTCCACTCTATTCAATTACGGATTTTACATAAGAATACGAGTCTAACGCCACCCATAACGCTATAGAATAAAATCGGGTCCAAAACGTCAATCCAAAACCTATTCCCAAAACCCGAAGGTCAAAATGGTAATTTATTGTGAAAACGTGTTCATTATAATCAAAATAGTATTCTACAATGTCACATGAATCCAACAATACCTATATTGCTACTCTTAAATTCGAGTCCCAAAATCAACCTAAAAAGGTAACCTCGACCTACAAAGGCAAAATAGAAAATTGAGCATAAAAATCATCTTACCCATATCTTAAATAGTCTAAATCCAGAAAATCATAAGATCTAACCTCAATTGAACCATCAATTTCATTAAAATCACTAAACTCACTTTTTATGGAGAACCCCAATTTTCTACTTTAGAATTCATGGATTAAAGCTTAAACTAAAAGAAGATATCAATGAAAATCATGTAGATGAAGGTTTAGACCTTAACCTAATGAAGAAACTTGAACTTTTTACTTGGAATCTCTCAATTTCGAGCTCTCTAGTTTCTAAAATAGGTGAATGAAGGATGAAATACAAAATGTTTTTTTAATTCTGTACAAACATAATTTTCCATCGCGAATGCAAGACCTTGCTCACGATCGCGGTCCGCCCTGGCCCAGCCAATCTCGCATGCGATGTGGCCATCAAGATCACAATGTGCCCCCGTGACCCGCCCAGACCCCGACTCCCTTATGCGAATGCGATGCCCTGGCAGCAACCGTAACCCCCCGGCCCCCCAAAGCATCACCAACACAATCCCTCTACTCGATCGCATAGAAGGAAAGAAACAGTTGAAATCAGAAAAATTTGTTTTTTCCCAAATCTCGAACCAATACTCGAAACTCATTTAGAACCCTATAGACATAAACCAAATATGCATTTCTATCATAAAAAGATGCTCCGAATTTGCTCGCACACTCAGAATTCTAAAAAAAGGTCTCATTGACCCGAGTTTGACTAAAGTCAACTCTTAAGTTATAAAACTCCTACTTCTTAACCAACTACCCAAAACGCATCTGATTACCTCGAGACCCGAATCTAAGGCTGTACTAAGTCATAAATGGTATTTTGGACCTAACAAAATCAAAGAAAATACAAAAATAACACATTTACCCAAAAGTCACTAATAGTCAAACCTTTCTATTTCTTTAACTTAAAAACTTCTAAACTTGCTAAAATATATTCGAAACTCACCAATAGACTTGGGAACCGTGCCATATATCCCTGCAACTCACAAACACACAAGTAAAGGCTTGAGAAGGGTATTTTAGAAATTTATAGATAAAATGATCAAAACGACTATGCGAGTCGTTACATTTAAAGATCTTCATTGGTATCAATAAAAATGTAGACCACCCGTTTTAGTTTTTCTTTAGGTAGTTTTTGAACCACTTCCCTGAATTTTGAAAAATCTGCCTCAAGGTCCTCATCTTCAGATTTTGAGTAAGGGTTTGTTATAAGTGCCAGAGTATCTTCTTCTTCCAATTCTTTTATTATTATCAAGGATTTTTTGGGTTATCTCATTCATCTTCATCGTCACTTGAGGAGTTTTTCACAGCTTCTAGGGCATTTCTTATGATTTGGTCAACTTGCCCAATGGTCATTCTATTCCTAAGAACATGTTCCTTTCTTCTTTTGCCAGGTTCATTTTTTCTTCCATCGTCTTCCTTTTATGGACAATTCCTTATAAAGTGGTATGTACTTCCACATCGCCACATTCTATCTTGATTGTTTCTCTCGGGTCTTCTTGATCTTGAGGAGCTTTCTCTGTTTTGGAATTCTCCATTTCTAATAAACTTTTGAAATCTTCTGGTGAACAGGGCCATGTCACCTTCGTTGAAGTCCTTGTTATGATTGGCTGCAAGGACCATGTTCACATCTTTAGTTGATGGAGTATTTTTCTATGCCTATACATTCCTCATCTCATATGTTTTTAGATTTCCCATAAGGTCTTCCATGGTCATAATATCCAGGTATTTGGCCTCTATGATGATGTTTACTTTGCTCTCCCAGGAGTCAGGTAGAATATCGAGCAGTTTGTCAATCTTTTTTTTTATTGAGATTCGTCCACACTTAGAGAGTCTAAGTTATTAGTTATATTGGTGAACCTATTTAATATCTCTTGGATAGATTCCCTTTCATTCATCTTAAATAACTCATACTGCTGATTTAATATAGAGATCTTAACTTTTTTACCTAACTGGCTCCTTCATGTGTGGTCTGTATGGTGTCCCATACTTCTTTGGTCATTTTGCAGAAGGAGATTTTGTTGTATTCTTTAGGTCCAATGCCGCATGCAGAAGGAGGTCTTATTTTTTTACCTAACTGGTTCCTTTATGTGTGGTATGTACGGTGTCCCATACTTCTTTAGTCATTTTGCAGAAGGAGATTTTGTTGTATTCTTTAGGTCCAATGCCGCATATAAGTATTTTCTTGGCCTTGGCATTCTTTTGGATAAGCTGAAAGTCTTTTTTCTATATAGTCTTTCTAATATTTTGGCGAGGACGTTGTTCCTTTATCGTTTGTGACCATGGGAATAGCTGAGCCCTTATGAATAATTTTCCATAGTTCTGGATCTTCTCATGTTATGTAGTCCTCTATTCTTTCTTTCTACTAGCCATAATAATTTATGTTGAAGCATAGTGGTCTTGTGGTTGATTGCCCTTCTTGTACTATAGGAGGTGTCGCCATCTTTTAAGGTATTAGACTTTGTAGAAAGATCTAGCTCTGATACCACTTGTTAGGATCGGGTTACTCCTATGAACTCTAAGAATCTGATTCTTAGAGTATTTATGTAAGAATGTAATGCAACGGAATATAAAATCAACACAAGAATTTTCATGTGGAAAACTCCTCGCTCAATGGAGTCAAAAACCACGATCTATCTTCTAGAATTTATCCAGATCTTTTCACTAAATTCGGAGTCCTATAAAGGTTAAAAATAACATAAGGACGTGTTTCTTAACAGTCGCCTAAAATCACAAAGTAACTGCTTTACCAACGATCACCTATTATACAATACTTGCAAAGATAAATAGATGAAATCACAATGGAAACTAACTTAGACAAACTAAAGAACTTAATGATAATTTCTTGATAAGCTCTTGTTCTTTATCGGCGTGCAGTTGTCTCTTCTTAAGACTAGTATTGACTACACTCACTAAATCTGTCGTTGGAATATTGTGATTTGTGGTTATGGCCAAGCTCCAAACTTGTCCGTCCCGTGTTTATATAGAAGTAGTTGTTGCCTATTGAATTAAGAATCCAACTATGTTTCAATTTCATAATTGTACCCAAAAAAACCTTGTTTGACTTGGATCTTCCTTCTTTCCTTGTATGTGCGTCTGACAAGTTACTTCCTACTTTAATGTTAATTTCATGTTGATTAGCTTATGGTAATTTATAAAATATTATCATAACTTGAAATTCAACTCTACATCGAATAGGAATCAGTCAATATTCCATCTTCTCTAACATCAGCATGAAACAACTTCCAGTCTCCAGTTGCATGATAGTAAGGATCGGTTTCTTTGAGCAGTTCTTTTGTTGATATGACTGCATCACTGAACCTTTGGAGATATACTTGGATATTTGATTCTTCAAAGAATTCTTCCTTATGTTCCCTTGATTGTCATTGGCTATATTATTTGTCAAGTCATCAAAACTTCAATGTAAGCTCATACTCTATTATTAAACCAACAACTACTCAACAATAATTATATCAAAGAAAAATATATGATACAAAAGAAATCTTAAGTGTTTGTTCATAAGCAATCTAACCTTACTAAATTGGACAAGTGAGGTACGTATAGTAGGACTTAGGATAAGCTTAATAAGTTTAAAATACCCCAACCTACGTCTTAAAATACAATTAGGTCGAAAATAGCAAAACCTGTGGACGTGATCCATCTCCACATTTTGGAATCATGGAGATGTTTCATGTTGCCTCCTCTCCAATCGTCTCCACTGTACTCCAATGTTTTGATCGAAAATATAGTCTTCTATTGTAGATCTATCAATTTTAAAACGAAATATCTAGTGGAACAATCTGGGTGGGTTTCACCGTGAAGTTTTTTGGCGAGTTAAGAGGGTATTCCCAAGACTTCAATATTGACGACTGTGTACGATTTCTATTGAGTGTTCCCTTCATATCACAATATTTTTTTTTCAAATTTATTATCTATGTTTAGCAAAAGCAAAGCTTCATAAAGCTTTTCCAGATAACGGTGTAAATTAAAGGTAAGTACCAGTCAAGTCTCAAAAGTGTGGAATATTAGAATATTATTATAAAGACTTAAATTATGAAAACGGAACTACACGATAGTGTTTTAGAGTTTCATTTGTCGAAGTTGAAACCCCAAAATAGTGCCCTGAACCTCAAATGTAAAAGTGAAATTCCAACTCATTTTTTTTCGTGATTTAGCAAAGGGTATTTTTATCCAAATTCTATTTCTAGAAGTTGAAACCCCAAAATAGTGCCCTGAACCTCAAAAGTAAAAGTGAAACTCCAACTCATTTTTTTCGTGATTTAGCAAAGGGTATTTTTATCCAAATTCTATTTCTACATTTAAAAAATGTCCTTTTTATAAATATTTTGCAAACACTGCCAGATTTTATTTAGAGGCCAAAAAGTAGCCATCCACGCTATTTTCGCTTCTTATATATTGTAACTTATAATTGCTTATTAAGTAACTGGCACCTAAATTTCAACCTGGTAGACGAACCAATTTCATTTTTAGTCATCTGTTCCTTATTAAAAAATACAATAAAAGCATGCGAGAAAGAGCAATTATAAAGTCTCAAGTCTAAATATATCAAATATGCAAAAATACAACCAAATACCCTTAGATCCGGTGACATCAATACAAGAGCGACTATGATGAAAGGTAAAATAGATAATTTGAGACAAATACATTGTCTAAAATAAAAGGCAAGACATAAAAGATACATGGGGATCCAATAATGTGAATCAGCCAAGCAACTCACTACGGTATCTCGGTACAATTACTACTAGATACGATTGTGGGCTCTACTAGTACTCACATCAAAATCTACACAAAAAGTGCAATAAGTGTAGTATGAGTACAAAAGAATGACGTGTACTTAACAAGTAACATTGACTGACCCAACAAGGTGTTACAGTTCACTTTTTATATGGTTGAGCATATAAAGAGCTACTAAGAATTTGGATGGTGCTCTAAATTTGGAAAATGTGTTTTAGAGTCGCCACCTAATTTATAGGTAAATTAGAAAAACCAGTGTGAAAGGGTTTATTCAAATTCATTGAAAAATCATATCTAAACTAGAGTCAAGGTAAGGGTTCTGGTGATCCCTCGGGAAAGGTGTTACCACCCCGGTATTAAGGATTCATAGAATACAGTTGACCTGCGGGTTCTATAACATGCTTTAAAATAATTTAAATTGCTTATGTGTTTAAAATTCGCATAAAAACTTGTCATTTTCATTTATTCACACTCAAGTTTTTTTTTTTAAAAAAAAGAGTTAAAACTTCCGCCAAAAATAGTATGCACGAGATGTTTTAGTCAATTTCATTTTCGGATTAAGAACACTCAAATATGAATTTGAGTAGAACTCCACATTTAGTCCAACTACATTGACCATTTTCACATTTGCGTCTTTTTAAAATCCTTTCCAAGTTTCAAGAATGGTATAATTCCATTCAAAAGACAAGTTTGGTTTTTTTAAAAAAGAGATAGTAAAAATGGGTTTTACTTCCTTTTTGCTTGCTATATTGCCCAAGTTTAATCATATCATACTTTTCAATACCCTCAACCCAAATTCAAGTCCAAGATAAGGTATTATAGTTCAAAAATACTTAGTTGGGCTTAGCCCGTATTCTAACTTTAAACAAAATGTCAATTTTCTAGTCCAATTCAATCTGATTTTTCAACAGTCCATTTTCAAGTCACTCAGACCCATATCTGGGGTCCTTAAACATATCAATCCATTCTAATTTAAAACTCAAAGCCCAATTCATGTTTTAACATTTAAAACTGGTTTAACACATAGTAAAAATTCCATCTTTCATTTTCAGCTTTTTAATGTTTAAAACAGTTCTTTTTCTCCCAAAAAAACTTTTTATTTCCATTTTTTAGATTTAAACAAAGTCTTGAAATCATTTGGCGATCTAAACTAAAATGATTTACGTATCGTTTTCTATCCTAGATTCAAACCTTAAGTAAAGTTTCAAAAGTAAAAGTATTTTTATTAGAACAATACATACATACATACATACATACATACATACATACATACATACATACATACATACATACATACATACATACATACATACATGCATGCATGCATGCATGCATGCAGGATGAAATTGAAATGGAGAAGAGTTTAGGCTGGTGGGCCTATCGAAGCCCACCAGTTGGCTATTTTACTCATAGTTGGTGTTCTTGCAAATATTAGCTTCCCTTTCTTTTTATCTCGGCTAGAACTAGTATGATTGGGCTTCAGACCAATTGGCTAAGGATGGAACACATATGGACTCGTCTGAACTGAAGTGATGGGCCTATTAAGGGCCCATCTCGTGGCAATACAGCTGAGGATACACAAAGGGGAAAAGGAAATCCCAAGTTAGAAGTACCCAAGATTTATCAAATTAATTACATGCATGAAGTAAACAAACAAACAACCCACAATGACTTGTATTTAATTCAGATCAATTAGGCTAGCCCAAACTAAGGCAGCGCATAAGGAAAATGAGAGGAGGCAACCAATAAGCTAGGCCCAATACTCAATCGTGAAGAAGAAAAATATATGAAGTTATCAGAAATGGGTCAGGCCCAACAATGCACTAATATGATACTCATGACTGATATACAAAATGATATACAGTCTATATACCTTCATATATTGAATATAGTCAGTATACAATCTGTATGTCATGATGTTTATCAACATGTACTTAAAAAAATAACACATGACACTAAGATATAGGGGTTTAACAAACATGGTCCAAGTTCACAACAAAGAGGGACCATGCTAAATTATGTGCAGGTCAGTAAGGGAGAAACATGAAAAATGACTTGCATGCTTGCACAAACTACACATTGGGGCTCCAGAAGATTCAATAAAGAATGGTTGTAGGTTAGACATGCATAAACTAAACATGGTTCCCAGAAGATAGCATATACATCAAACAAGACAAATCATGAATTTGATAATCCATCTATAGCCAAGACAATTTCATCTTTTACATGAATAGTATACATACTAGCTAAAAAATATCATTTATCACTAAAAAACTCTCTTCAGACCATCATTGAATCATGGTTTCAACTCAAACAAAGACATACATCAACTTCAAAGTTATTAGGTGATCCTAACAAACATTCTCTTACTAAGTCTTGGATACCTTAGGTTAACTAAACTAAACATCAAGCATTCAAGTCATTTCTTAACCTAACATAGACTAGGTCACATGTTGTAAGCATGTTTAACATATTCAAGCGAAGTATGACCCTTAAAAGACAATACACATATCAAATAAGCATAGACTGACCTCAACAACCCCTTTTCATCTTAATACTAGTGTTTAATGATTGTGGTGGGGGCATGGATTAACTAAACACAATTCCTAAGAGGTTAAACATACTTCTTAGAACAACACGGTAGCTTCTTAATTCAATTTATTCACTTAGCAAGTTCCAGACCCGCCATTTTTTGAATATCACACTACCAACAGCTTGAGATTGGGTCAAAATAGACTACAACTATCATATTAATCACTCTAAAGTCATTTAAACAGGTCACACATGATTAAATAAACCTCAAACAAAATATTAACTTAATCATAGGGCTTGTATATGCACAAAACTAGTTTTGAACAAACATACTAGTTATTTACCCATTCAATCACACATAATATCTAACCTAGTAATAATTATAGCCAAATTTATTATGTTTAGACTAACCTATAATCAGAATAATCATACACAAATAACCATGATAATAAACACTAATAGTGACCTTAACTAATAAGTACACACATCATTGGTTTAAGGAACACACAACAACATCATTTAACCAAATATGCTTAACATTCACCTTAATAAGCTCAAATAATAACTAATCTAGCTAATCATGTTTACAAACACATAATAAGTACCAATAGTTGCCTAAACATGCTAACAATATCATTATGAACAACTAACAGTGGTCAATATGAGCTAAACAACCTTAATAGTCAATTTAATAAACCTAGACAACCACTAATCATGCTTGATAGCTAACTAAATGATCTCAAACAGACATTAATACACACTAAGCATGCTACACTTCCATAAATGATCAACACTAAACATATTGTAGCTGATTTAATGAAATTGTAACTATATGTACTTGATATGCTTAATATGTGACCTAACTTAACATAAACAGTCATACACATACTTTTTACATACTCAATAAAAACATAAACACCTAACATAGATTGCATTAGGCTAATTAAATAGAAAATTAAAGAAGAGTGGTGTTTACCTTGTGTGGAGGCAGCCTAGGATCGAATTTGAGCTTGACTTCAATCTGACGACCCAAAGACTCGCAAACACACGAAAAGAAAAAATTTTTAGTTGTGAATTGACCAATCAAACTAGTTATGGGTTCCGCCCAAGGGCTGGATCCCAACTTAAGTCTAATTAATCAAATTTTAACTTGAAAATGACTCTCAATCAACGTGAATGTCAACTCTTAAGTTTTCGACCATCACAATATTGAAAAAGGGTCTGTATTTATAGAGTAAGTAAAAATCCTAATAGAGCACCTCCTATAGATGTGGGGGAACCAAAAAGGGGGGAAAAGATCCCTCTAAATCATTCTCAACCAATGAGAATGTCGAATTCAAAAATGTAAATCGGACAAGGAGCATTAAATGCTAGCAGAGAAAGCAAATAGAGGGGCGAACCTCATCTTGTACATCCATATCGAATTCCATGCGCAGACCTAGAATGCATTCTTCGTACTCTACCATGTTGTTTATGCATTGGAAATTAAGCTTGGCTGCCATCGGATAATGTTGACCCATTTCTGAAACCAAAATCGCTCCTATCCCTAAACTTTTGTAGTTAACAGCACCATCGAAGAACATTTTCCACCCTGAATAGGCTTTGACTGTTTCTTCCTCTATTGCCATTACTTTCTCATCCGAGAAATACGTCCTTAATGGTGTGAACTCTTCATTGACCGGACTTTCGGCTAGCAAATCAACTAATGTATGTCTATTGACAGCTTTCTAGACCACATATTTGATGTCGAAATCACTTAGAAGCGTTTGTCATTTGGGCAGTTTCCCTATAGGTGTGGACTAGCGAAAGATGTACTTCAGTGGATCCATCTTAGATATCAGGTGAGTAGTGTACACCGACATGTAATGTCTTAGCTTTTGTGTTATCCATGTTAAATCATATCATGTCTTTTTCACTAGAATGTATCTTGACTCGCAGGAGGTGAACTTCTTACTGAGATAGTAGATTGCATGTTCTTTCTTTCTTGTTTCATCGTGATGTGCCAACATGCATCCAAATACATTGTCTGACACAGACAAATACAACAATAGTGGGCTCCTCGGCCTGGGAGGAACCAAGATAGATGGATTGGAGAAGTATCTCTTAATGGTGTCGAAAGCTTTTTGGCACTCATCCATCCACTTAGTGGGTGAGTTCATTTTCAGTAACTTGAGGATGGGCTCTACGATCACTATAGACTACGATATGAAGCGCCTGATGTAGTTCAGCCTTCCTAGGAAACTCATGACATCCTTTTTGGTTTCTGGCGGTGGAAGCTCTTGAATGGCTTTGATTTTCATGGGATCCAGCTCTATGCCCCTGCAGCTGACTATGAACCCCAATAATTTTCCGGTAAGCACTCTAAATGCTCACTTGGCCGAATTCAATTTCAGATGAACTTGCGGAGTCTATCGAAGAACTTTGTCAAGTGTATGATGTGGTCAGAGCCTTCTCGCGACTTGATTATGACATCATCCATGTAGACTTCGATTTCTTTATACATAATGTCATTGAATATGGCAGTCATTGCCCTTATGTAAGTGGCGTCGGTGTTCTTGAGGCCGAACGACATTACACGATAATGATATACTCCCCATGGAGTAATGAATGCCATTTTTTTAGCATCATCTTCGCTCATCAGAATCTGATAGTAACCGGCAATACAATCCACAAATAACTGTAATTCATGCTTTACACAATTATCGATGAGTATGTGAATATTTGGGAATGGAAAGTTATCCTTGGGACTAGCTCAATTGAGATCTCGATAGTCCACATAGATTATGATTTTTTTGTCCTTCTTTAGTACTGGCACAATATTGGCCAACCACGTAGGGTACGGAGTTACTTCCACCACCCCTGACTTTATCTATTTCTTGACTTTATCCTTGATTCTTATGCTGAGATCAGGTTTGAACTGTCGAATTTTCTGTTTGACCTGTGTGAATCCCTCATTAATGGGTAGCTTGTAAGCTACAATGTATGTGCTCAATCTGGGCATATCCACGTATGACCATGCAAATACGTTGATGTACACTTTGAACAGACTTATTAATTCTTATTTTTTGGGCGCGTCCAAATGCGCACTTATCTTGGTTTTCTTAGAAGTTTCCTTATCTCTGAGGTTAATCGCTCATGTCTCATCTAAATTAGGCGCCTGCCTATTATCATATGATTTTCCTCATCCGCGAGGTCTTCTGATAACACTACCTCTTCATCATATTCCTCATATTATTTATCGTCTGTATCGTTCGACTCACTGGTCTTGCAACATGTCATGACATTTTGAGTTATTTTAATGTTATTACAGAAAAATAAGGCAAAACATTGTTAGTGTGTAAAACCATGTTATATATAGATAAATAATTAAATAACGAAGCTATTTTTTGCATAAACTAAAGTGTTTCATTAATTTGGTAAAAAGTACAAATTGTGGTCCTGACTCGGATCAACGTCGAGTCATTCCCATTTTTGAACAATAAAAATAAAGTAAAGACATAAATAGTGGGTGTTCGGGCCTCAACCGATTTCCACTGATTTTTGAAAAACAAATTTAAAATTCTCTGTTTACCTAGCAGCGAAAAGTGGGGGAGAGGTCCAATTGGACAACTACTCGTCTGGAGCAGTATCATGGATTGTGGGTGTTTAAAAGCATTCCCCTAGTATAGCGGCACACTCTTCCTCTTGGAACAACATCCTCAAACCTTTTCTGGGTCTCCGCCGTTATGCATGGGCATGCAGATCGAAAATGACTAGTACAAACTCGGGAAATGATTTCTCATTTATGGAAGACCTCTCTTTTTCTTTACAGCATTAGAGGCTTCTTCGGTACTCGGTATGTAACGAAGGCCGAAGCGATACTTATTACACGGAATTGACACTGGTTCTCGAATTCCTTGAAGCTCTTGTCCAAGACCTTTGTCGGGCTCAAACCCATTCTAGAGCATAATTATGGAGACTATCTTGTAAGCCGTCAGAATCGAGATTTCTTCATCGTTCCCTTAGCAGGTAAGTCCCATAAGTTCCATTACTTGGAAGTCTGTATCTGTTTAGACTGCTTCTATTACGTGCACAAAGTTGTTAAGATAGTTGTGAATACTGCCCGCTCCATGGACTATGACCTCATGGTCTTCCCAGACTAACTTCATTGATTGGTGGAGGGATGATGGCATAACTCTGTCCTTATGTATCTATGGTCTCCCGAGAAGGAGATTGTAGTTGGCATTGATGTTTATGGCTTGAAATTTAGTGGTGAATTCAGCGAGATCCATTTGTATGTTGAGGTCCACTTCACCTGCGGGGTCACGTTGTGGCCCATCAAAAGCTCTTATATTGGTATGACTCTGGCATATCTTTCCAATGTCATAGCCTAACTGATTCAGTATTGATACGGGGCATATATTGAGTCCAGCTCCATTATCAACAACTACTCGGGAGATAACCTTGTCTCTACACTTAATAGTGACGTAGAGAGCCTTGTTATGATCCATTCCTTCTTTTTGCAATTCATCAACGGTGAATGAAATCTGATGTGCCCTGATGACGTGGCCCACTATATCTTCCAATGTTCTACTAGTTATCCCTATCGGGATGTGGACTTCATCTAACGTTTTCATCAGAGCTTGACAATGTTGTGTAGAGCTCAAAATCAGTGACATCATTGACATTCTAGATGGTGTTTTCTGTAGGTGTTCTATATTGGAGTAATCTTTTAGCTGCATACTGCGCCAAAAATCCTCGGCCTCCCCATCTGTGATGGGCCTTCTTGAGTTTGTCTCTTTGCGGGGAATTTCTTGTGCTTGTTCTTCGGAAGCATATCACCTTTCCGATCTCGTCATCCTCTGAGCAACGACTGTGAGTTCTTTTCTGAGAGCTGGGATGACTACTTATGGTATTTGAATCACAAATGGATTCTTTGGAGTTGGGATCAATACTTTGAATTTGGGACGCTCTTGCAGCGTGAAAGAGTCAATCGTGCGCTCTAGGCTTTCAATACCTATTGGGCTAACAGTTAGCATACTGCCTAATTTTTTTCCCTTTCAATCATGTGTATATGATTAGTACCATGATTTGGAAGGGTATTTGTATTCACGTTCGTCACTGCGGCCTCTAAAATGATCTTTTATTTGCCAATCAGATATTTCAACTTGTGTTTTAGATTGATGCGGTCTTCCGTCGAATGCCCATTCCCCCGAAATGGTAAGCACAAGTTTGGTTGGGTCTGTAAAAGCGACTCTCTGGGTTGGCAGGCTTCGGCGGCATGACTTTGATGAGACCAACAGTGTTCAATTTTGCGAATAGACTGGTTCACATTTTTGGAAGTGTAGTGAATATTCGAGGAGGCTTCTTCTCAATATTTGGATGTGGCAAAGCGTATGTGTCCATAGGCGGCTGATTGTGGTAATTTTATTGGTTTTGAGGTGCTTGATACGTGGGCGCAAGAATGTGGTAATTTGGAGATGGAGCTTGGTATGTAGGTATATGTGTTTGGTAATTTGGCTTTGGAGCTTGGTAGTTAGGTTGTGCATAGTTTACTGGCACAAGGTTTTAGGGTGATGGTATGTATTTTCTCAAATGAGGATATTGGTATGTGTTTAAGGATGATTGCGATCCTTCATTTCCACGACTCTTCGGACTAGGGGTGTGAGAGACGTTTGTCATGTCTTCTTTCTTCTTCTTTGCGGCTCTAGTGGAGTTTGATGTACCTGATTTATTGACAATCTTAATAATCTTTTTAGTTTTGAGGCCATCTTCAATCACCTCTCCCATTTTGAATAAATCAGCGAACGGCCTCCCGGCCATAGCCAACATTCGGTCATAGTAGTCCAACTCTTGCGATTGAATGAACGCTGCAACTAGTTCTTCCTTGCTCATTAGAGGTTGTACACATGCGGCTTTGACCCTCTACCTACGTGTGTACTCGTTTGTAGTTTTTGTTGATTTTTGCCTAATCTTTTCCAATGAGTAGAAGTCAGGCATATTTTCCACGTTGAATCAGAATCTATCCATGAAGGCTTTTGCCATTTCTTTCCATGAGTCCAAGTGGCTAATATCATACGCTGTGCACTATTTAGATGCTTCGACTGAAGTACCTCATTATCAATGCTTCATCCTCTTTGGCGCCGACCAGTTGGTCACAATAAGCTTTCAAATGAGCCTTGGGGTTTCCTATGCCATTGAAGAGTTCAAATTTAGGCACTTTGAAGCCCTCTGGCAAATCCAAATCTGGGTACATGCATAGGTCATTGTATCTCAATCATGTTGCTTTGCGGGAACCCATATTAGTTTTCTCAAACAGATCCATTATTTTCTATTCTATCTCTTTGTCCATTCAGTCTTGCTCGGTCCTCCAGGCCCTTCTATATTCTCATAGTGGACCAATTCTGGCGAGGAGTCAATGGGAGTGATTGGAGCATTAAATGATATAGTGGGGTGTGCAAGGCGACTTTTGGGAGTGCCCGGGGCTCTTGGAGTAGTATGGGTAATGACATTTTAGTGGATGATAGGATTAGCATAAGTAGGTGGTGTCTGAAATGCATGCGCTGAATGAGAAGTCCCAGCTATGTGGGTGGCATTTACTGGAGGTGGTGTTTGGTATGAAGTACCAGTAGGGTGTTTGGGAAGTGTTTGGGTACGGGCTAATTCAGAGATAGAAAGGGTGGTAGCGACATTCTTGCCTCAACAACAGCTTTTTCTCTAACAGTGTTGATTGATTCATTTCTCGCGACCTGTTCCTGGAGATCAGTGACTTTCTTGAACAACAAAGTGATCACGTCCTCGGAGTACGAGGCGTTCTGGAGGTCTTGAGGCACAACATCCTCAATTAGAGCGTTCTTGTTGCGAGAATCATCGGGAGTACCAGTCATGTTTGTTTGATTTTCTTGGTTTAGGGACACTGTTGCGGCTTTAGATCTGGTGAAGTATACCAGCGTTTCGCAACAGATCAACCATTTTCTATAAGAAGAAAAATAACTCAAAAGCAAATGATGTTAGTACGTTAGTCGAAAATTATAAATACAAGATATCACACGTAAGTTATAAACAAAGCACATAGACTCATGTATTCGATCAGAACTCTTGATTGATTTTTCCATTCTAAGAGTATTTTGGTCATTTGGCCAATTTTAGTTTTTTAAAGTTTCAGTTTGAAGGTTTGTGGTTGATTTGCTTCCACGTCGTTATTGAACAAGAAACTGTCCTATAAAGGGGGGAATTATAATTTATATAATATAGGGTCGAGTCTTATATAGACTGCCTACATATCCCTCATCAGGAAATCAGGCTCTTCTGTAGTTCAGGTTACATAGAAATTACATCCTAATTTCTTCCACTCGAATCTTAATCTTACCCTGACCAAAACCGATATGGGATTCCCACGTATCCTCTTCGGGACATCAAGTCGGATGTGATTTTGTTTACAAAAATGTGGGAGGGGGATAACATTTGATTGAAAGCTAAAAATGGGGATGCCTAAACTACCCAAAAGATGGCTTCTCCTTGAAGCCATAGCGGGTCTTCGTCCTTACGACCACGAATTTCCCGACGGCTTCTCTAAAAGTAACCTTGTATTATGGGTTAGATTTGGCCGATGGTAATCAAATGCTCCAGCTCAAATTTGAAGGCTTCACACTCCTCGATGTCGTGTCCAGGAGCCCCTAAATGGTACAAGAATATCTTCATCCTCAAAGTGCTTGTGAAGAGTTTCCAAGTGGTCTTGAGTGGACGAACCTTGACGATGCAACACAAAAGTGAGAAGATGTCGGCATACGAATCATTAAAGGCGGTGAAGTCATAGCGCCAGAACTGTGTGTCCATCGTGATTCATTCACCATGCATAATAGAATCATAGACTAGTAGGGAGTGAGGTCCACACAAGTTGTGAATGACTTTCTTGTCAATCAGTTTGACGGCTCTTCTCTTGAAGACCACAATTCAATGGTGTTATAACTAGGCTGACTTCTATAGTATATGCACCTTTTGTAAGAAACAATAGGTGCATAAGTTAGGAGGACATGGGAGCTAGTGTGTGCTAGTCCGACAACTTTTATCCCATCGAAGACCTCGATGTTCCGCACTTCTCTTGGTGTGACTCTGAAGTGAGAACCTTAAGCTTTTAGGGCGATCACCCACCACATTGGAGATGATCTATGAGAAGGCCCTTGTGGTATCCCGTAGCGATTAGCAGGTTCGTTGAGGACTGGGGTGACTTTTTCGGGTACCCCACTTGTTTCTCCTTACAATATTGGGTCATCCTCGGGTAGGTGTGCCAGAGAGACATAGTCGTCTATCATAGTCTTAGCCTCTCTAGGGAGGTTTTGATGTTGGGGTTTTTCCTCAAGAGACTCTTGGGTTAGTTTTTCTACGAATTCCAAGATCTCGTCGACTATTTCATTTTAGCATTTGCCAAGTCAGTCTTGTAGTTAACTTCCTTCATTTTTGCTCTTGCCAATTCAATCTTCGCATCTATCTTGTGAATCTTGGCTCGAAGCGACTCTTCAGTCTCTTCATCGTTGACCAAGTCGATGACTGGTGAGGTGACACTTTAGCTGCCTGGAGTTTCCATTGGTAGCAAATCAACCTTAGAGAAGGTTAATTTAGTCAGCTTTGATATTTTCTTTTATTATCATTTTAAAAGAAATAATGGAGTTTCCACGACTACATTTTAAAATATACAATCCATCCACAAGCGGAGCATTTCCACAAACAAAATCATTAAAAGACAGTACATAACTGTCATTGGCAATAAATGAGGAAAACCCCTCAATGTCTAACATTGGGATATAAATGATATTCCTCGTTAATGAGGGAACAAAATAACAATTATTTAGTTCTAAACAAAAGTCTGAAGGTAAATCTAGTAGATAAGTTCCCACGCTTTCAACATCTACTCGTGCTCCATTTCCAACGCGCAGGTCTAACTCCCAAGGTCCAACCTTTCTGCTGTTAATTAGGCCCTGCACATTACTACAAATGTGTGAGCCACAAGTGGTATCCAATACCCAACAGTGGGAGTTACTTATAGACAAATTTATTTCAATGGCAAACATACCTTATCCAGTAGAGGTAGAAACACCTAATGCTTTGCCTCCTCTTGGAGTTGTGCAGTCCTTCTTCCAGTTCCCCTTCTTCTTGCAGTTGAGGCACACATCCGAAGCTACCTTTCCGTTCTTCTGAATACCTCATCTAGGTTTCATAACTGTAGGTGCAACAACTGTCTTACCCTTCTTCTTCTGCATGTTTTTACCCTTAGGTTTGAACATGCTAAAAGAGCCCACCATGAGCACGACTTTACCTTTAGAGGTAGATAGTTCAAAGGTCTTCAACATGTTGTGAAGCTATGGAAGACTTGCCTTGGTCCCATTCATATTTAAGTTCACAATGAAATTCTCAAATGAATCAGAGAGTGAATTCAGGATCAGGTTGACATAGACATTTATAGGGAACTTCGTTCCAATCGAAGCCAACCTTTCTATCAGCCCAATCATCTTCAGAACATGTGCTGACACCTGACCCCCATCGTTCAGCTTACACTTGAAAAGGTCCCTCAACAGTTCATACTCTATTGTCTGAGACTGTGAGTCATAGAGATTCTTCAAGTGTTTTAGCATTTCGTTGGGGCCCATGTTTTCATGTTTCCTCTATATCTCCAAGGTCATTGAGGAAAACATTACACATTGTGCCGAGGTAGCATCGTCTAAATTTTTCTGATAAGCCACCTTGTCAAACAGGGCATACTCAGCAGAATCTTTAACATGGACTGTGGGGAACACTGTGTCTAACACATACTCAATTCTTTCTAGTCTTAACACCAATCGCAGATTTCTTAACCAGTTAGGGTAATTTGATCCAGTCAACTTGTTTGTCTCGACCAACATTTTCAATGATAGATTCAACATTTTATACGACTGAAGAAACAAACAGCCTTGAAATTAAACTCTAATATAATTTCTATTGAACACATTCGTTAACTAATTAACATGTCCTTTAGTTTAATTAGCTCCCACTACTTTAACATATTCTTCGACCCCATGGAAGAATACAGACTCATATCAAATATGGTCATAATAGGCCATGATCCAGGTTCATGCTATCTCCGCATTTGTTGTGGTTGATAACTTCAACAGCACAACCTGGTAGGTCTCTAAACCAATTACAAATAATTTGTAACTCATGTTTGACAGAATGTTCTAAATAACTGATCTGCGTCCCTCGGCTTGTCCGACACTGTGGCACCAAGATAGCCTAGCAAGTCAACCCCGTTATGCGACTGCAATTATGTAACTAAGTGAGTTTTGCCTTATAGAGCAAACACTGTGGTGTAAATACTCATGAAGGTTTATCACCAACTTCTACATTTAACATGCATCTATGAAAGAGTTTGAGTCCTCGTAGACTTAGAGCAAATGTTGTGGTATAAATACTCATCTCGCCGAAAAGAATTTTGCACTATAATCAATTATAATGGACGACGCGTTCATTTTAAATGAGACTTGTATTAAAATTTTCGGAAATATTTTAATTCAGGGTTTTAACCAAGATCAACTATAGTATGCTATATCAAATATACCATCTTAATTATCATGCAAAGTCTATTAAGCACTTATTGGGTACCGCCTGCCCAAGCATGATATTAAGCGGTTTAAACACATACTGGGTGTCGCCTACCCAGATAGTTATTTGCGGACGTTATTCTAGTAATTTAAATGACAATCATTTAACACATAAATAGTATACTTATCAAATATACTGTATAATAATAATCATGGGTTAAACATTCTGAACAATTTTTTTATAGGTGGGGGCCGCGACACCCATCATTAGGACCGCGGCGCCACCGAGGCAGAATACTTCTGCAATGCTTTAGAGCCACGGCGCTCGCAAGGCAGAAGCATTTCGGCTTCTGTAATTCATTTAGGGCCGCGACGCTACACTATGGAGCCGTGGCGCTACACTATGGAGCCGCGGCGCTACACTATGGAGCCGCGGCGCCTACTGTCAGTACGTCCAGAATTAAAAAATGAAGAATTAGGGTCGCGACGCCTCCTTGAAACCTTAGCAAGCGCTGCGGCGCCGACCTCCTGACAAAACGTTTCTGTGTTGGTTTCTCCAAAATCGTTCGAGCCCTAAATCCAATTTAGGGATCAAATCACAGGTCCTTTGTCATCACCTACCATTATCAATAACACACATATCGACCATCATCCATTCATACTCATTCTTCATCGTGCATCATGCAATGAGCTGGATATCTGCACTTTTGGCGTAGTTCGAGTTAGAACGGAATGACTTCCTCGAGTTAGCGTAGGAGATAATTTAGGGTGATATCAAAAGGTTAACATTCGGTCAAGATATGTAGGATTTCAAGAAGCATTGTTTTAATCCAATTTTATATTTAACCCATATTATTATGTTATTCAATTGTTATATAACCATTGAATCAGCATGTGCTCTTGTACCACTATACAGTTTTGTTGTTTTCAAAACATATAAGTAGGCACAACGGAAGTTTAAAATTTTATTCTACTTACCCCAATAATTTCTTCTGGTATGGTTATATGACAATCAAAACCTGTAACATAAAACTAGAACACTTACATATTGTATTATCTGGAGTCTTTACTTAAGGAGTACACACGACTATCCCTTCGACTGCAAGCATTA
Source organism: Anisodus acutangulus (assembly GCA_029783415.1). Taxonomy (NCBI): domain Eukaryota; kingdom Viridiplantae; phylum Streptophyta; class Magnoliopsida; order Solanales; family Solanaceae; genus Anisodus; species Anisodus acutangulus. Next base: position 20,916,576 of record CM056500.1, read on the forward strand.
TGCTACGGTGTATTCCTCTGTCAAGAAAGCCAGGAAATCTTGGCAAAGGTTTGACAGAGTTTCGTCGTAGACTCTAAGTCTAGAAAGTTTATAGAATTGGTGTGTTTAACTTATAGGGTTTAGTGTTGTTTATATAGGGAGGGTTAGGCCACATATCAGATTAGGGTTGGCCTCTAAGCCTGGCCCAAAAATCGAGATGCAGTGGGCCAATCTGACTTGGCCCATTGCCGGGTTGGCACCACGGCGCCTTACGTGAAATTCCATTTCCCGTTTTCATTTAATATATATATTCAACACATTAAATCCAAAATCTAATTTTGATTTAATTAAATAATTTTTATCTAATAGAAATTATCACATAGTTATTATTAATTTAAATATCTCGATTTCAAATCGAATATTTAATAATTTCTCAATACATCCTTAGATCGAAGAGACAATCGACATAGTGTGATCCTATTGGCCTTCATATATCGGCATTAATCCAATTAAGGTCCATATGAAACTCCTAGACTGCGTCGTACGACGAACTCAATATATGAAGTACGTTTACATGAATCCAGCAAACATAACCTTTATGTGAGATGATAAATTCCTTTCATTCGCGACACACTCGATCAAGTTTAGGATTTGTCATGTGTCTATCCAAATGGCTTGATCACTTTATCTCATCTATATTAGTCGACAATTAGACCATATTCTAAATATGTCTCTTGTATTGGCCAATGACTTGGTCGACCTAATATCACTGAGAAGTTGAGTGCTCTCTCGAATATCCAATCGAGGAATGAATCCTATTCTTGGCTCAATTACCACCTTAATTTACATCATAATGTACCCAACACAAGCCGTGTCTTATCCTATAACGAGTTTAATCTTAGGACATGGTCAAAGCACATTACTCTGTAAACAAGGTGCGTATTGACCTCAAGTCAAAGGACATTTATATCCACACGCTGATAACACTCTAGACATGTGTAACAAATAATTTATCAGCAGAGTATATCAATACTTTCCAAAAGTATTCATGTGTCCATCACTAGTAACCATTACTAGTAGCAGGTGAGACATACTACATTCTCTAAGAATGTAATGCAGACCACATGTCGACTTATAACATATCATCGATATATCATTCTCGATGATCATTAGTCGAGGCTATTTTAGAGTTACGCTCTGTCATCAATATCTCACTCTATTAATGACAACGTAAGCTCAAGGGATGCTCATTAATGAATAATTACAAACAATCAAATACTAATTCAATAATCACAAATGTCATAAATATAATCTTATTAATAATACGAATGTGTTCAAATACATTTGTCTCTAATGATGATTGTCTCTAGGTCATACATACTTTCACTATAGGAAGTCTCAACTAAGACAAAGGGATTCTAAAACTCAAAATAACCAAACATGTCGTTGCAGTAACTAAACTATAAATGTAAAAAAATAAAGAAAATCTTTGTTAACTTGAATTTTAGAGAGGAGAAAGTGACAATGCTTTGAGGCAGCAACGATATTTGTTTTGGATCTACCGTCCTAATTAGAGGGAAAAGTATGTGTAGCAACTACAATTAACACTAAACTGTGTATGAATTCTTCTAAGTAATGAAATTCTACCCAGCCTAATGTTCCAAATGACTGCCTACAAAAAAAATAAAAAGAGACTACCTTTTACACCAATATAATGGAGGGGAATTGTAATACTTCTATGTAAGAAAAAAAAAATCCATTTTGGAGACTTCGGGTTGGGCAAACAGAAATTTTAAAAAGCAGTCATACATAAATTAATTTAACATTTTTGAACAATGAAAAAGCTATAGCATTGATTCCTTAACTCCTCTAGTACATTAGTAATTAATTCCTATTATTGTACTTCTCTTAACTGAAATAAACACTTCACTATCTGTTACTACTACTAAAATATAAAGATGTTCAAACCACAGTTTTCAATCATTCGCCACTTTCTTGGATCTTTTCTTAGTCAACCTTTCATTTTTCTATATAGATACCCTCCCATAATCTTCCTTGTTTAGCAACTAATTATTTATTATTTTAATAATCAATTTCAACAGAGTCACAGTACTTTTTTCCAGTTCTATTATCTACTGCTCTCGTAGCTCTATATATATATATATTTTTTTAATTAATATTCCTCTCGAAGTTATTCTCTTTATGCTTCTTTTATCTTTATTCCTTTTGGTAAAGCTGATCCTTCTTCTACCAAGCTTTTAAGCTAACTTTTTTTTCATTTAATATTTCCCACTTCTTGCGTTATGTTTTTTTGGTGATAACATCTTTTAAGTTTTAACCATATAAAATGAATGGAAAATTTGTATACTCCTTATCTCACCTCAGTAATGATTTCCCACTTACATCTAGGTTACACACTTACATTAATTCTCGTTTACTGTATGTAACACCGTTGTAAAATATATTGTAATAACATACCTGTACCATAATGTGAATTTCAAAATTAATGTCGATAAGCTCATGTGTGATCAAGTTTAAGTGTGTTACATAGATTAAACTTACAAACTAGTCATGCAAGTCGTATCATAGTTTAATTATGCTAAGATTATGGAGCAGCAGGAAATAATTCAACCCGTCTAATTTAAATTATGTTGATTACACTTTCATAACTCAAACTAGATGCCTAAAGATATATAAATAATTGGTTTCAAATTTGAATATGCTAAAAATTAAAATACACATTGTTATTATCGAAAATAGGCATTCCTTCTATTAAATCAAGATGTGAAAAGGGGGAAAAGAGAGAAAGAGAAAAAATGTATTGTATATAGATGTGTTGAGTTTATTGGACACCAATGTTATCTTAAAGTATTTGTTGGAAATTTACTAATGTGGAATTAAGTATATCCCATTATTTATAACTCAAATAATTGGGGCCCCGCACGTCGGAAACGTCGTTTCCACACACGTGCACACGTAGTGCCAAGTATCACAACTTTCATTAGTGAAAGAGATATTTGTACGTATGTAATACGTTTGAGACATAGAATGATGGGCGGTTATTTGCCAAATGACAAAGTATTCCACGTTGGTAAACGAAGGAAGAAGTGTACGAAGTGTAAGATTAAACGAGTCAGAAATCGCTGCGGAGCCATGAAGGACCGCGACACTAATTGTTTGGCCAATCACTGGAGCTGCGACGCTAATTCACAGAGCCGCGATGCTTCCGAGGCAGAATGCTGCGACGGAAAGTTGGAAAGTTCTCACATTTGGGCTGGTTTTGGAGCATTGAATCTCCATTACTTGGCACATGAATTCAACCATTATTTGGTTGAATGTAACCCCTCTCAATAAGTGTCATTACATGGCTATTGAAGGCCATTAGTTGGCTATTTGAAGGGTCATCTCATTACACTATAAATTGAGGCATTTGGCTCAAGGAATGCTCAATTCTTTGAAGATACTTTTCCTAGAAAGAAAAAAGACATAACCTCTCGCAAATAAAGTTATGAACAAAGCTCTCAGGAATCGGGAGTCGTTGACTGCCCGGATCTAGATAGTTCAGATCTAGTGTACTTCGAAGTGGCTGAATATCCGGAATCTAGTGTTCCAGATTCTCAGAACTTGGAGACTCTAGAGATGGAACCAAGGCGAAGTAAAAGGGCCATAAAGGATAAATCCTTCGGTCCTGACTTTGTAGCTTATATGGTTGATGACGAACTAAGGACAATTGCTGAAGTATTGTCAACTCCAGAGGCACCGCTCTGGAAAGAAGCTATTGAGAGTGAGATAGACTTCATCATGCATAAACCATACTTGGGAGTTGGTTGATCTTCCTCCGAGAAATAAATCATTGGGTTGTAAGTGGATACTCAAACGGAAGTATAAAGCAGATGGGTCTATAGATAAGTATAAGGCCAGGTTGGTAGTCAAGTGATATCGACAGAAGGAAGGCCTTGACTATTTTGACACGTACTCCCCGGTGTCTTGGATGACGTCCATATGAGTATTCATTGCGATTGCAGCATTGCGTGACCTTGAGATACATCAAATGGATGTCAAGACAGCCTTCCTAAATTGTGATTTGGAAAAAGAAATTTATATGGAACAACCCGAGGGGTATGTGGTTCCAGGACAAGAGAAGAAAGTCTGTCGGCTTGTCAAATCTCTGTACGGGCTGAAATAAGCCACGAAGCAATGGCACGAAAAATTTGATAGTACTCTACTATCGAAGGGTTTCTCCATTAATGAGTGTGACAAATGTGTCTACATGAAAGGTAATTCTGACTCGTTCGTCATGATATGCATGTACGTAGATGACATGTTGATCACATGGAGCAGTCCTAACTTAATTTTAGATACTAAGAAAATGTTGAAACAGTGCTTCGACATGAAGGATATGGGTATCACAAATGTCATCTTAGGGATAAAGATCTCTAAGACATCTGACGGACTGGTCTTATCTCAGTCTCACTACATCGAGGATGTGTTGAGAAAGTTTGAGATGTTTGACAGTTCGCCTATGAAGTCACCAATGGATAGACATCAAAAGCTTGATAAAAATCGTGGTGCACCCGTATGCCAGGAGCAATATACACAGGTGATTGGAAGTTTGATGTACATAAAAAACTGCACCCGACCTGATATTGCTTATGCAGTCAACAAGTTGGCTAGATTTATCCGTAATCCGAGTGATGATCACTAGGAGGCGTTGAATCGGGTATTACAATACCTGAAACACACGTTAACTTTTGAGTTACATTATTCGAGATATCCAGCTGTACTAGATGGGTACAGTGATGCAAACTGGATATCTGATATAGAGAACACCAAGTCCACCAGTGGGTATGTATTTACAATTGGTGGTAGGACTGTATCTTGGAAATCTTCTAAGCAAACTTGCATCGCCCGATCCACGATGGAATCGGAGTTTATCGCTTTAGATAAAGTAGGAGAAGAAATTGAGTGGCTTCACAACTTCTTAGAGGATATCCCTTGTTGGGACAAACCCGTACCTTCTGTAATGATCCACTGCGATAGTCAGTCGGCTCTAGGAAGGGAATGAAGTTCTATGTACAATGGCAAGTCTCATCATATTCGACGGAGGCATAAGACCGTTAGACAGCTGATCACCACGGGTATAACATTCATTGATTACATAAAATCAAAGGATAACATAGCGGACCCATTGACAAAGGATTTACCCAAAGATCAGATGTTCTGCCTATCTAGGGGAATGGGCTTAAAACCCAAGGTATAAGGACCAATACAGTGGTAACCCAACCTTACTGACTGGAGATCCTAGGAATTAGGTTCAATGGAAAAACTAAGTTGTAAATGTTCAGTTGAGCGCTTCGGTGGAAACATGAGCACTTAGGATAGTGATTTTGTAAAGAAATACCAAATCCAAAGTCGTTCCCGCGATAGATTATAAGTGCTATCTGCAGTGTGGGTAAATGTTAAGTTTTCAAAACCTTTAATGATCCTCACCGGTTGAGGTTAGGTTTGGGAAAACTTTTAATGGTTCATAACACTTGTAAAGTGGGGTATAGCAGAATACATTATAGGAGACCACCTATTTAAGTGTGAAGACAGACCGCCTCAAATGAACGCACTTAAGAATCCAAGAAGTGTCCACGGCCACAACGGACAAAACATTACGAAGAACAGAGTAAGAGAAGTTGTTGTGTTGGTACCGTTGACTTGGCTTACACTAAACACTGACGGTTCAATACATCACGTTCACCGCGCAGTAAGTAAGTCCGATGGCATTCAACTATGGAAGGTTCAAAGCGGAAGCTACCTATCCAGATGCAACATCGGTCCGCTGAAAGATTGCTGGAAAAGGCACCATGTGAGTGCACCAAAATCTCTTTCAAGAGGAGATTGTTGAAAATTTATTAATGTGGAATTAAGTATATCCCATTATTTATAACTCAAACAATTGGGGCCCCGCACGTCGGAAACGTCGTTTCCATACACGTGCACACGTAGTGCCAAGTATCGCAAATTTTATTAGTGAAATAGATATTGGTACGTATGTAATACGTTTGAGACATAGAATGATGGACGGTTATTGGCCAAATCATAAAGTATTCCACGTTAGTAAATGAAGGAAGAAGTGTACGAAGTATAAGCTGAAACGAGTCAAAAATCGTCGCGGAGCCGTGAAGGACCGCGGCGCCACACCGTCAGAGCCGCGGCGCTAATTGGTTGGCCAGTCACTGGAACCACGACGCTAATTCACAGAGCCGCGGCGCTTCCGAGGCAGAATGCTGCGACGAAAAGTTGGAAAGTTCTGACCTTTAGGCTGATTTTGGAGCATTGCATCTCCATTATTTGGCTGAATGTAACCCCTCTCAATAAGTGTCATTACATGGCTATTGAAGGCCGTTAGTTGGCTAGTTGAAGGGTCATCTCATTACACTATAAATTGAGGTCTTTTGCTCAATTGTTCACAACACTTGGAAATATTTAAAGAATTTTCTAACATCTTTTTCTTCCTTTCTAGCAAGTTTACTACACTCAAAAGTTCTTCAAGAGTAACACTTGAGCTTCCTTTGCTAAATTGTTAAGTTGTTGTTCTATCTTGGGAGAATATTGCCCGACAATGTAAAAGGAGATATACGAGGCAATCTTATCTTAAAGACAGAGTGTCATCACTCGACTCAACAAATCACATAAGGAGTTTGTTTCATTCTTGATTTTCAATTTTATTGTAATATTTAGTTTATTCTTTCTAGCAATTGTAATATTTACTTACTTTCCGTTCCCTGCAATTGTTGTTACCCACCATATTCAATCTACTTTAGCATGCAAGTGGTATTAGTAAAAAAACAAGTTGAACCACTTGATAGTTTAAGGAGTAATAATAAAGTAAAAAGTTGCAACTGTCAACTTAAACGCAATTGAGAAAAAAAGTTTAAATCAATAAATTAATTAAAATCCTCACAGGCAAGATTGAATGGGAAGACTTATATAATATGGTGGTTAGGTGTTGGGATTTTGTTTAATTAAAGTTGACAACATGGGCAACTTAGTGGTGCCTTATTTGTTAAAGCGAGAGTTTTGCTGTGATTATGTTTTAATATAAATAATTAAATAATTTTTCAGTCCAACAACTTGAAAACTAGAAGAGGGTTAAGGTTGGCACCACAAAAGGTTTTATCAGTTATTAAGGTTTTATATTTACTAGGCCTATTTACTATCTTTTGTAACTCCATGATCTGGTTCTGACAGTTAAACTTAATTAATAATGGCAGCCACGTGAGAATTATAATATGAAATAACTTTGCTTTATGTTTGTTCATTTCTTTACTTAATCACCTTTTCACCTTTCTCGGTTTAGAAATGTACTTATGCGATTGATAGTCCTAATAACTTCATATGGTCTAATTTGGACCAAACCATTCTGAAATCATTACGTTGACTGATACTTGAACATGAACCATACTTGTTCATACACGATCATATTTATATCAAATCAAATATTTTAACCGTAATAATTAATAATTAAATGTGAATATATAAGACTTAACTATAATTAAGTGACAAAAGTTTATATGCAAAACACTTGTCCTGTATTTGTTAATTTGATATAAATATCATTTTTTGCATTAAAAAAAGCAAATAAAATAAATAAAAAGTTATTGAAGCTTCGGGTTTCATTAGTCATTAGACTGATTGAAGGTTGTATAAAATAATCAACTTGTATATACGGTGTTCCATGGGTCGTAATTTATTCAATTTTTGTTCTTTTAAAAAAAGAAAGAGCAGCGGTCAGACCACAATGGTCTGTTGTACAGCGGTCATACCACAATGATCTGTTGTACATAGCCTTATTTTGCATTTCTGCAAGAATTTTCACAGCTTGAACCTGTAACCTCATGACATCAACTTTGTCAGTTACTTCAAGACTATCCTCTTAGTTTTTGTTCTTTAACATACTTAAATTAATAGGAAGTAGGAAGATTAAACTGTGCGCAACAATTGTCAGGAGACATAATATTCTAACTAAATTCAAAATTTTCTCCTCTTAGAAACTAGTACTAAACCATCCTTCTAGTTTTTGGTTAATTCAAATACTAGATTTTGGTTAAATTGAACCAACTAAAGAATTGGTAAATACAACATATTACAAGAATAAAATCAAACGGTATCATGACAGCCAGTCCAAAGAAGCAAAATTTGAATAATTTAGGCAAGTGACGTTTCATTTATTATATTGGGCTATGGCCTCTATGCAAAAGTATCAAATGGGCCGACAATTTAAATGGAGATGCTGATAGGGAGAATCACCTACACCGTCAAACGTCGTTATACCAAAAAATTGGGTGGATTGTCATACGGGCTGGTCTTTAATTTTCCCCCTCAATTTAATGGTCTTTAATTTTTGTCATTATTTTTCATTTAATAAAAATTTATGCGCCAAAGTATTCTTTATTCGCGGGTCAACTAAATCAGAGATTCTGGGTTCGAATCCCAACAACGGCAAAAAAAGAAAAAAAATCGCAAGGCAAAATTTTCATCGAAATTATGTCAATTCGGCCAAAGTTATATAGAGATTAAGCCCCTTGGGGAATAGTTTCTATGTAACTAGCCGGACAAGAAATAATCTTAATTTTTCATCGAAACGTTGCCTTCAGGCATAGTTACATAGAAACTATGCCCCTTAAGGCATAATCTCTATACAACTTTGACCAAATAGGCATAATATCTACGAAATCTTGTCTTTCGATTTTTTTTTTACTCTGCTAGTATTCGAACCCACAACCTCAGAGGTATTTTCGGAGGCATAATTACATAGAAATTATGCCCCTTAAGACATAATTTCTATACAACTTTGGCCGAATAGACATATTTTCTAATAAAATCTTGCCTTGTAATTTTTTTTTACTTTTCTGCTCTGTTGAAATTCGAACCCACAACCTCAAGGGTATTTTCGGTCATCTTTTTAAGCAAGGGGAAAAAATTAAAGACTCATGGCTGATATAATGAGTCACTATTATATATGTATACTATATTTGACGTTTAGATCTCATTTAGTTGTTATAAATAAAGATACGCAAAAGTTACTTTTTTATATTCTTATGTTGTAAATGAAAACAAAATACTTGTTAAATTTACAATCTAAATGAATTTTCATATTTCATTATTTAAAAATTGAAAAGACTAATATATCACTAATAAAGTGATATATATATTTTTTTAAATTACATATGGGGGTAGGAAGGGAAAGGAAAAATGGGAGGGAATTACAACGTGGGGATTCGAACCCTCACTAATAAGGTGAAAATTCAGATAGTCAACCAACTAAGCTACTAGATCCCTACACTAATAAAACTATAATTAATTGTACCGCATCGATAAAAAATTAAAATCTAAAAAATATGTGAATTTAAAATTAATTAAAAATTTCAAGATTTGGTGTACCAAAAAGAAGGAATGTATTTGTTAACCAATTTAACCAAAAAAGTAAAAAAAAAAATGTAAAAAGCGTAAAAAAGGCAAACACCAGTAGTCTTTTCTTGTGAAGTTATGGACATAACTTATGGCCGCCATTCAGATACACTGTTTTTTAAATTTATTATGCGCATAACATTAATGATTATTATCATAAATATTTTAATATTTAATCTTATATATAATATCCTTTTTTACAAAATACTCTGCATAATATTCGGATAAGACTGTTATAGCGAAATAATTTTACAAAGAGTGTACCGCTATAATAAATATCACTGCTATTATAGGTAAAATATTATTATAGATAAATAAAATATAACATAAAAAAATGATTATGAAGAAAATCAAATCATTATAGTGAAATGTTGTTATACGAATGATGATGGTTATAACAAACTTCGACTGTATATAGGGAAATCGACATGTAGATACAAGCCTTATATAAAATTAAAATATTTTTTTACCCAAATTTAGCAAAAGCAGGCGTAAAAATAATGGCATTATGTAGTCAATTTTGTATCCAACTCCTAAAATCATACTGAGCAAAATAGTCTTTCCCCTAAAATCATACCGACTAGAATCCCTCCCCCCCCCTCCTCTCAAAAAACAATCATGCTATATTAGTATACTTAAAAATTAATATTAAAAAAGTATTTCAAAATAAAATCCTTCTAGGGTATCTAGCTGGACTAAAATTCCATTCAATAATAGTTCAAAACGATTGCTTCCTTTTTTTTTTAGCCGAATTAGCTCAAAACGATTTCTTCCTACGGTTAAAATACATCTAAAAAAGGATTGATTTCTTCTCAGAAATTAAATTCTGCAGATTTAATGCATAGTCCGATATCATACTTGTATTTTTTTTATACATAATAAATGTACATTGTTTTAATAGTATAATAATTATAGTAATATATACATTTTGTATAACAACTATATATGTATATTAACAATTATATATGTGTGTGTGTGTGTTTATTTGTGCAATTTATTTGGTTTACTCTATGTATGTACTGCATTGTAAACATTCTTTTATATATATATATATATATATGTGTGTGTGTGTGTGTGTTTATTTGTGCAATTTATTTGGTTTACTCTATGTATGTACTGCATTGTAAACATTCTTATATATATATATATATATATATATATATATATATATATATATATATATATATATATATGCGTAATTAATATGCGTAATTAGCTTATATTCTAAAGGGGGTGTGTATTTCAATAATTTTTTCGATAGTGGGGGTGATAAATATGTTGTGAGTCCTACTCGGTACTCCCTTCCTGTTATACTTCTCCTTATGTTCGTTTTAATCAATAAGCTATCTCCAAAATAGAATATTTTTTTTAGTCTTTATCTACTATTCATCATCTCTGTCATTTGTCTGTGGTTACTGTTCTGTTCTAGACTTCACTATACTCATTCACTTCTTCTTCTAAACAGTTCATCTCTTCTTTAAAACCTTACCCACTTTAAGACAGTCGTCTTTAGCCACACCCAATTTTCAGGCCAACACAGTCCTTCAGCGGACATCAAAAGGTCATATTATCAACCACCGTTGACATAGGAATTTACAGGATAATCCATTGAGGTCATAAATGAGTTTTAAAGATAACCATTTACTAAGTTTAGAAGATAACCATGTTTAAGCATATTGAAATTAAGATTACAACAGTAATTACATATTCATGGCATGATTATAACAGTAAATAAAGATTCATGATGAAAATAACAACTTCATATGAACAAACATACTTCTTGCATTTCTGCAAGCTTCATAAAATTACAAACATAATTTACATATATAATGGAGATAACTACTAAATTGAAAAACTTACATAATTCGAAAACAGGGAGGTTTCCCTTTCGGGAGTCCCGGAAACTGCTACTGCTACTGGATGCTAGTAATTAAGCAACTATCTTACATAAGGGGAGTTTATACAAATGGGTTGAAGAGAGAGAGGAGAGGAATTTGTTGCATTTTGTTCTTGTGTTTTTTCATTCTGGTTTTCCTCTGGAGTGTTGTCTTCTATTTATAGGGTCTTTCAGACTTCAACTTCGGATTTCAAAGATGTAAAGGAATCTTTTAAAGTTTCGGCCGGGTGCGCTGTGGGCCCCATCGTCGCTTTAACTTTTGAAAATTTCTCCTTCTGCTTTGTCTTCTTTTGTTGTTGGCATCTGCTTTTTCTTAAAGTCTCTTTTTCTTTTCAAGATGTTGTCCTTTCTTTTCTTTCTGTCTCTTTGGTGCGTCTTTTTATTTGCACCATTCTTTTTTGTTTGTCTTGTAGTCTCTATGTCTCTGTGCCTCGTCTCTAGGTGTCCAGGTTATGTCTGGCCACTGAATCGAAACTCATGCCTGAATCATAATTTTCATTAGGATCCTGAGCATAGTTACTTTCGAGGAACTCGTTGTCTGAACTGGTATCTGATACGTGATATATACTATTTTCATCCAGATTCTGATTACTTTCTCGGTTTTGTTGAGAAACTTCTGGCGGTGTTTTTACTGGATTAATATGTTTCTCCTCGCTTGGGATGTCTGTCTGTTCTTTGAATATTTTTTCTAGAGTCTCTTTAATTATTTGTTCTATTTTTTTGTTCTGTCCTCTAATGGGTCTGCTCCGTGTTCGGGATGTTGATCCTGTAAAAGTCTGCGGGAGCTTTCGTCTAGTTTTTGAGGAAATTACTTCCTCTGTTTCACTTTTTGGCAAAGTGACAGCCATCAACGGATTTGATTTGTCTTTACCGGCAACCGTTTGCACCGGACTAGTTGTACCTACATCTGGTACAATAGATTTCTTAGCATTCAGAAGGGAATGCACACCTGTCTCATCCATTTTTGAAGGAGATGGAGAACTCTGAGTTTGTTGTCTGAGAGAAGTTTGTCTGAGTTTTAATTCTAGCTCTGCTACTTTTTCTAAAAGATGGGTGTTTTGTATTTGGAGAATTTCTTTGGTATGGTTAAGTCTTTTGACTGTCTCGGTCATTGTATTACAATGATCGCAGAAATTTTTTTTGTTGGTGTCTTTCCGTATGTTGTACTGGGGGATCTGGTCTGGGTTATTTCTGAGTGCTGGTGAGAGGTAATAGTTTGGCCCGAGTATTCCCCGAGCATAATCTAGAGCTTCAGTGAAGACAGTGAAACCCTTGAAAAGTGGAGTCTTTACCTCTTTAATTGAGTCTACTACTTCTAGCCATGTCTGAAAAATACCTTTAGTTTTTTCATGGACAACCACGTAAAATTTAAATCGCTTGTCCAGGTTTTTCTCATTAAAATAAAAACAAGTGCTATTTAAAGTAGCCACAAAGTGACTAGTGTCTTTTTTGTTGTGGGCAATCCACAAATTGTCTATCAAACACTTCTGCTGTCTATCGACAACATAGTCTGGAAGAACTTTAAAAGTTAAATTTGATGACGGAAAAGAAACTAAATTATTCTTACCAAAATATAGTCTTTCTAATGTTGGAGTCTCCAGATCAGTCATGGGTCTGAACTTCAGGTTACCCAATACTGATTATCTATAGTTGTCTTGGGATTTGGCCGGGCCTTTTCCCTTGTCTACTGGAGTCTGTCTTGATGAACTCATGCTGGTTAAATCAATAAACAAAAACTGTTAGTTAGATGTAATCTTTAGTCTGCTGAGCTGATCTGCTAGACTATTGTCTTTTCCTTTTATGTGTTCGAATACTAGGTTATAAATTGATATTGTGTCTAGGAAATTTAACCATCTTCTTCTACTGCTGTTCTTATCATTTATCTTTTGGTGAAACTTCACTATAGCTTCACAATCTGTTCTGATCAAAGTCTCTGGTTTATTTAAGATGTATAATCTAAAAGCGTTAAGGCCGTATATTACAGCTAATATTTCTGCGTCTATACTACTCATGTTGCCTTTTTCTCTATACTTGCCGCTTTGGTATGCGCAAATTTTTTCTGATGTCTTACTGCAGTATTTATTTGTTTTTGCTTTTAGTACGGCTCCCCAGCCTTCAAAACTACCATCAGTTTCAATGATTAAGTAGTCCGTTTCTAGAGGCATGTTTAAATCAGGGATGTTTTTAATCTGTTCTTTTAGGAGTTTTACTATTTTAATATCTTCTGTATTAAAGTGTTTCTGACCAGTTGAACCGATTTTTGAATATAGTGGTCCTGCTATTTTTCCTAAGTCTTTTATGAAAGTTCTGGCATAATTTAAAATTCCTAAGAACTTTTGTAAGTCTTTAGTGTTGTCTAACTTATCTGGCATGTCTAGAGCCTTTTTAGCTATATGGGGCTGCAGTTTTACTTTTCCTTCCCCTATAGTTACTCCTAGGAAATTTATGTATTTTTTACATAATTCCATTTTCTTTTTGCTAATTATAATTCCATTACTTACAAAAAGTCTGAATACAGTCTGGAGGTGTCCTAAGTGTTCTGTCATACTACTACTAAATACTAGTATGTCATCTACATATACTATTACGAATCTCTTATAGTCTTCAAAAATTGAATCCATTTTTCGTTGGAAAATTGGAGGGGCTATCTTTAGGCCAAAAGGCATGACTAACCATTCAAAATGCCCTTCTGGACAAGTGAACGCAGTCCATTCTATGCTATCTGGGTGCATTTTAACCTGCCAATAGCCTGATTTACAGTCGAATTTACTAAAAATGTTCTTACCTTGTATTCTGTTGATAAGTTCTGTTTTATCGGGTAACTTATACCCATCACTTCTGGTATTGTCATTTAGTATTTTATAGTTTATTACCATTCTGGCTTTTCCTAACTATTTCTGAATGATTTCTTACTATAAAAGCTGCGGACCTGTGTTTTGATGTAGATCTCTTTATAATTTCTAAATCTAAAAGTTCTTTAATTTGTAATTTAAAATCTTCGATGTCTTGGTTTGTTGCTTCTATTGAAGCGGTTTTTATAATATATTCGGGGTTTATAAGTTCTAATTTACATAAAATCTTATTGTTATTCCAATGTTTCAGAGGCTTTTCGCTTATGATTTCTAATTCGTCTAGTATTTTTACTATATTGTCTAAATCTGTTTTATCTTTTATTATTCCTATTTTTTCTATCCCATTTTTGAAATTATAAAAGTCTGTTTCTAAATCTATTAAAGTATAGCTTTTTTCTATTATACTTTCTTCGTCTTCTAAAATTTCTTCTAGTACAAAATTTTTATTATTTGTCTGGCAACAATATTTTTCTCCATCATTGCAATTTTTGCAACAACTATTGTCTGAACTATTCTTTAAATTAATGGGAGAAATCTGTATAATTTTAGTTTCAGTTTTTTGGGTTTGTACTGGGGTGTATGTACTATTCTTTTGGAAAATGATACCATCTCTAGTAATGGTACAACTTCCATTATGATCTAATAAAAAAATCTAAACCTATTATGAAATCTATATTTATGTTTAGATCTCTGACCAGTATTTTATCTACTTTATAACTAGGATTGTAAAACTTTTCACAAGTATTGATATAACTTACCGTGGCTTCTTGTAGGTAATGTCTATAAACATTATGGGTTCCGTCCATTTGCATGGCAGAGGCTGGTTTATCTAGGGTTTTAACTAGACTAATTGGGACTATCTTTTTATTTAGAATGCTTCTTGTACATCCTGTATCTACTAATGCTAGTGTAGTAATTTTGTAATCTTTTATCCTAACTTTTGTTAGTAATCTTAAAGAACTAAATTTTTTGTCTTCATTACATATTAGAGTTCTATCTGCTTCTGAATTTATTAATTCTAAAGAAGTGTATGTACTTAGTTCTTTTTCTAAATGATCTTCTTCAGTTATGGGATCACTTTCTTTTTGTTTACCTTTTTCTAATTGGGATAGTCTCATTTCTAATGAGTTTACCCTAGTCTCTAAAGTTATTATTCTTATTGCTATAGTTGTATCTTCTTGTATCTTTTTTACAACTTCTTTGGGGCTTATTATAATACTTAACTCCTTTTGGAGGCAGTCTATACATCCTTCTAAAAAACACTTTTTACACTTGGCTCGTTTGCTCCTGCTAGGAAACCATTTGCATATGCAACAAGCTGTGCTGTCTAAACCTTTATTTCTTTCAAATACGTGATCACAATCTATAGTTGTATTTACTAGATTATTTAAATCTGTATCTAAGTCTAGTTGTTCTATTCCGATTTCATTTATAAAGTCATCTGCTTCTGAATCGGAGGAGTCTATTTTACTATTTTCTCCTGTCTCGATACTTACTATAGAGTAGATACTTTCTGTATCAGACATATATTCATCTACGTTTATTAACGTTTCTTGAAAATCTTCTATTAATTGCGAATTTCTAGAATTGTTGTTTATTCTTTTAGGACAAGTGTTGGCTAGATGTTCTATACTACCACATGTAAAACATTCTAATTTATTTTTATAGTTTCTATCGTTTCTATATTTTCTTATGTGTTTATTTTTATCTAAATATGGGTTTTTTGCTGACGATTATCTTAGGAAATATTTTTTCCTTTTATATTTGTCGTAGTTTTGATAACCATATTTCTTGTATTTCTTTTTATAATTCTTCTTTCTTTGGGGGTCTTTATCGTAACTCTGGGTTGTGTATATTACGCTTTTACAGAAATTTAACTCATTCTGTTTTAATTATTTCTGGATCTGTAGGTGAGTACATTTCTCCTGTAAAATCTCCATAATATGTTGGATTCTATGTCCTATGGACCATTTAGCATTAGGGTTTTGTACTACTCCGTCACGCTTGTTCCAACGTTCTTCTATTTCTCTTCCTAAAGCTCTTGGTAATTTATTAAACAGTTTCTTGCCTAGTTCTTGATCAAAGGAATTTTCACTGATCGTACAGTAATAAAAGAAATCGTTTAAAAACTTTTTTATGTAAACCCAATTACTTATACTTAATTGTTCTAGTTTTATTAAAGCATTTCTTTGTAAAATTATTAGACCACTATTGGGGTCTTCTCCTGTAATTAACGTGTGTACTTTATTTGTGAAATTATATGGGTTTGATCCCATAGCTACTAGCTGGTGAAATTCATTTGGGAAATCTGTTTTATAGGCTTCCCATAGTGCTTTAGTAGATTCTCCTAAGAATGTTTCTAAGTATTTGTACATGGTCTCAGGGTCTGTTTCTACATAGTTTTGTATATAGTCTGCTACTACTATTTCTTTCCATAAATCTATTACTGAGTTCCATCTTTGTGGATCGTGGGCAGCTATATTTAATATTTTCCCCCTATTACCTCCTTCTTGGAGAGTTATGGGTTCTTCTAATGGCATCCTTCTTCCCGAAGGTTTTACCTGTTCTGTAGGTTCACCTGTAGTTCTAAATACTCGTCTTCTAGGTATATTTCCTGTACTTGTATCTACCGTGAACTGTTCGCCAGTAGTTCTTTGGAACGGGCTAGAGCTTGAAGCACTAGTTTTCATTAACTCTTTTTGGCTGATTTCTGAGTTTGTCTCAAAGTCTTCTTCGTTATTAAAGGTGAAGTCTTTCCAGATTTCTTCAAACATAGCTGTTTTTTCTTTAGAAATCTGTTCCTCGTTATATCCTGAATTGTCTGTTTATTTGTGCAATTTATTTGGTTTACTCTATGTATGTACTGCATTGTAAACATTCTTATATTATATTATATTATATATATATATATATATATATATATATGTGTGTGTGTGTTTGTTTGTTTAATTGTGCAATTTATTTGGTTTACTCTATGTATGTACTGCATTGTAAACATTCTTATATAAAAAATATTTTTACTCTCTTATTTATGGGTCACGTGGTGCTAAATGTATTAACCCAAAACGTGTGAAATGACCATTTTGTGCCAACTTCTTAAAACATGGCTAATGTATGTCAATTTGGTGTCTTAGTTGGTACACTGTGCCAATTTCTCCTACATATACGAAATTAGACCCATTTTTACAAAATATCACATGAGATTCTTATTTACCAAAAGAGCATGAGTCTTTTTTTTATTTTAAATTTGGTGTATGAAAATTGTATAAAGTCGGTATGAAACATGTATATAACTGTATAAAATTTTGCATAACATTCATATTAGATTTTTGAAAAAACCAAAAATTCGTGTATAAAAATGTATAAAATAGTATGAAATATGTATGTAGCTTTATAAATTTTATATAAAGTTCATGTTGGTTTCTGAAAATTTAATACAACTATAATAATATTGTATACTACTTTCATACAATATTCATAAAAATTTAATACAATTATAGCAACATACAAAACTTAAAATACAATTTTCATGTAATTTTAATACAATTTTGATATAATTTGACTGTAAATTCGAAGTTCAACAAACTAGGACTGAAATTCAGTCTAAAACCAGATCAAATCTTACCTAAATTGCCTGAAATTTTTCGACTCGAATACCTCTCGACGTTCAAATTATTTTGAGATATCACCCACTCAAAAAGAAGTTCATTTGCGTCAAATCAATTAGAACTTGTGTTGGTAATAGTGTTGCAGAAAGATGAAATAAAAATAATGTTTTGCTGAATGGAGAGATGACACTCTGTCTTTAAGACAAAATTGCCCCGTATATATGCTTTTACGGTAATGGACAATAGTCTCCCAAGATAAAACAACAAAAATCAACAAAGCAAAGTAAATTGTGTTGATCCCAGCGAAGTAAATGAATATAGAATAGATTGCTGATTTCTATATGTGTTCTAAGTACTGTTCTGCATTTATATAGAACTGAATAAAAGAAAGTATCAAAAATTATGTAAGGATTGTGTGTTTTTCTGTATCAGAATTATTGTTCTGTTATGAAACAAAACCGAATATCTAACGTTTTGTGTATTGTGTTGTATTTTTTAAATTTGAACAGAAATGGTCAATTTATAAGAGCAGAAAGGGAAGCAATGTTCTATTCTGTTGAATAGTCATGTCTGTTGGCTGGTGTCCTTTGGAGAATAAAGAGTCGTTGTAACGTTACGAAAAACTTCAGGGACCAAAATATAAATAGTTAATATTTCAAGGACCAAAAGAAAGTTCCGAAAGAAAGCAACAACCCAACAGCCCGAGACCGAGCACGGACCAAACGGGACGGGCGGGCGACGGCGGCGTGCGTGTGGAGCTTAGCCCCGAACCCAAGTTAACCTAGGTCCTCTCCCTTCTAAATACATGGGTGACTCCTTGGGGTCCCAAACTCTTACTCAAACTTAGAGTTTATATATTGCACAATCCTTCCATCTTCTACCGATGAGGGAGATTTGTCATTTTTGGCCAAAAACACTCCATCTTTTCATGTCTCAAACACCTTACTTTGTGTACCAATATCTCTTTCATTTCTTAATGAAATTTAACGATACTTGGCACTAATATCATCTACTCAGTAGATTATGCATGTGCGAAGAAACTATATTTCTAACATGCGAGGCCTACATGTTTAAGTCATTAAAGATGTGATAAACTCAATCCCACATCAGTAAATTTCCAACAATCCCCTCTTGAAAGAGAATTGGTGCACACGAGGTGCCAAAGTCCAACAATCTTTCAGCGAAAAGATATTGCATCAGGAAAGGTAGCTTTCGGCTTTGAACCTTCCTTAGTCGATTACCATCGGATTTACTTACTGCGCGGTGAACGTGATGTCTTGAACCGTCAATGTTTAGTGTAAACCAAGACAATGGTATCAACACAATAACTCTCATTATTAATTTCTTCTCATCATTTTGTCCCTTGTGGCCATGGACAACGCTTGGATTCTTAAGTGCATACATTTGAAGCGGCCTGTCTTCGCACTTAAATAGGCGATCTCCTATAAGGTATATTGCTCTACCCCACTCGCAAGTGCTAGGAATCATTAAAAGTTCCAGAAACGTATCCTTTACCCATTATGCAGGTAGCACTCAATGTCTATCGCGAGAACGGCTTTGGAGTTATATTTCTTTAAAGAATGATAATCCGAAGTGCTCTTACTTCAAGTGAAGCACTAAAATGAACCTATATAGTTTAGTTTTTCCATTGAACTAAATTTTTGGGATCTCCAGTCAGTAAGGTTGGGTTACCACCATAAAGATTCTTATTGTTTGGGTTTTAAGCCCATTCCCCTCGACAAGCAGAATATTTGATCTTTGGGTAGGCCTTTAGTTAATGGATCCGCTAAGTTATTCTTTGATTTGACGTAATCAATGGAAATGACACTCGTAGTGATCAACTGCCTAACGGGCTTATGCCTACGACGAATATGTCTAGACTTGCATTGTACATATTACTCCGTGCCCTTCCTAAAGCCGATTGGCTGTCACAGTGAATCATCACTGAAGGTACGAGTTTATCCCAAAAGGGATATCATCTAAGAAGTCGTGAAGCCACTCTGCTTTTTCTCCTACTTTGTCCAAAGCGATAAACTCCGATTCCATCATGGATCGGGCGATGCATGTTTGCTTAGAGAATTTTTAAGACACAACCCCACCACCAATTGTAAAAATATACCCACTGGTGGATTTGGTGTTCTTTATGTCCGATATCCAGTTTGCATCACTGTATCCTTCCGGTACGACTAAATATCTTGAATAATGTAATTCGTAAGTCAAGGAATATTTCAGATATCGTAGTATCCGATTTAACGCCTTCCAGTGATCATTTCGAGGATTACGAGTAAACTTAGCCAACTTATTGACTGGATAAGAGATATCGGGTCGGGTGCAGTTTGTGATGTACATTAAGCTACCAATTCTATGATTCATATCCATTGGTGACTTCATAGGGGGACTATCAAATACATCAAATTTCCTCAAAACATCTTCAATGTAATGAGATTGAGATAAGACAATCCCGTCAGTTGTCTTAGAAATCTTAATTCCTAAGATTACATCTGCAATACCCATATCTTTCATGTCGATGGATTGTTTCAACATATTCTTGGTTTTCAAGATCAAGTTTAAACTACTTCCGGTGATGAGCATGTCATCTACGTAAAGACATATCATGACAAATGAGTTAGAGTTCCCTCTTATATAGATACATTTATCACATTCATTTATGGAGAAACCTTTTGATAATAAAGTATTGTCAAACTTTTCATGTCATTGTTTCGGGGCTTGTTTGAGTCCGTACATAGACTTAACAAGTCGATATACTTTCTTTTCTTGTCCTGAAACCACATACCCCTCGGGTTGTTCCATGTATATTTCCTCTTCCAACTCTCCGTTTAGAAATGCTGTCTTAACATCCATTTGATGTATCTCAAGGTTACGCAAAGCTGCAATGGCTATGAATATCCTTATGGACGTTAATCTAGACACAGAGGAGTATGTGTTGAAGTAATCGAGGCATTCCTTTTGTCTGTAGCCTTTGACTACTAATCTGGCCTTATACTTGTCAATAGTTCCATCTGTTTTGTACTTTCTTTTGAGTATCCACTCACAACCCAAAGGTTTGCTTCCCGGAGGAAGATCAACCATTTCCCAAGTATGGTTTTGCATGATGGAATCTATTTTGCTTTCTATAGCTTCTTTCCAAAGCGGTGCTTCGGGAGTTGACAATGCTTCCTTAATTGTCCTCGGTTCATTTTCAAACATATAGGTTAGAAAGTCTAGACCAAAGGTTTTGTCCTTTTTGGCCTTTTTGCTCTGTCTTGGTTCAACCTCTGGAACCCCTAAGTTCTATAGGTCTGGAACATGAAGTTCCGGATAGTCAGTAACTTCTAAGTCATGTAGATCTAGAACATCTAGTTTTGGATAATTAAAAACTCTCGAGTCTTGTTTATTTTGAGCATTTTGTTCATAACTTCGTTTGCGCGAAATTATTTCTCTTTCCTTTCTAGAAAAGATCTGTTCAAAGAATTCAGCATTCCTTGATTCTATGATCGTACCCTCGCGGATATCAGGTATCTCCGACTTATATACTAAGAAACGATAAGCACTACTGTTATTTGCATATCCGATGAATATGCATTCTACAGTCTTAGGTCTGATTTTGATATGTTTTGGTTTAGGTACTTTGACCTTTGCCAAACAGGCCTACACTTTCAAATATTTGTAAGTGAGTTTCTTTCCTTTCCATGATTCATATGAAGTTTTATCCTTATGCTTATGCAGAACTCCATTGAGAATTGTATTAGCGGTAAGAATCGTTTTGCCCCACATGTTTTGGGCTAATCCGAAATTGATAAGTAAAGCATTCATCATTTCCTTTAATGTACGGTTTTTTCGCTCGGCAATATCGTTAGACTGAGGCGAGTAAGGAGCGGTTGTTTGATGAACAATGCTGAATTGAGCATAGTATTCTTCAAACGATGCTATGTATTCTCCCCCTATCGCTACGAATTGCCTTAATCCGTAGGTATAGTTGATTTTCAGCTTCTGCTTTATAACATTTAAATGCTTCAAACGCTTCATTTTTACTTTTCAACAAGTAAACATAACAATACCTTGTACTATCATCAATAAAAGTCACAAGTACTTGTTTTCCCCTCTAGTTTGCACAAACTTTAAATCACATATATCGGTGTGAATAAGTTCTAGAGGAGCGATGTTTCTTTCGACTGAATGGAAAGATGATTTGGTTAATTTTGCTTCTACGCATACCTCACATTTATGTTGAGGGTTTATGTCGAAGGAAGGCAACAATTCCAAGTTTACTAACTTTTGAATGGATTTATAGTTAATGTGTCATAATCTATGATGCCATAAATTAGAGGACTCGAGCAAAGAGGTAGAAGACTTTATTTCATTTGATGAACGAATTACAGACATAACATTCATTTTGAAGAGGTCATCACATGCGAAGCCCCTTCCTACAAAATTACCATTATTAGTTATTACAAACTTGTTGGACTCAAAGACTAGTCTAAAACCAGCCTTGACCAACAGTGGCCCTGAAACCAAGTTCTTGCGGATGTCAGGGACGTGCATCACTTCCTTTAGAGTGATCTCTTTGCCTGAAGTCATTTTGAGGACAACCTTTCCAACCCCTTGCACTTTAGAGGTGGCATCGTTGCCCATGAACTGCTTCTTGCCCGTTACTGGGGCGTAAGAGGAGAATACATTCTTGTCAGAGCAGATATGACTGGTTTCACCCGTGTCTATCCACAATTGCCTTGGGTTTTCTACCAGATTTGCCTCCAGCACCACTGCCGAGAAATCCATAATCTTGTCGTCAAGACCCATAGGATTACCCTCGTCTTGTACAACGTTAGGCTCTGCCTTACGTTTGTTCTTGGCCTTCAGGTCATTTGTGATCGGGATATTTTAGTCCACTTCAGTCGTTGTGTTAGACTAAGTGTCCATTGCATCCCCACAAGAAGGATGATCTTCTGTTTGAGATTGTGACAGACTCAACGCAGTAAGATAGAACAACATCTTTAGTTTCATTCTCTTGTTGTAATTGTTATCCAGACCCTTTCCTGGGAGTTTGCTTTGGAAACTGTCAGGAGCAGGGACAACAACATTTCCTTGAGTAGCGCTAGAGGTAGTGCCTTGAACAGCAACAACAGAACTAGAAACAAAACTGTTGACAAGAGTAGAACTAGAACTACCAACGGAATTGTTAACAGAACAGTTAACAGAAATAGAGACAAAATCAGAATTAGAACCAGAACTGAAAACACAACTGTTGACAGGCATCTTTCGAACACTCAGAAAAATTTTGTCTTAAATTATTGTTAATAGTGTTGCAGAAAGATGAAATAGAAATAATGATTAGTTGAGTCGAGAGATGACTCTCTGTCTTTAAGACAAAATTGTCCTGTATATATGCTTTTACGGTAATAGACAATAGTCTCCCAAGATAAAACAACAACAATCAACAAAGCAAAGCAAAATGTGTTGATCTCAGCGAAGTAAATAAATATATAACAGATTGCTGATTCCTGTATGTGTTTTGAGTACTGTTCTGCGTTTATATAGAATTGAACAGAAGAAAGTATCAAAAATTATGTAAGGATTGTGTGTTTTTCTGTATCATAATTATTGTTCTGTTATGAAATAAAACAGAATATCTGATTTTTGTGTATTGTGTTGTGTTTTTTTAATTTGAACAGAAATGTTCAATTTATAAGAACAGAAATGGAAGCAATGTTCTATTATGTTGAATAGTCTGTTTGTTGGCTTGTGTATTTTAGAGAAGAAAGAGTTGTTGTAACGTTCCAAAAAAATTCAGGGACCAAAAGAAAGTCCAGAAGAAAGCAACAGCCCAACAACCCCAACAGCCCCAACAACCCCATAGTATATGAGTGGGCTACTTCTTTTAGTGAACCTTCAACTGCCTCAAAGTATATGCTAATATCTTTCCGTTCTGCATCAAAACACAACTAAGGCCAATCCCTGTAGCATCATAATACACGGTGAAACCCTCACCCTTAAATGAAAAAGTCAAAATTGGAGCCGTAGTCAATAGAGTATTAAGCTCTTGGAAGCTTGCTTCACAGTCGTTCAACCATTGGAACGACACATTATTCTAAATCAATCTAGTCAAAGGGGATGCAATAGATGAAAACTCTTCCACAAAACACTGATAGTAACTCCCAAGACCAACAAAAGTCTAAATCTCAGTGACCAAAGTAGGTCTGACACAATTCTGAACCACCTCAATCTTCCTAGGATATATAGTTTAATACCATCCTTGGACACCACGTGTCCCAGAAATGCCATAGATCTAAGCCAAAACTCACACTTCGAAAACTTGACATAGAGCTTCTTCTCATTTAGAATTCCGAGCACAATCCTTAAATGGTGCTCGTGCTCCTCTCTACTATGAGAGTATATCAGAATACCATCAATGAAGATGATGACAACGGAATCCAAATACGGTCTTAAATCTCTATTCATCTAATCCATGAAGGTTGTTGGGGCATTGGTAAGCCCGAAAGACATCACTAGAAACTCATAATGGCCATATCGCATCGTGAAAGCCGTCTTAGGGATATCCTCCGCCCTAATTTTCAACTGGTGATAATCGAACCTCAAATTAATCTTCGAGAAAATTGACGAACCTCGAAGCTGATCAAATAAGTCATCAATACGAGAAATGGAATACTTATTCTTGATGATAATCTTGTTCAATTGCTGATAATCAATACACATTTGCATAGACCCATCCTTCTTTTTCACAAATTGTATGAAAGCACCATAAGAGGAAACACTAGGTCTAATGAACCCTTTACTCAATAAATCTTGAAATTGTTCCTTCAACTTTGTGGGTGTCATCCGATATGGTGAAGTAGAAACGGGCTTCGCGTCTGTCTCTAATTCTATACAAAAATCAATGTTCCAATCAGGTGGAATACCAAGCAAATCCATCAGAAACACCCCCGAGAACTCACTTACTATCGGTACAAACTTAAGCGAAGGAGTATCGACACTAGTTTCTCAAAAATGTGCTAAGTATGCCAAACATCATTTCTCCACCATCCTTCTAACCCTTAGGAAAAATATTACCTTTTTTCGACGCATGACTAATAGAACCCTTCTGCTCCAACCTAGGGATTCCTGGCATGGCCAACGTAACTTTCTTGGCATGACAGTCCATGCTTGTATGATACAGAAACAACCAATACATACCCATAATAATATCAAAATCTACCATGTCTAGGATTATCATATCATCCTAAGTACTATAACCTATCAATGTAACCACACAAGATCGATACATGCAATCCACCACTACAGAATCCCCAACATGAGTAGTAACACTAACAGGAAAGTCAAGCATCTCACACAATATATCCAGACCAAAATCAAAATAAATAGACATATAAGAGTATGTAGTGCCTGGATTAAATAATATCGTAGCTGACCAACAACAAACCAAAATAGTACTTGTAATAACTGCATCAAAATCCTCTTCCTCTAGTCTCCCTGGAAATGCATAGCACTGAGCAAGACCACCCTCAGCCTGAGAACCTCCATGGCCTGACTGAGCACCACCCCTACTATAGTATGAACCACCTATGCCACTCTGTGCATTGCTTCTAGCCGATTGTGTTGCTACTCTAGGTGCGGAACCTTGAGAATCGAAGTGTTGACCACTCTGCTTGAGTCTAAGGCAATCTCTTATGAAATGACCTATGTCACCATACTCAAAACATCATCGGCATGCCACAGTCTATTGAGGAGATCTATAATAACTCAACTGACCACCTCGCCCTCCGGGCTTTAACAAAGAACCCAGGGAACCCCATCCCCAACCATGAGCACCACGACCCGAAGAACCTTCGGTCAAAGTCTGAATCGCTGCCTGAATTAGTCTGCTAGAATATGGACAATACCCTCTCCTATGGTGGCCTCTATCTCTAAATGAGGTACTGCCATAGTTGCCAGAATTGTAGGGCTTCTTTTCCACTCTCCCCCCAAACTCTTGACGCCTAATAGTCTCAACCTCTCTAGCGACATCCACCATTCGATGAAAGGTACATGCAGAAGCTGCTACTTGTGATATTATGACTCAAAGTGGTTAAGTTAACCCTCTAAAAAATCTTGAATCCTCTCGGTCTTATCAGTCAGAATCAATAATACATAATGAAACAAGGCATGAAACCTCATCTCATACTCAGTTACATAAATTCCCTCATGATTTAATTTATCAAATTGTTCTCGTCTGTCCTCCCTCATAATACGGGGAACCAATTTCTTCAGAAATAAATGAGTAAACTCGACCCAAGTAAGTGGAGGCGACCCAGTTGGCCTAGTCTTAACAAAAATCGTTTACCATTGCTTGGTAAGGCAAATCATCTAGAACACTTGTGAAATCAACATAGTTGGATTCAACTAATTCCAAATTATGTATCCTCTCACGAAAACTAACTAAGAACTCATAAGCATCATCATCAAGAAGTCCATCATATTGTGGTGGCTTCATATTCTCAAACTTGTTCCACTTTTTTTTGCTCCTCGACAGTCATAATGGGCTGAGCAACTAGTCGGATAACAACACTTGAAACTGGCAAACTCGAAAACAGAGGATCCACAATAGTAGCTAGATGTGCCCATAGGGTCCTACACCCTGCAACAACTATAGGATCATGAGTATTAGATCCAGCTATAGTCTGAGAACCGTTTGGAGTCACCGATAATATGCCCACCTGGGCCATACCATCAAAGTAGCCTAAAATATAGACCAAAACATCCTGAATAACTAGACTAGCAATTAACCTAGGTGGTGCCTATGTGAGTCCAACCTTATCTACCTGAATCGGCTCCTCCTCCGAAATATCCTCTAGGTTCAGAGTTACCTCCCTAACAGGGTCCTGAGCTTGTGTTGGTGCTTGATCCTAGCTAGTGCAGTAGCATGGGCTCAACCCCTATCATGGCCCATGCCTCGACCCCTACCTCTCCCACATTCAACTGCCTCGACAGCGGGTGAGGGTGATTGACCTCCATCTGTGGTCGATCACGTGCTCACTATCTTTGAGAGAGTAAAAGAAAGAAACTTAGAACTTCAATAGAATCAAGTAGGAGAAAAAGGAATGAAAGATTAGGATATTCCTAAATACCCTTTAGCCTCTCGAAGATAGGTACGAACATTATCGTATCGTTCCGCCAGACACTACTAGGTGTTGTTCTTGTAATGTGAGACCGGTAAACCTAGTGTTCTGATACCAATTTGTCACGACCCAAATTCAAGTTGTGAAGGAACCTACCCCCACCCGATAGGCACGTCATCTACAACCGAGTAGACAATTCATACAAGTATAAAAAGTGCAGAACTAGGTAAATCAAAACTAATTTTAAGTCATAATAAGTAACAAATCAATACCAAAATACGAATAAGAGCTACAGATTCCAAAACCTAGTGTCACAAGTACAAGAACAACTAGAATGAGCATACAAGCCTAGAATATATCCTAATACACTGTCTAGAATAAAAAAAGACAAAAATGAAAGATATAGGAAGAATTCGGTGCCATAGATTAGCCAGTAGCTCACCCTAAATTATTCGAAAGTACTTCTAAATGGCAGTCAATTCTCAAAGGCCGCTTGTTCTAGGAACTAAATTTGCACATAAAAAGGTGCAGCAAGTATAGAGTGAGTACAAAAATTAACGTGTACTCATCAGTAGCATCGACCAACCCTAAACTAAAACGGTAACGAGGGTTGTTCTTTCGACAGCTTGATTCCACACTTTTTATACTTATATGAATTGTCTACTCAGTTATGGATGGTTTACCTACCCAATGGGGGCATGTGCCTTCATAGCTTGAAATTGCATCGTGACATCATTTCCATCATAATCGACTCACAACAACTTAATTCTCCACGTTCTTGTATTACTTTGAATTCTTAGTTTTTCTTTTCTAATTTAGCTAACAAATAATTCATGAGGGCGTTGTATTTCACAATTAATTTCTCAAGACCATTGTGATCGTCTTCTTCAATTTCTCAAAAAATACTATTTATGCGATGAACTAGGGTTTATGAAATTAATATTCCAATCATAACAACTTGAACAGATACTATAAGTATTGTTGGGACCCAATTTTGATCCTCCATATTTTTAATTAATTGATCAATCTTAACAGAGAAATAATTATTTTTATATAGTTGAAAAATATTTTAAAATTGTTCTGATGCTATTTTTCTATTTCATTGGACAAAATATTCTTATATATACACACACCCACACACTTATAGATTTTAGTATTAATTAATCATATACTATTTTAAGTATATTCACTAATTTACAGATTAGCTTATGTCAAAATACGTGTTTAAACTATGTATGTATGTCATGTTGTCAATTTTAAGTCATTTACGGCTTGATTATTATAGTTAGTTTGTTTTGATAAATAAATATTATACTCCGTTAAAGTCAAGAAGCTTAGTTAATTAATTGAATAATTAAATTCTCTCAATCTTATTTCAATTTGATTGGATTTTAACGATTGTTCTTGATTTTAAAGTAAATGATTTTAATTGAGTCAAATTTGCTATTTTAAAACAAACTTTGGTTATGATTAAAACAAAAGTGTCACATTTTAAACTCAAAATCTAACCCCTTTGTCATCCCAAAGACCAGTCCCTATTTTCTTAACTAGTTGGGCCATTTTTAATCCAAAACCTCGAGCACGATTCCTATATTAGCTAAATGCAACCCAAATGACTCGTACAACCGGACACAACTCATTCTTTCAACCCCCAAGCCACATCTCTTTTTCATTTCGCCTAACGTCAAAGCCCTAACTCTTCTCTCTCCTTTGATCTTGTTCATCTCACTGAAAATGTGTAACGACCCGTATGGTCGTTTTAAATTTTTAAACTTGTTTTTTCAAGAATATATTTTCCGCAGTTTATTCTCGATATGTATGACTTGCGGAAATGGGTGGCATAGTTTCCGAGGTAATCAGGTGGCTTTCGGATTGTTTTCGGGAATTTGAAAATCCCTAAGTTAAGAGAATAGGGCGGTTTGAACCATAGTTGACTTATGTGTAAACACGTTCTTTTCTTAGTTTCATCAATTCCATTAGCTCTAGAATGACATTTATGACTTAGTCGAGCATTTGGTTCAATTCCCGAGGCAAACAAAGTGCGTTTTGGGAGATAGGTTGTGAAATTAAAATTTAAGAGTTGACTTTAGTCAAACCCGAGCTTTAGAGACTTTTCTCGGGTAATCTAAGTGTGCGAGCAGTTCCGGAATGTGTTTTTGATAGGAATGCATGTTTGATTTGTGTCCGGGAGGTCCCGGGAGTGTTTCAGATGTTTGACGGGGAGTTGGATGATTTTGGCTACTGCTGGTGTCTGGTGTTCGCACTAGCAGACTTGTATCCTCTTATGCGTGCTTGCCTCTATGGAGGTTTGGCTCGCAGATGCGAGAGTTGACCAAGTGATGAGTATCCGCTTCTACGGATGATTTTCTCGCAGAGGTGGGTGTGCCTATGAGGAGTCGTGTTTTGCCCCAGCACATATCAGGTAGGGTAAGTGACATCGGCTCAGCGGCTACCTATTCGACCAAAGCGCATTCGCGCCAGCGGAGTTGATTACGCTGGAGCGGAATCACTGTGCAGATTAAATAAGGAACGACCTAGAAATCAATCCCATTCCCTAAATACTCTTTACCTTGGGAATAGAGCTCGACCATTAGAGACCTTCTTGGAGATTGTGACTAAGTCCTTCAATAGAGGTAAATTCCATTCTCTTTTTATTAATGATTGATCATTAAGCGCTCATCTAGAGTAAACTTTCAAGGGAGGAAATGGTGACTTAGTTCCATGATAAGATAAGAGAGTAAGATTTGGAATTTGCAGATTGATTATTGAATTATTGACGTTAATACTGTGATCTAGTGTTGTAATATGTTAGAAGATGATGTTTAGTTGAACTATTCCATGTTATAAACCCTTTTGGGAATTGGAAAAAATTCTAGGGTTTATATTTGGAGCTTTTTGGCCTAAACTTGAAATTGAGAATCCAATCGGACTTAGTTATCAAATTAACTTGAGATTATGACTAGTTAGCATGCTATTGGGCTATTTAAGTAATAAAGTTCATATTTTGTTAATGTGGGCCAGGGTTCCTGTATAGTTTAACTTGGGAGTTCTAGTTGTAAATATTGTTATGGGTATCGTTAGACCCACATTCTCATCTAGTTAACTTACATGAACAGAGTGGGCTCGCAAGGAAGCTCAGAGGAAAGGGACGGCTGCTGCGTGATTCTTCAGCTCCAAAAACAGGAAAGGTGAGACTTACCAGACTCTAGTATAGCATTTATGTGTTGGTATGTTGTTAATGAATTAATGAGAGTAATGAGGAATCAGGGGTCCCTTATTAGTGAGGTGACGAACATTAATACGGGCAACAGTGAACTTAACTTGGGTAATTGATGAACTAGTATGATATATTTGAAGGAGTTTATGTGTTTAGCCTTCGAGTCGTGAGCACGGTGCATAAATCCGCTTAGGTTTGGTATGATTTCTGATTATTTGGTCTCATAGCCATGCTTGATATTATATCCTTGATTTGATTTTTCAGACCCCACTGTGTGGGAATACACTGGTATGTTGTTGTTGTATTTGATTTATCATGCATTGATCTCTCTACATCTCGTCTAAGTTTTTACCTTATGTCCTTATATTTCAGGCAGTGATTTGTATATCATTTCAGACTTGTATTCATATTAGTAGCTCTGTACTCATGATCACCAGATTTTGGGGTTTTCATTTAAGGTTTATGTATTAAGTTCTAAGACTTAATAATACTTATGTTGTTACTTAAATATTTCCGCATTTGCTTATATTATTGATGTTTATATATTAGGGGTTCGCGTATGCGTTAGGGTAGGTGCCCTCATGGTACACAAGGATTTTGGGTCGTGACAAATAGGTGTTAAAGCACTAGGTTCATTGGTCTCATGAGTATAAGAGCAATGTCTAGTAGAGACATGCATATCGGTATGAAGAATTATATACCTATCGTCGAGAGAATATAGGACATTGAGAAAACTTCTATTTTATCATTCCTTATCATGCGCATGTGACAAGCCAAGGCCCTGAAATGGTCACTAACGAACGCATTTAGAAGCCCATTTACACCGCAATTTAGACAAAAATGGAATTGTGATGCTACCACAGGGAAGGAAGGACAAGAATGAGGTATAGCTCCATTTTCTTGCCTCTTCCCAAAGCCGAAAGACAGTATTTACAAGCATCAGCGAGCAAGCCAGGAAGAAAGCCCATGTTCCCCATTTTATCATTCTTTATCGTACGTATGTGATTAGGTCTATGACCTAAAATTCTTTATTTTAATTTCTCACCAATGGTGAGGACACATTCTCGAATTTTCCCACAAACAGCTGGACGTGACATCATATGGTATAGTACAAGATGTGTCACCATGATAAGGACGTAAGATTTAGTTCAGATTGGAGCTATGATTTGAAGATTCGGTTGAGCGAGGCTGTGATTCAGACTTTTTAGTTTAATGATAACCCAAGAAAATAGGGGCAACAGTTTGGAAGATATCTTAAGAAAAGGTGTCTTCGGCCCCCCTCCATTGGAGCATGGGGATAGTACGAAGGATTGCATGATCGCCATATCTTCAACAATAGTTACTCGAAGGTCGAAGAGGTGCATATATGGTATAACAGGTGATGAGGAAGGAGTTGGAGATTTGAATTCATATGGTTAGCAAAGTAACTAAGTAATAAGCGTTACAACTTTGAGGACTGCACTTGAGAATGTTTAACATATCAAGGATGTTTTACTTGAAGTGTGATTGATGTGAGAATACTTCAATGTCATTCATATTTATTACGAAAATTTTGTGACGAGGGTGTATCAACGATGAGCCAATAATTCAGTAACAGAAGAGTTCATAGGTTGGCATCTTGAAGACAGGCTTAGGCTTGAGAGGATAGAGACCATGGTAATGTTGTGAAGAGAATTTGATAAAAGATAACAATGTGAAAGATGGTCCTTGGTAATGAGGTCAGAGGTGGTAGGACTTGTTACAAGGTTCGTATGAGTTTTCTTTCCATCTTATGGGATTGAATTGTACTGAAGAGAATTCAAATTGTTCAAGCTTGGTGACAAAATGTTAAAATGGTAAAGTGTTCATCTGATAGAAGCGCGTAATATTCTAAGTCTGTTAATTCATGGGAGTATAAAAGGCTAAGTGGAGTGCGACAAGATGGCATGGCGGAAGTGGAGTAAGGACGAGTGGTATGTGAACTCTCTACGTAATTGTCTAATGTCCCCAGGATAAGTGGGATAAATTCACTAACATATCAACAGAAGATACTGATCTGGATATAAAGTGGATGCTAATGGGAGATGAATTAATATATATTTTGACTATATTGTAGACTACCGAAATGTACAAGGATCGGCTAATATTGATGGATCTAGCGATGAAAAAGTGTGAAGATGTATTACTTAAGGTGTTACCGGTGGCTACACTTAATTATGGATAAGAAATGTAGGCATTGTACTTATTTCTTAGGGCTACACAAGTTTTCACAAATGATAGTGATGCGATTTTTTGGAATTGACGGAATGAGAAGGATAACAACATGATTTGTTAGAGGTATTCTAATTTGATGAGACAAGACGAGAGATGGTTCTTTTTGGGCAAGTATCGGTTAAGGACCCTTGAGTGAGATGTCAGTCGATAAGGATATTTAAAGTGGTAGATCAATGGTAGATGTTAACTGACTTGAGTTTTGAAGTACATTTCAAAAATTGAAGTAAGGATCAATGATAATAGTTGAAACCAAGAACAGTGAATTCACTATAGTATTTTGTACATTGATATTTGGATGATGGACTTGTACGCCAAGGTAGAATAAGGATTTTTTTAGTTAAGGGATCATATGCAAGGATGCCGGTATGGAATCGTATGAGAGCGTTAGTAGAACTTTGTGAATGGTAAGTGAGATTTCCCTACAGGTTATAGACCTATAATGATGGTTTGAAATATTACATCGACAATAATGGATCTTGTTAGGGTAACAGAGGTTGATCATTATTTCTAGTGGGAGGTTTCGTGAAGGATTGTTCATATGATGAGTTTGATTTAGATAAGCATCCAGTTTTGAGATTCGAGCGAGGCAAGGAAAACTTTCGGTTGTTTGAGTTTGTGGTTTACTACTATCTCCAAGATTTACTCAGCTATTTTGCAAGATTTATGATATATTGATACACTCTCGAGTGGGTTTGAGTGATCTCGATTGATATCGGCAAATGCGATTTTGGATAGAAAATGGAAATTGAAGAATTAAGATAAATACATATTGGGTTCGAAGCAACAAGATTATTTGAGTAAAGTGTGAGTTATGATGGAATTATCTTACATTATTTTAGATAGGGTATAATTGTTAAGTAGTCTAGAAGAAGGAAGTCCATGGGAATTGACTAAGTGTTATTGCAAAGTGCCATGAGAATTTGTGATTGACGATCATGAGATTGGGGTTTCAAATGACTGACATGATAAGATTGATGGGAAGGTGGCTTATGTGGTACCAGTGGATAATTGTATATCATTCTTAAATGAATGAGCTAAAGTTGATTAATAAGAGGGAAGCTTGAAATCTCTTAAGTGTGAAGGTTAAAGTCATATTTTCGAAGTGAAACTGTGTTCGCGATAGTAGATTATGTCAAAGCGTTACAACTGGATAGCATGCTTGAGTACATCAAGTATTAATGGTGTGAGAGTATTTGTGTGTGGTAAGGCACATGGATTGCAAGAATTCATACTTTTGAATTTCCTAAAAGCGTAAAAAAGGTATTACAATCAAAGATTCAATGATTATAAAGGGGGAGTATGAGGCTTCAGACCTCGCATCGAAGTATTCAGAGTAGTGAACAAGTTAAGTGAAAGAGCAAGCGGGAAGATTCGATGTATTTAGACTCTATGGAGTTTTGTCATATTTTCATATTAGTTGTGAATTGAGAACAAAAAGATTTAAGTATAAGGTGTAGTTCCTCGGTACTAAGTTGATGACTCATGTAGATTTCAGCTTTTGAAGTCAGGGATATCGTTGTGGTATCGAACATTCACGAGCAACAGATTGAGATCGGTCACCACAAACCTATGAAAATTCTACGATTGATTTTTTTGAAGGGATTGAGTCAGTTCGGGTGACCATTTGCGATATTCAAGGAGTTGTGCACTTTGCACTAGATTAGGATCGCTCACGTATCACGAGATGGCTTATGGTTTCCTTGTCATGGTTTATAGCTAGTTAGGTAATCCATTTTAGAAGATTTGATAGATTTACATTTCAGAATAGAGATATGGCAGAGTTACCGGGCCTTATTTGGAGTTTGCAAATTGATTTAATGATATTTTATTGATCGCAACTATTCGGACAGTTCTGATGGTCTATATGGGTACTTGGTGATGATTTGGGAAGTTACAAATGGATATCGGAAATCTTGGGATTATTAGAAGATTTTATAGATTTGGCAAATCAAGATAGTCATTGGGACGATGCACATATTATGATATTTATAGGTTTAAGAGAAATTAGATGATGAGAGTTAGCTCAATAGTTTTCATCTTGATAAAATAAAACTAACGAATTTGGAATTAGAGTAATTTGCCTTGGATAAGGTCAGATTTTGGATGGAAATGCTAGGAGTGGCTCAGAACAAGCATATTCTTCATGGCGAGAGAAAGTTATGATTTAGACTCTCGGTGTATGACGACATATTTTCTATGGATTCTCGATACTAAAGACGACTTTGGATGGTGAGGAACAAAGATAAATGAAACTGGAGCATTTGACCGTTACAAGCTTGGTAATGGATTGTGGCTACAACTAAGGGATTGGAGTGCTCATAATGGAATTCTTGGAGTCAATCAATTGCGTTCAAAGGTGTGGTTAGAATAAAAGTCAAGGGATTTGAGAAGATTAGTTCAAATATAAGAAAATTAGTTGTGAAAGAAATTTTTGGTTTTTAAACTAAGTAAAGGGAAGTTCTGACTAGTAAAGCGGACAAGTAGTGCTATCAGCGTGATTCTCGCACGTGAGGTCTTTCCTGAGGTTTATGATGGAGGTTCTTCAGCTACTCGACAATTTTGGTGACGTTCTTTACTGTTCGGGGATGAAAAGTGTGTTTAACTAGTAGATGAAGTAACGACCCATTTGGTCATTTTATACTTTTGTACTTGTTTTTCTAAGATTCCCTTCTCGTAGTTGGACTTATTTTTACGGGAAGTTTGGAAATCCCTAAGTTAAGAGAATAGGGAGGTTCATTGGTTCATTAGCTCCAGAATGACGTTTATGACTTAGTTGAGCCTTTGATTCAGTTCTCGAGGCAACCATATGTGTTTTGGGTGATAGGTCGTGAAATTATGAAATTAGAATTTAAGAGTTAACTTTAGTCAAACCTAAATTTTAGAGACTTTTTCCGAGAAAATTCGAGTGCGCGAGCAGGTCTGGAATGTGTTTGTGATAAGAATCAATGTTTAGTTTGTGTTTGGGAGGTCCCGAAAGTGTTTTGGATGTTTGACGGGGAGTTGGATAATTTTGGCTACCATTGGTGTCGGGTGTTCGCACCAGCGGACTTGCATCAACTTCTGCGTGCCTACATCTGTGGAGGTTTGGCTCGCAGATGCGATAGTTGACCAGGTGATGAGTATCCGCTTCTGCGGATGATTTCCTTGCAGAGGCGGGTGTGCCTCTGCGGAGTCGTGTTTCACCCTAGTGCATATCAGGTAGGGTAAGTGACCTCGCCTTGGTGGCTGCCTTTTTCGATGAAGTGCATCTGCGCCAGCGGAGTCGATTCCGCTGAAGTGGAATCACTATGCAGATTAATTATGAAATGACCTAGAAATCAATCTCATTCCCCAAATATTCTTTACCTCGGGACTAGAGCTCGATCATTAGAGAACTTCTTGGAGATTGTGACTAAGTCTTTCAATAGAGGTAAATTCCATTCCATTTTTATTGGTGATTTATCATTAAGTGCTTATCTAGAGTAACCGTTCAATGGAGAAAATGGTGACTTAGTTACATGATAAGATAAGAGAGTAGGATTTGGGATTTGGGATTTGGAGATTGATTATTGAATTATTAACGTTAATACTGCAATCTAGTATTATATTATGTTAGAAGATGATGTTTAGTTGATCTATTCAATGTTAGAAACCCTTTTGGGAATTGGGGAAAATCTAGGGTTTATAATTGGGGCATTTTGGCCTAAACTTGAAATTGAGGATCCAATCGGGATTAGTTATCGAAATAACTTGAGATTATGACTAGTTATCATGTTATTGGGTTATTTGAGTAATAAAGCTTGTATTTTGTTAATGTGGGTCTAGGGTTCCTGTATAGTTTAACTTGAGGGTTCTAGTTGTAAATACCGTTATGGGTACCGTTAGACCCACATTCTCATCTAGTTAAGGTATGTGAACAGAGTGGGATCGTAAGGAATCTCAGAGAAAAGGGAGGGCTGATGCGTGATTCTTCAGCTCCGAAAACAGGCAAGTTGAGACTTACCAGACATTAGTTTAGTGTCTATGTGTTGGTATGTTGTTAATGAACTAATAGGAGTAATTAGGAATTGGGGGTTCCGTATTAGTGAGGTGACGAACCTTAATACGGGCAACAGTGAACTTAATTTGGGTAATTGATGAACTAGTATGATATATTTGAAGGAGTTTATGTGTTTAGCCTTTGGGCAGTGAGCGCGGTGAATAAATCCGCTTAGGTTTGGTATGATTGTTGATTATTTGGGCTCATAGCCATGCTTGATATTATATCCTTGATTTGATTGGTCATGCATTTATCACTCTACATCTCGTCTAAATACTTAAAAAGAACTAATAAATATTGATTATGTTGATTGCATGGTGTACACATATCCAAACCATTCATACATACTATATGTGGTATTGAACTGTTAAGATATTACTGAGAGCGGCTTGGGAAGTCCGTTATGGGATATGATACATGATACGAGAGTGATGATTGATGATGACATTTCAGCCACAGAGCTGGTATCTGATGGGATCGGATGGGTATATAGACCTCATGAGTCCCCCATGAGTCACATGACAGCTACTGGAGAAACGCGTGTATACCGGGTACATATGGCTATTGCATACATACATACATATCAATTGCATTGCATTTATTCATATTCCTGATATGTATTTGATACTGTGTGTACTCAGTGTTGATTTCTGGTAGACTTTATGATCATGTGACCTTTAAGGAAGGAAATCATGGCACCTTGTAACTTATACCTGATGTAAAAAGAAAATATGAGACGGTATGGTGATGATATAAATATGGGATCTTTATGACTTGGATTGTTCGAAATGATATAGAGATGGAATTTCTACTTGTTCCTTAGTATAAGAACTAAAAGATTGAACATTTAACGATAAACATGTTTGTTTGGATAAAAGATTGAAACTTGATAGTGATCGTGCCTTAATTCGTGAAAGGGTTGGACCCTTATGAGTAGAACTTACTTAATTAATGAAAAGAGATAATCTTTGAGGGCTTTGATGTTGATTTGACAAATGTTGGAATTTTATTACTACATCTATCGTAATTATGGTGAAATTAGAAACTTTATGATGTTCTTTGAAGAGCAATGAACTTTATGACTTGGTGTGGTTGTAGAACCTTTACTTAAATGGTTGAATTACTTATAAATTGTATAATTTGACTAACCAAGCAAGAAGAGAAGTATTGGGAGTACCAACCCACGCCACTGCTATAGTTAGGGTCGATCGACGATGTTGCTGGGTACACGTGCTTTCCGTACTCACTCTATACTTGTTGCACTCTATGTGCAGATACTGATCC
Source organism: Anisodus acutangulus (assembly GCA_029783415.1). NCBI lineage: Eukaryota > Viridiplantae > Streptophyta > Magnoliopsida > Solanales > Solanaceae > Anisodus > Anisodus acutangulus. The sequence goes on from CM056500.1 coordinate 20,954,253, forward strand.
GGATGCCAGCGGAGGAGCTCAGACGCGACGCTTGGAGGTCTTTCTTAGGAGTCCAGGGTGAGACGCAGACACTATCCCGGCACTGAAACTCTCCCCTTTGTTATTTTTACCTTTTATCCCTATATTTCAGGTAGTGATTTGTATATCATTTCAGACTTGTATTCCAGTTAGTAGCTATGTACTCATGACAACCAGACTTTGAGGTTTTCTTTTAAGGTTTATGTATTAAGTTATAAGACTTAATAATACTTATGTTGTTTCCTTAAATTTTTCCGAATTTGATTATATTATTGATACTTAGATGTTAGGGGTTCGTCTATGGATTAGAATAGGTGTCCTCACGGCATAAAAGGATTTTGAGTCGTGACAAAATGACAAACCGGTAAAGCTTTGCTGCTTTTCCCAGAAGTTACATGCTCATTTCTAGCAAAAGAGTGATAACATTTGTCAATTTCTTCTTCTCCAGCGAGCTCATGCAACAGATAATGTGTCGCCACTTGTGTACCCTCTCCCTTTTCTTATTTCTCTGAAATCGCAAGGACATAGATCATAATGTTCTTTATCCCATTTCGAAATCAAATTCCCTTAGAAATTCACATATTTCAGATCCAAAGGGATCTCACATCTGCTTCGTTCCTTCAAGCCCTAATAATTGGGGTTTTATTAAAAGAACTCCCAGACAATCAAGTATAAGGGAGATATAAAGAAAGTATTAAAGAATTATAAGCCCAAACAGTTCTCCAAAGGATTAAGTGAAGCAGTCATAACAGGTGAGAAACTGTTCAAAAAAATTGATCCTTATCAAGTTACATTAGAGATTGTCGAAGAGCTATTTCATGCCAACTAGGAGAATTGAAATTATTGACTCATTCCAATTCGAAGAAAGGTTGGACTTCGAGTTATGAAAATATTATCATAAACTATGTACATTGAATTAGCAGTGGAGTAGAAAAAGAAGAAGCCAGCGCAAATATAAGGAAATAAGGAGATCCAAGTCAAACAAGGATTGATTTTCGCATACAATTATAAAATAAATACTTGGTTGGATTCAAACAAAACAAGAGGACAACTACTTCTATATAAGCAACACGAACAAGCTTTGGAGTTTAACCATATATATCCTGTTGGAAATTTACTAATGTGGAATTAAGTATATCCCATTATTTATGACTCAAACAATTGGAGCCCCGCACGTCGGAAACGGCGTTCCACACACATGCACGTGAAGTGCCAAGTATTGCAAATTTTATTAGTGAAAGAGATATTGGTACGTATGTAATATGTTTGAGAAATAGAATGATGAACGGTTATTGGCCAAATGACAAAGTATTCCACGTTGGTAAACGAAGGAGGAAGTGTAAGATGACCGAGTCGGAAGTCGCCGCGAAGGGCCGTGTCGCCAGAGCGCCGCGACGCTAATTGGGTGGCCAATCACTGGAGCCGCGGCGCTTCGGAGGCAGAATGCTGCTATGGGAAGTTGGAAAGTTCTGACCTTTGGGCTAGTTTCGGAGCATTGAATCTCCATTACTTGGCACATGAATTCAGCCATTATTTGGCTGAATGTAACCGCTCTCAATAAGTGCCATTACATGGCTATTGAAGGCCATTAGTTGGCTAGTTGAGGGCTCATATCCTTACACTATAAACTGAGGCCTTTGGCTCAATTGTTGAAGAGTACACAACACTTAGAAAAATACTACAGAATTTTCTAACATCTTCTTCTTCCTCTCTAGCAAGTTTACTACACTCAAAGTTCTTCAAAAGTAACACTTGAGTTTCCTTTGCTCAATTGTTAAGTTGTTTTTGTATCTTGGGAGACTATTGCCCGATAACGTAAAAGGAGATATACGAGGCAATCTTGTCTTAAAGACAGAGTGCCATCACTCGACTCAGCAAATCACACAAGGAGTTTGTTTCATTCTTGATTTCCAGTTTTATTGTAATCTTTAGATTATCCGTTCTAACAATTGTAATATTTACTTACTTCCCGTTTCCTGCAATTGTTGTATCCCACAATTTTAAGACAAGATTGTTGTAAGTACTTAGAAAGATGACTGAAAGAGAACATCTCACTTCTGATTCTGCTACTACTACTCCTCAAGGCAACCCCTCTTCTTTCCCCACTACTCAAGGCACACCGAATGTCTTTCCGGTTGCTCAAGGCTCAACCATCGCCTTTTCTGCTGCTCAAGGGAACGCTCCAGTTCCTCCACCCGCTGGATTTCATCATGAACGCCCAGAAAAGTTCATGGGCTCCAATTTCAAGAGATGGCAACAAAAGATGTTCTTTTATCTGACTATTATGGGAATGGCTCATTTCCTAATAAAAGATCCTCCACAAGCTGGAGATGAAATGGACCCTTCGTCTACTGAAACGGCTGAAGGGGGCCAAGGTATCCATGTCATTAATGGCATAAAGATGGTTCTTGATGCATGGAGTCATAGTGATTTCATGTTTAAGAACTATATTTTGAACTGCTTGTCAGACCCTCTCTACTGTGTATTGCACCGTTGGCACCGCCAAAGAGTTATGGGAGAAGTTGCAAATGAAGTACAACGCACAAGATGCAGGTACTAAGAAATTTTTTGTTGGGAAATTCCTAAAATTTCAAATGGTGGATAGCAAAACTGTGATGTCCCAAGTCCAGGAATTCCAAATGATTCTACATCACCTGGATTTGAAGGTATGAAACCAAATGAGCAGTTTTTTGTTGCATCGCTGATTGAAAAGTTACCTCCCTCGTAGAATGGGTTTATGAGTTACTTAAAACTCAAAACAAAGGAAATGACATTTGAAGAACTTATTAACAAACTCCAGATTCAGGAAGATAATAATAAGGCCTTGCCAAGGGGTAAACAACCCGTTGAGGCAAAGGCAAATCTGGCTGAGGCCAAAGGGAACCCAAGCAAGAAGCGCAAGTTTCAGAAAGACGGCAAGACCCAAGCAGCGGAGAAGTTCAAAGGAAACTGTCACCACTGTGGGAAACCTGATCATATGATCAAGGACTGCAGCAAGCTCAAGACTGAGCAGCAAGAGAAGGACAAGGCTAAGGGCAAGGCACAGGTTAACGTCATCAAAGACAAGTTCTAGACGACATGATTGAGGAGTTCTCAGCGGTGGTGCTTGGAGCAAACCTTGTTGAGAATCCTATATAATGGTGGATGGACATAGGTTCTACAAGACACATCTATTCCAATAGAGATACCTTCTCCACTCATACACCAGTTACTACAAGAAATTGTTCATGGGTCACAACGCTTCCTCTGACGTGCTGGGGGTAAAAAAGGTAGTCCTGAAGATGATTTCTGGAAAGGAGATCACTCTGAAGGAGGTGATGCATGTTCCTGAGATTAAGAGAAATTTAATTTCAGGTCATTTATTGGTTAATGCTGATTTTAGGCTAGTGTTTGAGTCCAATAAATTTGTAATAAAAAAAATGGAATGTTTGTGGGAAGGGGCTTCGTCTATGAAGGCCTCTTCAAAGTTAACGCAATGTCTGTACTACGTGCAAGCAATAATATTGAAGCTTCTTCTTACTTGCTTTAGTCCTCTAATTTATGGAATCATAGATTATGACATGTTAACTACAAGTCCATCGAAACGTTGGTAAAGTTGGAGTTGTTATTTTCTATTGGCGTAAACCCTCAACATAAATGTGAGGTGTGCTTAGAAGCAAAACTCACAAAGCTTCCTTTTCGATCCGTTGAAAGGAATACCGCTCCTCTAGAACTTATTCACACAGATATATGTGATTTGAAGTTTGCACAAACTTGAAGGGGCAACAAGTACTTTGTAACATTCATTGATGATAGCACAAGGTATTGTTACCACAAGGTATTGTTACATTTACTTGTTGAAAAGTAAATATGAAGCCTTTGAAGCGTTCCGACGTTATAAAGCAGAAGTTGAGAACCAACTAAGCATGCAGATTAAATCCATTTGTAGCGATAGAAGAGGAGAATACATAGTGCCATTTGAGGAATATTGTGCCCAATCAGGCATTTTTCATCAAACGACAGATCCATACTCACCTCAGTAGAATGGTGTAGCGGAACGTAAGAATCGCATATTGAAGAAAATAATGAATGCATTGCTCATCAATTCCGGTCTTCCCTAGAATATGTGGGGAGAAGTCGTCCTTACTGCTAATACGATTCTTAACAGAGTCTCACATAAGGGTAAGGACAAAACTCTATATGAATCATGGAAGGAAAATGAACCCACCTATAAATATTTAAAGGTGTGGGGTTGTTTGGCAAATGTTGAAGTACCCAAGCCAAAGCAGGTCAAGATTGGGCCTAACACTGTAGATTGCATTTTCATCGGATATGCAAATAACAGTAGTGCTTATCGCTTCTTAGTGCATAAGTCAGACATTCCAGATATCCACGGGGGTATAATCATGGAATCAAGGAATGCTCAATTCTTTGAAGATACCTTTCCTACAAAGGAAAAAGACATAACCTCTCACAAACGAAGTTATGAACAAAGCTCTCAGGAACCGGGAGTCGTTGACTGCCCGGATCTAGATGGTTCAGATCTAGTGGACTTCAAAGTGGCTGAATATTCGAAATCTAGTGTTTCAGATTCTCAAAACTTGGAGACTCCAGAGATGGAACCAAGGCGAAGTAAAAGGGCCAGGAAGGATAAATCCTTCGATCCAGACTTTGTAGCTTATATGGTTGATGATGAACCAATGACAATTGCAAAAGCATTGTCAACTCCATAGGCACCGCTCTGGAAAGAAGCTATTGAGAGTGAAATAGACTCCATCCTACATAACCATACTTGGGAGTTGGTTGATCTTCCTCCGGGAATTAAACCATTGGGTTGTAAGTGGATACTTAAACGGAAGTATAAAACATATGGGTCTATAGATAAGTACAAGGCCAGGTTGGTAGTCAAAGGCTATCGACAGAAGGAAGGCCTTGACTATTTTGACACGTACTCCTCGGTGTCTAGGATGATGTCCATACGAGTATTCATTGCGATCGCAGCGTCGCATAACCTTGAGATACATCAAATGGATGTCAAGACAGCCTTCCTAAATTGTGATTTGGAATAAGAAATCTATATGGAACAATCCGAGGAGTATGTGGTTCCAGGGCAAGAGAAGAAAGTCTGTCGACATGTCAAATCTCTGTACGGGCTGAAATAAGCCCCGAAACAATGGCACAAAAAAATTGATAGTACTCTACTATCGAAGGGTTTCTCCATTAATGAGTGTGACAAATGCGTCTACATAAAAGGTAATTCTGACTCGATCGTTATGATATGCATGTACGTAGATGACATGTTGATCACATAGAGCAGTCCTAGCTTGATTCTAGAGACTAAGAACATGTTGAACCAGTGCTTTGACATGAAGGATATGGGTATCACAGATGTCATCTTAGGGATAAAGATCTCTAAGACGTCTGACGTACTGGTCTTATCTCAGTCTCACTACATCGAGGATGTGTTGAGAAAGTTCGAGATGTTTGACAGTTCGCCTTTTAAGTCACCAATGGATAGAAATCAAAAAGCTTGATAAAAATCGTGGTACACCCGTATGGCAGGAGCGATATGCACAGGTGATTGGCAGTTTGATGTACATAACAAACTGCACCCGACCTGATATTGCTTATGCAGTCAACAAGTTGGCTAGGTTTACCCATAATCTGAGTAATGATCATTGGAAGGCGTTGAATCGGGTACTACAATGCTTGAGATACACGCTAACTTACGGGTTGCATTATTCGAGATATCCAGCTGTACTAGAGGGGTACAATGATGCAAATTGGATATCTGATATAGAGAACACAAAGTCCACCAGTGTGTATGTATTTACAATTGGTGGTGGAGCTATGTCTTGGAAATCCTCTAAGCAAACTTGCATCGCCCAATCCACGATGGAATCGGAGTTTATCGCTTTAGACAAAGCAGGAGAAGAAGCTGAGTGACTTCACGACTTCTTAGAGGATGTCCCTTATTGGGACAAACCCGTACCTTCTGTAATGATCCACTGCGACAGTCAGTCGGCTCTAGGAAGGGCACGGAGTTCTATATACAATGACAAGTCTCGTCATATTCGACGGAGGCATAAGACCGTTAGTCAACTGATCACCATGGGTATAATATCCATTGATTACATAAAATCAAAGGATAACATAACAGACTCACTGACAAAGGGCTTACCCAAAGATCAGATGTTCTGACTGTCTAGGCGAATGGGCTTAAAACCCAAGGTATAAGGACCAATACGGTGGTAACCCAACCTTACTGACTGGAGATCCCAGGAATTAGGTTCAATGGGAAAACTAAGTTGTAAAGGTTCGGTTGAGAGCTTCGGTGGAAGCATGAGCACTTCAGATAGTAATTTCTGTAAAGAAACACCAAATCCAAAGTCGTTCCCGCTATAGACTATAAGTGTTATCTGCAGTGTGGGTAAATGTTAAGTTTCCAAAACCTTTAATGATCCTCACCGGTTGAGGTTAGGTTTGGGGAAACTTTTAATAGTTCCTAACACTTGTAAAGTGGGGTATAGCAGGATACCTTGTAGGATAAAACATTATGAAAAACAGAGTAAGGAAAATTATGAAAAGTGTCCATAACCACAACGGATAAAACATTACGAAAAACAGAGTAAGGAAAATTATTGTGTTGGTACCGTTGACTTGGCTTACACTAAACACTGACAGTTCAAGACATCACGTTCACCGCACAGTAAGTAAGTCTGATGGTATTCAACTATGGAAGGTTCAAAGCCGAAGCTACCTATCCAGATGCAACATTGGTCCGCTGAAAGATTGCTGGAAAAGACACCATGTGAGTGCGCCAAAATCTCTTTCAAGAGGGGATTGTTGAAAATTTACTAATGTAGAATTAAGTATATCCCATTATTTATGACTCAAACAATTGGGGCCCCGCACGTCGGAAATGTCGTTTCCACACACATGCACGCGAAGTGCCATATATCGCAAATTTCATTAGTGAAAGAGATATTGGTACATATGTAATACGTTTGAGACATAGAATGATGGACGGTTATTGGCCAAATGACAAAGTATTCCACGTTGGTAAACGAAGGAAGACGTGTATGAAATGTAAGATGAACCGAGTCGGAAGTCGCCGCGAAGGCTGCGGCGCAGACCCGTCGGAGCCGAGGCGCCAGAGCGCCGCGGCGCAGTCCTGTCTGAGCTGAGGCGCCAGAGCATCGCGGCGCCTCCCAGGGAACGCCGCGACGTTAATTGGGTGGCCAGTCACTGGAGCCACGGTGCTAATTCACAGAGCCGCAGGGCTTCGGAGGCAGAATGCTACGACGGGAAGTTGGAAAGTTCTGACCTTTGGGCTGGTTTTGGAGCATTGAATCTCCATTACTTGGCACATGAATTCAATCATTATTTGGTTGGATGTAACCCCTCTCAATAAGTGTCATTACATGGTTATTGAAGGTCATTAGTTGGCTAGTTGATGGGTCATCTCCTTATACTATAAATTGAGGCATTTGGCTCAATTGTTGAACACTACACAACACTTAGAAAAATACTACAGAATTTTCTAACATCTTCTTCTTCCTTTCTAGCAAGTTTACTACACTCAAAGTTCTTCATGAGCAGCACTTGAGTTTCCTTTGCTCAATTGTTAGGTTGTTGTTGTATCTTGGGAGACTATTGCCCGATAACGTAAAAGGAGATATACGGGGAAATCTTGTCTTAAATACAGGGTGTCATCACTTGACTCAGCAAATCACACAAGGAGTTTTTTTCATTCTTGATTTCCAATTTTATTGTAATCTTTAGATTATCCTTTCTAACAATTGTAATATTTACTTACTTCCCGTTTCCTGCAATTGTTGTATCCCACATATCCAACGAGAGGCATCAAGAGTGAGTGGAGTCAACACCTGAGTCTCTAGAGAGACAACTATATACCAACAAAGAACCAGAGCTTATCAATGTTTATCATTCAATTTTTATGATGTAATAGTTGTAGTTGCGGTTCCATCTATTTACCTTTGTTAGAATTGTGTAATAGGCGTTTATTGAGTTGTAAGAGACTTCCTTGATTGGATAAAGTCATTGAAGTGGAGCTAGCGGTTGAAACCGTTGAGCATTAAGAGGGTAAAGGCAAGACTATTTGAAGCAGTTCTTAGGTGTTAAAAAGACGGTTGTAAACCTTAAATTTGTTGGAGCTCGTTTTGTGAAGTGTTTGGGGAAATTTTTACTAGGTAGGTCGTAATTTTTCTCCGTTGAGCAAGGAGCGTTTTCACGCTAAAATACTTATGTTAATTTACTTTTAGCAAGTTACTTTCTTGCATAGTTGCTCAAAGAACTTGGTTCTTTGAGGGTTAAGGTTGTAGCCGCTAACTTATATGTGTCATGTCATGTCATGTCTAATCAGCTTCCCCAAGTTCTTTTTTGATCTACCTCTACTTCTCCTAGCTCCTGCCACAACCAACCTCACACCTCCTCACTGTTGCATCCTCGTACCTCCTTTTTACATGTCTGAACCATCTCAGCCTCGATTTTCTCATCTTGTCCACCACTGAGGCCACTCCCACCTTGTCTCGTATAACTTCATTCCTAATTCTTTCTCTCCTAGTATTCCCACACATCCATCTAAATATCATCATCTCCGCTACCTTCATCTTCTGAACGTGGGCATTCTCGAAGTTGTGTTTGAAATTTGGAAAATCTCTAAAATGTTGTTTTCACCTTTTTCACTTTTAGTACATTCAAACAACCAAATATTCTTTGCAAAAACTATAACCAAATACAATTTCATCTTCAACCCCAACTCCAATCCCAAATTCAAAAATCCAAATAAAGTTAAAAATATTTGATTTTCATGATCAAACGCCTACTATATATCTACAGTGGGAGGCTTTGATCATCAGAAAAATAAGTAGATATCCTATATACATAAGAAAAGTTTTAAATCTTTTAACCCAAAAAAAATAATCTAATCTGAAAATTATTCAATTAAAATTCATTTCCGTAGCTCCGCCTTGATTATTGATACTCACATGAATATTCAAAAGTTTTTCAAAGTATGAATTTAGAGTTTAGACCAACTATTGTACTTTGACGAAAAAGAGTCGAGAAAAGATGAAAGGGTAGGCCATTATTTTCATTGCAATATTGCATCAGTTTCAGTCCAAAGATTCAACAAAGCAATGAAAAGCAGTAAACGGAGTGCACACGTAAAAGAAGGATTCTTAGTAATTATTGTGGAGATCATCATCATTAGGCATCTCTTTCAATTATACCATTACACACTTTTCCCTAGATTCCAAAATGAAATCATTATTCACCGCAAACTTGACAACCTTAATCATTCATTTAGCACTCAACAATTTTTATTGTTAGATCATTTTAAGTATCTATTCTACCAATTCACTTATGCACGGATGTAAGTATATAGTGGATTTTGTGAGTTCTATTAAAGTCGTTGCTACCGACCTCACATGTAATTTGGACTTCAAATTTAAAGTTTTAATTTGAAGTTTGTGTTAGTTTATGATGACATTTGAATAAAATTTTAACTTCGATTTGAAATTTTAATTTCAAATCCTAAATTCACTTACAAGGTAGAATTTTAATTCCAAGTTTGTGACTGTAATTTTAAAAAAATTAAAACTTAACCATAAATTTATATTTTGTAAAAAGAAAAAACATAATTTTAAATTTTGCAAAAGAAAAAAGTCATGCTCGGCGTGAAGAGATTGTCTTCACTATGTGGGAGAAATATATCAAGGAATACATAGTTATTACTATCGTTGATTTATTGAACAACTGAATATCTTTGTAAAATTATGTGTATTTGAAATTTTTTAATAACATGACATTGCCATCATTTATTTATAAAAAGATGATGGAGATATGAGTTTTATTAATGTGGCGTCTTATGATATTTGTAGACCTGTTTATGAACTATGGTTTGCTCATTTAGTATAGTTGTATAAGAGTTGGGAAAATTTTGATAGTTTTCATAAATTGTGAAATTTTTATATTTATAAAAAAAAACTTTTAAAATTATATATTCAAACAAATTTTTAACTTTAAATCAATATCTATTCAAATTAATAATTTCAAATCATGATTCCAAATTTCTCTGGAAGGTACTTTATTTATCCTCATGACTTTTTTTATTTGATATTCAAAGAAATGAATCTTTGATAGAACTCGGTCAAAAAGTCAAGTTTAATTCAGCATAATGAGTTCAAATTTAGTAAACTGTTTAAATTAGATTTTCTCTTTTCTTGCTAATTATGTGGAAATGTATAAGTAATCTTGCACTTATCTATCATATATAATATGATATGCTACTAAAGAATGGCCATCTCTCCCATAATTGTATGTTGCTTCCTTTTGAAAAAATTGTCAGTAAATCTCAAATTAAAGATAATTAATTTGTCTTCAAGAAAAGAATATAGATGATGGAGTGGATAGAAATATAAAGATGAGTTATGAGTAGTAGTCATGGGTAGGATGATGGGATGAGGCATGGTCATATGGAATTATCTCACTGGGCACATAAAAGTGAACTCATAATTAATTATCATCATTTTTAGTTGCGACCCAGCAAAGCCCCCATTATTTCACTGTACTTATTGTGTATCACATAATTTTATTTAAACTCATTGATGGTTTGTCACTGACATACTTATAGTTACGTTGGTCCCATTTGTCTTCTCCCACATCTCGAAAGCTAAATTTGAAATACAATAACTATAGAATATATAAATTATCAATTCCAAGTTTTATATTTTATTGAGCGATAGTGCTTTCCAAATCCAAAAGCTGGTTAATTATAATACCAATTACCAAAGCTTATATTGTTCTCCATTTCCATTCCTTGCCTTAGGTTAAATATGCAATTCCAATGATTTACGTGAAGAATTTAACTCACCAAAACGTTGTGGTGGGGTGCCCTTCCATCCTTAAATAGAGTTTTGGAATTTGAGTCGTAGGAGTGTGTTAGGGTTTACCCGAAATTTTCTATCTTAGTTACATTTTATCATAATTGTATTTTACTTCAAAAATATTTTTTTGGTGGAAAATGTTTTCTTTGGTGTAAAAGAATTCTACCATATTTATCATTTTTTTGGACGAGAAGTTTTGGACTTATATTTAATCTTTTCTTCTCATAAACAACATAATAACATCCACAATATAGTCGTTTAGAGAGTTTCGGGGGAGATTTTTCCCTCAATAGTTTTTATGTTTTTAATTAGTTTTTGATATATAGATCAATTTATCAAACCATATAGAATATTATACATTTTTAGTATAGTTTCTTTCTTGTCTGATTTATCGTCGTTAAAGTTTTGCAATATAACATCCGCATGACGCCCGATTATTTCGATTCCCAACAAGTGGTATCAGAGTCAACGATTCAATGGGTTGAAGATAGGCTTAAGGGGGTCAGTTCAAATAATGTTGCAACCAATATCACGATAATGAAAATTTTATCCAGCGTAATACATGTGGAGATGAATTTTCAACCATATTTTCAACATCCATGCTACTGCATCTTTAAAAATAAAAGCAAAATATTTTTAAACCAATTTTTAATCATAATATTTTTAACCATGACAAGAAACTGTATTGAAGACTATGTAAAGAAGAAAAATCAAGATTAATTTGCCAGAAAATTCAGGCCAAACGGAAATTTGTTAGGGTTTGCCCTGAATTTCCTACCTTAGTTGAATTTTACTATAATTGTGTTTTATTTCAAAAATGTTTTCTTGGTTGATAATATTTTCTTTGTGTAAAAGGATTCTATCATAATTATCCTTTTCTTGGACGAGAAGTTTTGGGCTACTATAAATAGGAGATCATTTCTGCTCATAAACAACACAATAACATTCATAATGTAGTCGTTTAGAGAGTTTCTGTTGGTGACTATACCACAAATTATTACAGTTGAAAATTATAATAAAATAAACAATAAATAAATATTCAGGCTGAGGCGCAGATATCTCACTCTCTTTAAGGAGATTCAAGCCCACTGCGGCATTATCTTCACCAGTCCAGCAGTAACAATCTTGACTGGTCCCCTCCAGGATATAACAGCCCGACAACATCGTGTGACTCAAACAACTCTGGACTAGTTGAAGAGTCCAAAGCTCCACCATAAGAACACCTTCCTTCGACAGAAAATTACTATCTTTTATAGTGAATAAGTTGGATACTTAGAGTAATTTTTTTTGCTCTCAACTCCCTCTTCCACTACTCCAACCTCATAGTGAATAAGTTGGATACTTAGAATAATTTTCTTTCTCTCAACTTTCTCTTCAACTACTCCAACCTCACTACACTATAATATTTCCACACAATATAATGTTTTTTTCATATAACTCATGGAAGAAACACCTCTATATGTAGGTGTAGGAATCATCCATATAGTAAATATAGAGAGTAGTGGATATTTAGTGAGGAAGAACATGAAAATGTGGTTAATAAGAGTAATAGCCATATTCTACATCATGGAGTAGTGGAAGTTATGGCCATTTTCTAGCTTTTATGGCCACTAACAAATATGAGAGATGAATAATTTATTTTAATAAAATATACTCCAACAATCTCCACTTATTTTAATATTAAAATAAGAGAGTTCACCAATTTAGTTGAAGGGAGACTATTATGCATAATGAAGGTGTGCTCTACATTGAACCTCCACTTAGTAAAACATTCATCTCTACTCCAGAGTCAGTAGTATGCTCCGCATTGAACTATGACTGCTTAGGGAAAATAAAGTATCACTAAGCTTTAATAGGCAGCACATTACGAACTTGTGCTATCCCAATTTCATGAGTATTTTTGTGAACAAGCCCAATTCTCATAGGAAGCGGCCTATCCACACTCACGTAGGTGAAATTCTGTCAAAGGTGCTCCTGTAATTTTAACACCCCACTCATACGAGCTACAGATTTTCATTAAGAGTTCGTAGACTCAACCTTCACACATCACACATGATATATGCACTTACACCACATGGAGGGAATAATATATATATATATAATGGTGCATTTCACAACAAGTCATCATATGGTTCGTTCTTCCCATTGAACCTGGTAATAGGATCTCTAGTTCCAGGTTGGGTTTTCTCATCTATGACTCAAGTATTTTTGGGCTTCAATTCCATCTCCCTCGAGGTGCTCCAGATTTTTTCTCTTGCAAAGGCCTTTGTCTATAAATCTGTAAGATTATCACAAAATTTAACACCATCAATATTTATGGTATACCACTTTTCACAAATAATCTAATTGTATACTATTCTCCTCATGGGTCTGAACTTAACGTTGTGATAACAATGTTTTACTCTACCAATACCAATAGCAGTGGTGCTTTCACAATCAATCAAAATTAGGGAATTGATTTCTCAAAATAAAGTTTTGATATAATAAATCTCTAAATTAATTTTTTTTTCACTAGATGAAGTTAAATAATAAATCAAGCCTCCATGATAGAGTTACTAATAATATTTTTTTCTCAACAAATAGCGCCAAGTATTTACATCAAGTAAATATATATGGTTTGCTTGTATCTGCTAAGTACTTCTACTGCATACGCAATATCAGATCAAGTGCAGTCAGTCACATATCTCATATTTAGGCTAGCATACTCCTTTTTTGATTTATCACAATTTTTTACTTTGAATTGAAAATAAATAAACACTTAATCAAAAGGAATTGCAAAACATGTACAATCCACAAAATTGTACTTCACAATTTTCTCAACATAATGTGATTGATTAAGAAAAGTTCTATTACATGTCTTTTTTTATTTTTCACGCCAAGAATAAAATTTGCCTCACTCAACTTTCTCACGTTAAAATGGCTGCTAAGCATACTTTTAGTTCAATTTAATAACACCAATGTTAGAGTCAAATATCAACAAATGATCAATCATGAGGCAATAACAACATGTGAATTTTTCAAGGTTAATACATGCACTTGTCACACTTTTTAAAACATTCTCAAAGATGCAGAAATCACTTTTCATGATAAATATTTTTCTCACTTATTTAGCCCCCACTATTTTGAGAATTTAAATAATAATTTATACTCTTGAAAAGTATATCACTTTGTTCATAAAAATATAAGGTAAAAAGTTTTTTACCTTTCCTCCGCTTGAATTGAGCAAGTAAAAAAAATACGTTATCCTTCATCTCTTAAAGAGATCTAGCGACGTCGAAGCGGAATGACGTTGACATCTCCTATCTTGATATCCGTAATTTTCAAACTGTAACAAAGATGAATCTTCTTAAAATTGTTGGTGAATATACCAAAAATCATTACTGTTGAAAATTACAATAAAATGAATAAAAATAAATAAAAATAAATAAATAAATATTCAGACTGAGACGCGGATATCTTTCTCTTTAAGGAGATTTAAGCCCACTACGGCATTATCTTCACTGGTCCAGCAGTAACACTCTTGACTCGTCCCCTCATGGATACAACAGCTCGACAACGTCGTGTGATTCAAACAACTCCAGACTAGTTGAAGAGTCCAAAACTCCATCATAAGAACACCTTCCTTCAACACAAAAATACTCTCTTTTATAGTGAATAGTTGGATATTTAAAATAATTTTTTTTCTCTCAACTCCCTCTTCCACTACTCCAACCTCATAGTGAATAAGTTGGATACTTAAAATAATTTTCTTTCTCTCAACTCCCTCTTTCACTACTCCAACCTCACTACACACTATAATATTTTCACACTACACAATGTAATATTTTTTTCATATCAACTCAGGAAAGAAACACCTCCATATATAGGTGTAGGAATCATCCATATAGTAAATATAGAGAGTAGTGGATATTTAGTTTGGAAGAACATAGAAATGTGGTTAATGAGAGTAATAATCACATTCTACACCATGGAGTAGTGTGAGAGTGGGAGTGATGACCATCTTCTAGCTTTTATGACCACAAACAAATATACGAGATGAATAATTTATTTTAATAATAAAATACACTCCAACAGTCATTTAGGAGGAGATTTTTCCCTAAATAATTTTTATGCTTTTAATTAGTTTTTAATATGTAGATCAATTTATCAAACCATATAGAATATTATGCATTTTCAGTATAGTTTTTTCTTGGTCTGATTTATCACCGTTAAAGTTTTGCAATTGATAGCTTCCGCATGACGCCCGATTATTTCGATTCCCAACCTAGTGAATTCGTCAGAGCGATGTACCCCAATATAGGACATTATGACATAAATTTAAATTAGTCAGACCCTAAAAAAAATATCGGACAACAGACACCAGATGGGGGACAAAAAAATGATACTCGTCCAATAATTCAAACTAAACGTAATTTACTCAAAATTCCAACTTCAAACTAGAAATAAAAGTTCTATAAGGGTAAGAAGGTGAATACTCTGTTAAATAATTAAATAAAGATTTAGACTACCAACCATAGCCGGGCCTCTTAAATTATTATGGTGAATTTGGTTATTCTACCAATCTCATGTTGCCATTTCTTTACTTGAGTGGCATCTCATGTAACATCCTATGCTTCCAATGTGCATTTACTTGCTTTACGAGTAAGCAATGGTTAGTAGACATTCTAATTAAAAAGAATAGAGGAAAATAAAAATAAAGATAAGCTAAAAATCTATTTACATAGGTCGAGTTGGTTCAAATATTTTATTTATCAAATTAAATTAATTATGCCGTTTTTTATAGCTATAACCCAAAACAAAGCAATAAAAGTCAAATTTTTCATTCTCTATTTTTTTCCGGATTTTTGATTTTCTTAATTTTCAGTTTTTTTTTGTGGTTCATTACTAAAAATATCTTGTTATAAATTCTACAACAACAACATACATAGTATAGTCCCACAAGTAAAATCTGAGGAGACGGCTCGTTCCAAATTCTATTTCATAAAAGTTGTTTAATTGTACTTTTATTTTGAGGAGGTAAAACATGATTGTGTATATGCTTAACTGAAACTTTGTCAATATGATGTAGGAAGTGGTTGAACCAAAAGCATCATAAATAAGTCGTGTTGCAATTTTCATTTCTATAATCATGTAGTAGTACAATAATGAGAGAGAACAGAATACGGACGAAGAAATGGGTACAAGTAATCGTAGCTGTTCATCGCTTTAATGGAGGGTGAATTATGGCACAAGTATACAAATGCTGCTAAGGCATAAGGTTTTGGTCCCATCCAAGTTGAAAATGAACCTCTCTTTAACCAAGGAAAATGAAACAATTATCTATTAAGTTAGCAATTATCAAGTGTACTGGAATTCTCCACTTGCTTGTAAATATTTGATAATGGAATGAGATCCTACATTTGATTGCTTTCAATTTTTTTTATATCGCAATTCCATTTGTCTAGAATTATTGTTTTTCCACTTAATTTTTTGTATGTCTAATTAGTGATATATGTTAAACTCATCAAATAATTACTCCCACCGTCTTAGGGTTTCTTTTTGGTTTGTTCCACAAAGAGTGTATATTTCTATATTTAGTAAGTTCTCTAACAACAATTTACATGTCAAGTTTAAGACCACAAGATTTAAAAAATTAGACACATCTATAATTTAAGACCACAAAATTCAAAAGTCTCCCTTTATTTTTAAAACTCTGTGTCTAGTCAAACTAAGACACTTAAATTAGGATGGAGAGAGAAATAAATAACGTCACCAACCATGATATATTAGAAGTTGAGTAAACCCTATCTTAGCTAACTGAAAGTCACATCTGAACTCAGCCTTTAATAAGTAAAATCAATAATGTAATTATTTAATATGTCTGAAAACTTAATAACGAACTCAATGAAATGAAGTCTGAAATATCACCCAGTGACATTCATGAGCCTCTAAGAATATGTATTTAGTACATAGTCAACGGGGCATTCTCCGAGGAGTATAATAATATGTCTGAAATAATAAATATCTGGAACGAAAGAACTATCGGTGGAATGAAATCAACAGGGTGTGTCGGCTGAGCCTAAGAGGTCTTCCTCTAGCTAAAGGGTTTCATTACTTGAACACTCAACACATGTTATGTGACATGGCAAGCCTAAATGGGTTAAGTATTTCAAGGGTACCCAATAAGTATCATAGACTACTTTCTATATTGATGGAGCTAGACTTTCTGGGATACAAATATAATAAACACGGAAACATGTTTCACAAGCAAGCATGAAAATGATATAAGCTACATAAGCTGATAAATGAACTGAAAACTGACTTATTATTTTAAAGAAATAAACATTCTAAATAAAAATATTTTTCACATATGACCTTGCGTGCGTAAGAATCTGGCTCCCAACAAATAATTGTCACCTATCATGTGGTGTTGAGTCGCAGGTGGTGTTTGGTGCTATTCTACCCAGCCACGGTATTTCAACTTAGGTAGGTATAATTTTCTAATTAAATTGTGGAGACCATAGTTTATCTTTCGCTTTAATGCATGACTAATTTAGTGAAACGATCACTATTACTTGAATGGAGGACAAAAATATAAGATGATGGTTTGTATATAATGATGAAAGTGAAACCAAAGCAGCGGTAATTGGTTGCCGTTTCGGAAAGAAATTAATCAATTGAGGAAACACTTTATGAACTAACTCCTCTATTAAGAATGAGATAACACCTTATAAAGTTGTTAGAAAATTATTTTAATTTTCTTAGATGGAAATACTTCTTGTTAACTTAATAGTTTCACGTTTTCTCCAATTTTCCAATTGCAATTGATAATTCAAAGAGTTGGTGAAGCATTTCTTTTTCTTCATCCGTTTTGATTTTTTTTTAATGTTTAATTGTTGGTCATCACCTTGGAGAACTTATCTTGCTTCTAAGGTTCCTTTCCTATTTCCTTCTTTGTATTCTAAAATTATGTTTAGTTTATCATAATTTAAAGTTTGAATTGTTTTTATCCTGTAAAGTGATATGTCTAATAATTCAACGATAGAAAACGAAGTACCACTTTGCACAGGAATTGTATTCCATGGGAATTTCGACAATGGCCTTTTCCTTTTCTTTTTTTTCGTTAGCCAACTTTTTGAAACATTTAAGACAAACGAGTCTTTGTTTGACTTTAACTGTTTCTTTAAAAAAATATATAAGCTCTATTTCAGTCTCTACTCCCAGCAGACGTTTGATCATGAAAACTAAATAATTTTTATTTTATTTAAAATTTTAAAGTTAAAGTTAAAGATAGAGTTGTGTTTTGTTATAATTTTTGTAAAGCATATTTGATTATTTACTTATACTGAAAGTGAAGAAAGTAAGGAAAAAAATGAAAACAACATTTTATGTGTTTTCCAAACTCCAAATATAACTTCAAGTTATATTTGAAATTTTCATGACCAAATGCAAATTTTTAAATAAAATGAAAAATTCTCACGGCCAAACGGATC